>JAUTXW010005426.1:600000-1057500 GCA_030620095.1 Kuschelorhynchus macadamiae
CTATAATTGGTTAGGGGCGCATGTCGCCGAGAAGAACTAACAAAAATGTCATTGGATTACATTGAAGACGAAAGAAATATTTTATTAATAAATATTCCAGACACAAAAAAAATTACCGTTCTAGAAGCTTTGTACTATCTGAGAAGCGGGGACTATTTAAAATTAGTCAGAAAATAAGCGATTTAAAGAAAGCCAGAATCCTCACATAGGCGTTTCTTTTTGTAAACTACAAGAAAGGCTCTTGCACGGTACAATGCATTGGAATAAACACACTTGAAAAAATGCCATCAAATATTGCAGGTTATGTGAAGCTCCCAAATCCTGAACTATAAACAGGCCACAGTTTCCGACGTTCAGCCGCCACAATGCTTGCAGATTCCGGAGAAGGAATAACAAATATCAAACGCCTCGGAGGTTGGAAATCTTCAACCGTGGCAGAAGGTTATTTAGAAAGCTCAACAAGTTTTCAAAAGAATCTATCCAATAAATTATTGAACTTCAATGCCATTCCTTCCACTGGTCACCAACTTTCACCCGTGCAGTCTACCAAATCGACCTGTTCCAACCAAAAAGTTACCCCCTCGGCGATGGTTGCAACAATAGCTACTCGTGAATGAGAACTGGAAAATCCAAACCCAACCTAAAAGTCCACGAGTTCCTTGGAAAAAAAATTCTGCCTCTTCAATTAATTTACAAAATGCTACATACTGCACGTTTACTATTCATGTTGTTAATAATAATTAATTTATGATTATGTATTTGATATAAATAAACGATTCTTTTTAACGTTTGGGTTTTTCCGCACGCTTGTAGAAAAAATAGTGTACCTTACACGTGCGTAAAGTGAGTTTTCCGCACTTGATAGCTAAACTACTAACTATAGCGGCAAAATATGATAGGAGTTGACATTTGAATGTTTAAAAAAATACCATTAGTAGAAACTGACCACACGATGATATTATGACGTAAGTCTTTAAAACTAAAAAAACACAGCTGGCATTTTGAAAAGCCTTCTAATTAAGCAAAGATAACAATAAATGACCAAAAGTACATTTAAAAGACGTGAATGATATATAAACTTAATTCTTTAAAAAGTAAAAAACATGATCAGTTGGTATTTTGAAACACTTTCTAGTTAAACAAGGACAAGAATAAATGACAGTAAAATTGAAACTTACGTCGGGTGTTAAACCCTGCGTTTCGAAATGTTTCGTAACTGGCAAATCAGAAGGATCATATCTGTAGAATTCGTAACTTCCTCTGTACCATTTGACGGCATACAACTTGTCTCGTTCAAGATCGTAGGTACAACGAAGAGTAGAAGAACTACCAACTTGCACTATTCTTGGCTCTATATGGAGGGTGACATTCCTTAAACCTAGGATATCTGGAAATAAAAAACTGATTTCAGACAAGTCTTAAATTTCATTCAGATATACAATATTAAAAGAAGAACACCGAAAAATGAAGAAATAATATTTTATTTCATCTTGAAAAGTCGACACAAAAAATATATTTATGTAATGAATATCTTAATATATATTATACCTGTTAATGGATTTTATTAGTTTGACGCCATGAAGTGAATTTTTTAAGGCGAATAAACATGTTGTTTCTTAGAAAATTCTATTTTTTAAAAACATTTTTATTTTACACTATTTTATTCTATTTCTACAAAGTTTTATTGCAAAGGTCAGCATCAAAGATTTCCAGCCCTAAACCTTGCTTAAAATTGTGTCCTTCTTAAAAAACTTCTTTTAATTTTGTTTCTAGGAAGCTGTATCTAAAATAAAAAAAATATATTTTTTTTATTCTACCGTTTTTTACAAAAGCTCAACGCTTTTAATTTTTATTTTCGATTTCTGAGGGTTGTTTTATACTTCTGGGTCTACCCTGTTCAGTAGACGTTTTTACTGGAAATTCAAAATGAATTATTTTCAATACGGATGCCGATTTTGAGAAATGCTTTTCAGCCTTTGTTTGACTAATTACTATAGTATGCATGGGCGCCGGCAGAGGGGGGCAAGAGGGGACAGTTGCCCCCCCTGGAAAATCATACAGTTAAAAGACAATGAGCAAAATTGCATAATACCGTTTTGTGTTCGACACAACACGCGGTATAGGAACTCCCTAATTAAGCGCGACATCGCTAGTTACCGTGTAAACTTGAAACGCCGGCGCCGGGGCCGGGGAATCCCACGACACGCCGGAGATTACCACGACTTGTAGATGTGATTTTTAACAGCCTAATAATCTAATAGAAATTGCATCGTTCAATTCGGCATTGTTTTAGTTCTTCTGGAAGTAAGATTTTACTTAGATATACTTAGCTTGACTTTCAGTGTATTTCCAATACAATTTAGTTTGAGAATACGATTGCGAGGTGTAAATTTTTTGTTGGTAAGTTTATTTTAATTATTAGTATTTGTTTTTTTGATTGGAATTTTATCGTTAGGTGGTGGTTACTATATATACATAAATATATTGACAATAGGATATTCGACCTCGAAGACCTCGTATTCGATCTTATTTATTGATTTGATTTAAAGAAGTGAGGTGTACTACATTTTTTTGGTAAGCCTATTTTGATTATTATTAGTATTGTTTTTCATTTGTATGTATTTTGTCGTTAGGTGGAAGGTGGTGGTTATTATTACCAATAGAATCAATAGAATATAATTTTAAAATGGATATTAGAAAGTTTTTAACTAAAACAAAAATACCTGTTTCTGGTTCTGAAAGCTCTAGTGATAATTGTGTGCAACAAACAGAAAAAAAAAAATTAACAAACAAAATAAGTTTCGATAATGACACGCCATTGCCAGTACCAGAACCAGATCAACACCCAAATTCGATAGCCAGCTCCAGCACTAGGTCTTCGTGTAGTACACAAATCAACAAATCACCGGAATCAGGTATTGGTGAACCTGAAAAATATGATTTAGGACTTTTTATTTCGGCTATCAACATAAGCGATATGACTAAATACAATCTTTTAGTGAATCCTTTTGCACCGTTTTCTAATTATAACTTCAAGGATGATGTTGGTTTTGGCGAAAGAAAAAGAGCATTTGGGATAGAATGGATGCAAAAATATACCTGGATGGTTTATTCAAAAGCCTTAAAAGGTGCTCTCTGTAAATATTGCGTAGTTTTTAAACCAGCCATCCATAGAGGTTTTCAGAGGGCTTTTGTAAAAAAAGAGTTTAATAAATACAAAGATTTACATGAATGTGCAAAATTACACGAAATAAGCGAGTGGCATAAGAAATCTGTAGTTCAAGCAACAAATTTCATTAAAATTGTAACTGGAAAAGCCAGTGCCGTAGTAGAACAAATAAATACGCAGGAACAATTATTAGTTGAAAATAATAGAAAAAAACTGGTGCCTATTATTTCATCCATATTATTTTGTGAAATGCACGATATAGCTCTTAGAGGAAAAGAATCACATGATGGAAATTTCGAAGATCTTCTTAAGTTTACAGTGGAAAGCGGAGACGAAGTATTAGAACAACATCTGAACACCTGCAAAAAAATGCCAAATATACTTCTCATATGTGTCAAAACGAAATAATAGGAATATGTGGTGAAGTTTTAAGAAACATGATGGTTAGTGAAGTAAATGACTGTAATGCGTTTTCCTTATTGGCGGATGAATCAGCAGATATTGCCGGGATTGAACAATTATCTATTGGAGTCAGATATATAGGTAAAAATAACATTGTAAAAGAAGAATTTCTTGGATTTGCCGAGTTAAAATCACAGACTGCACAATCAATAGCGGATACTCTACTAAATTATGCTAGGGAATATGGTCTAAATTTAGACAAACTGGTAGGATTAGGGTTTGATGGTTGTTCTACTATGGCGGGGAAGGAAAATGGTGTTCAAAACCTAATAAGAAATATATATCCTAAGGCAACATTTTTTTATTGCGCATCTCATCGGCTAAATCTTGTTGTAAATGACCTTAATGCAGTACCACAAATTCAAAACAGTATAGCTGTAATTAAAGAAGTAATTAAATTTTTTAGAGAAAGTCCAAAGCGAAGGTCACTTGTTACCAATATTCCTCTTCTATCAGAGACTAGGTGGTCAGCCAAATATAAATCAATAAGAATATTTTCTGGAAATTTTATTACTATAAAGGAAACTTTAGAAAATATTTCTTTGGATCTAAATTTCAATACCCAAACTAGACAAAAGGCCCACCAGTTATTTATTTCTACATCAGAACCAGTTTTTTTGATATGCCTGACGATAATTTCAAAATATTCTTCACAATTGGAACCAATTACAAATAGTTTGCAAGGAGTGTCTATAAATTTTCTTTCTGTAAAAAAACATATTGACGTTTTATTAGGCATTTTTCAAAAAGACCGGGAAAATTCAAATGTAGTTTTTTCAGAAATATTTAAAAAATGTCATGATTTCAAAAATATATTTGACATAGAATTTAAAATGCCCAGAATAACACAGCGTCAAACGATGAGAACAAATGTCTTAGCGGATTCACCTGAGGCATATTTTAGAATATCTATTTTTAATCCGTATTTAGATTCCCCGATCAGCTCATTAACAACAAGATTTTCCGAAGATACAACAACTGCTTTTTCGTTGGTAAATTTGCATCCATCAAATATTTTAAATTTATATGATGAAATCATAAAAAATATAATAGAGCAGTACAATATTGAAAATTTTGAGGCAGAATGTCTTACATGGAAGGATATGTGGAAAAATAAAAACATTCCCGATGACATAGACTTTTTTACATTACTCACAGAGGAATGCCAATTCTTCCCCGCAATTGCTAATGCAATACAAATATTTCTTTCTTTGCCACCTACGACTTGTTCAATTGAACGATCGTTCAGTACTCTAAGAAGAGTCAAAACTTGGCTACGTTCAACAATGGGAGAGAATCGTTTAGCCGGTTTATGTCTACTTAGTGTACATAGAAAAAAAATTGAAAGCGATAAAACCAAATTTATCGAGACAGTACTTGATAAATTTGCTCAAGACCGAAGAAGATTAAAATTAGTTTTTTCTTAGATATTTTTAGCGTTGGTTTGTATTTTTATGTTAATATAATATTCATATAAATAAAAAAAGATGTATCATTTGCTCCTTCACCTAAAATATTTTTGCCCCCCCCCTGAAATATTTTCTGCCGGCGCCCCTGATAGTATGTAGCCCGATAAGGACAGCCTCAGGACTCCATTGCATCCGTCTTATACAGGGTGTTATATAAGACCCTGTCATTTTTTGAAAAGTTTATTCGACCAGAATTCTTACTGTGGAAGATATCTTTTTCTCTTTGTGAAGCCAAAATAATCTAGAACTAGGTACAAAAAAAACAATATCCATCGGTTCTGAGATTGTTCTTCCGACATAAAGAGTTTTTTTTTTTAAATTGATTATATGATCTATGATCTATCAGAATATAAAGAGTAAGTATTCCACCATGAATATTGTATACAGGTTGCATCAAAAACTCTACCAATTCTAAACTTTAACAATGTTGAATTTCTGCTCCGCAAGGTAGGTAGTATTCCAGACATTTGTTACCCACTGTATTATAGAGACATATTCTCAGTTAATTCGAAATGATGGGTAACCAGTTTAAGTGTTACATGCCATTTTGGTTCTAGACACATGTAACATAATAAGTCAAATTAATTCAAGCCATTATTTCATAAAGTTAAATTTACCTTAGTCGATCACCTGTCGTCGACTGCCCTATCGCTTGTTAGTTTTGGCATATTACTGCAGATAAGTAAAGTACGGTTGTAAAATGAGAAATAACGTTGCTAATCAAAAATCTTTTTTGGCTTTTTCGCAACTGAATAAAAATATTTAACTTTAAATTAATTTAAATTAAGGTAAATGATATAATTTCTTATGCTTGCTTAAATAATATTATTTATATTATGTATCGAAACATTCCGTAGACAGACTAGTCTACATGTTGAGGTATGTAATTATATTAAATATCTGCTTCAATTAATTTAAAGTTAAATATTTTTATTCAGTTGCGAAAAAGCCAAAAAAGATTTTTGTTTGTCAATCTAAACGCAACAAATAATCTGAACACATTTAAAAACATTGCTAATAGCATATAATTGTATAATATATAATGTCTATACTTTTGAGAACGCTGGGATATGTGTTTATTCACGAACACAGTGTGAGTAACAGGTAAACAAGTGTATTCATTCATATAAGTTAAGTTACAACACTCTTTCTTATGTATAACACAAAAAAGGGGCTTATTTAAATGATTGTGGAATTACATATCTTACTCTAATATCTGGTATGCCCGACTAAATATACACTTAAGGTTTCCTTCGCTATGAAATCTACTGTCCGGGTCTTCCTGTTTCTGTTTTCACAATTATTTAGGTATTTCTATGTGTTATATTTTCAGGGATTCACTACACTAATATGCTATCTATCACACAGGGGCGTACGGTGAAATTTTAAGAAAGGGAAGTAATTTTTAGAAACTTACCTATTTGTAATGTCATTCGATTCTTCGATCATTTTTTTGCAAATTCGTCAATGATTGGTGGACTGGGATAAAACTAAATTTAATTTATGAGCAAAACAATGGACGAACACAGCACTTGGGAAAGTTTCTCGAACTTTAGCTTGCAGACCCCCTAATTCTCCTGCCATCACTGCAGCTCCATTATAGCTTTGAGCAACTAATTTTTCCTCTCCATTAATTTCGTTGGTAACGTTATGAACTAAAGTATATAATGCATCTGCTGTACGATTTTCGGACACCTTCTTAAAACCCAAAAATCGCTCTTGAATACTTCCTTCTGTTTTAACGTAGCGTATTACTATAGATAATTGGCTAAAATTAGTGATATCAGTTGTTTCGTCCAGAACAATAGCAATGAACCGCGCCACGCCAATCTTCTGCTTAATTCTTTTTAGAATAATGGCTGCAACAGCGGAAATTAAATCATTCTGGATTAGGTTCGACGTTCCGCGAAAAACGCTAGACTGCTCTAAATGATTTTTTAAGCAATCATCATATTTAGTCATTAAACTAAGTAAATCTTAAAAATTTCGTCTATTTGAAGAAACCCTTGTTTCGTCATCACCTCTAAATCCCAATTCGTGCTGTCTGAGAAAACAAACAACATCGATGAGTCTTCTTAATATTTGCCTACTTTTACTAGTTCATAGTGTTGGCGGTGACTAATTTCCAACTGTTTATTAAGGGCGTGTTCAACTCTGGTTTTGCCAAAGACTCCTTCGTTTATGACGGCCTGTAAATGCGCTTTGGACATAAAGTGTCTTTTTACAGCTTTATGGAAATTGTTTAAATCGGAAAAACCAGTTTTATTCCAGAGACCTTTTTCATTTTCAAAAGGCAAACATGGCCAACAAAATAATTTACTTATATTTTCACACCCTGTTAGCCATTTAAATTGTTCCTATTGTTTTTCCGGATAAAAATGTCTAATACAGTTTTTCATTTTTGTGGTTAAATTTTTCATAGGCGGTTTTGCCCTTCCTTTGGAAATTATCAGTTTATTGAAATCCCTTTATTATTAAGACACACACCACACATTCACACACACTCTTCCTACTAAATTCTCCAACATTTTCAACGTTATTACCGACAGCCGAAGTTCACGCTATTTGCATATCCACGTCCGTATTATTGTCTTCCATATCGCACCATGCACGACGAGACGTACGTATCACATAACACACGGATAGCCGTTCAAACAAAGAACATACTCCAACGATAGCTTCCGCCACTACTTAAAGCACCCGACTGAAATGCAAAAATTGTAAACAGCCGGTGGAAAATACAATAACCTATGGCTCGATTCACAGGAAATCAAGCATACAGGACTTGGCTCCAGAGAAGCTAGCGGCCAGCATAGTTTGGTTCTATTCGATATTCTATTGTGGCTGGGTCGGAGTCAAGGCCGCATTTATTATGGACTGGATAAGTAAGATAGTATTTTAGCATTTTTAATATAAACTAAATTAATGGTTTCCTATTTCAAAAATTACATTTTAGAAGATGTTTTGTAATTTTTTTTGGGGAAGCACTGCTTCCTTTGCTTTCATGGACTGCACGCCCCTGCTAACACAAAAGTTTGTTTAGAAACACTTGAGATATACAGACACAATTACATTGGGACACATTGGTTATCAACATGAGTAGATTTCACATAACTTCCACACATTTTTAGCTATACTATTAAACAGGTTTATAGTAGTATAGGGTAATTCTTTTTCGATTTCGTAGGTAACATTTGTTTTTAAGAAACTGATTCAGTTTGTTGTTTTTGTTTTGGTTAACATTTTGACGTCTTAATTCTTAATCTCGGACCCAAAACACCTAGTGATTTTTAATTAAATGGATTATCTTAAGATATAATAAGCAGAAAATTACTATAATGCCATGGTAATGCTAATATGAATTTAGGAGACGAAAACCATAGGAATTTTATTTAACTTCGCCTTAAATTTCGAAATCGTTAAAAATATAGTCATGGAACGCTGCTAGTGCTAGTAACCAAATTATAATGAAATACCTTAGAACCACCGGGACTTTGTAGGTTAGCTGGTTTTTATTAATTTTTCCTTCTTTTAAACACTTGTTTCACTTATTTAATTCAAATATTAGTAATGTTGTGCCAAATTAAAATCAGAGCTTTTCAAAATTTAAAATATGTGGTAATCATTGTACATATCATAGGTACTGGGAGGATATTGTGGGTACATATCATAGGTGGTGGGCTCTGCTGTATGCAGGGGGAAGAGTGTGTACGATCTTTTGTGATGGGTTTAAGAGAGACAGAAATATGACCGTTGTTTCTGTGATTTTTTTGAGTGAATTTTCTACTTCGATCCTCCTGTTGAATTATCTTTACTTTTTCCCCGAAAAGTTGTGAAGTTGGTTTCACCCCTGTAAAGGGATTAAATAACTGTAGACCCTGTAGTAGCTGCCTTACAAGGACTTTTGGCTTTTGTAGTATTGTTGGTCATGGAGTAAAGTAGCTACAGTCGGATAGTCTCCGGAATAGTTCTACGTGGGCCTGGAGTGAGTCTGAGGGAAATTGGTCATTAAGTAAAAACCCACCAACATCAGGTAATTAGTTTTTATAAATTAGGAATGTTAGAGAAGGCAAAAATGTCTGTTTTTCTGTAAGAAAATAAATATGCCGCAAGAATTGTGTATCTTAGGCCTAAGATGGTACACTTTGGCAATTTAAATTAAATCTATTTATTGGATTTCATATTAATTTTATTGATACTTTTATGTAAATAAATAGGTATTTTATGCTTTTATACTGACCGAAATAAGATACCCTTCGTCAGTTGAGTTAGAAAATTTAAATATTTCCAATTTGATAAATAAATTAGGGCAGCTTATCTTAATCAATTGTTCAAGCTATAGAATTTCGGTAGTATACTAGTGCAGAATTAATTCTTTTGTTTAATTTTTAATGCACCATTCTGTCAGTTTTGTAATTATGACTTTATATAATGTTGTACAGTAATGTACAGGGTGGTTCAGACGATAAGTCAGTTTTATAAACATATTTATCTATAAAGAGGGTGGGAATTGGTTATTTTGCACTAGTACAATTGTACTAAAGATAGTTTTTCCTTCTTGTTAGGGTTTTTTTGGGGCTACCCATAAAGTCTTGGGGTATTGCTCCACCCGTTCGAGTTTCTTTTCATTTTGGGCAAGCAGCAGACCACTACATTGACTGGCCGTTGCTGATGTAGTGCGGTGTGGTGATTTGGACTCTTAATTTGTACACAGATAAGTGAAATCTGAAATAATTGTACACCGTTAAAGGTTATAATAACAGTGCTGATTATATTTCATTTGAGTTTGAGTTCTTTCACGTATACCGTGGTACACGGCCAGAACATTATTGAATAATACTTTCTTTTTTGTTATTTATATATTGGGGTCCTATTCTTTTGCGAATTTTATTAATTCTTAGTTATAATTATAGGTACCCATAACATATCTTTGCCTGAGTATGCTATACTCGGGTAGTAATGGTGCTGATTTAAATTAATATAATAATTAACTTTAACATTTTCATTTTTTAGTACTTATCCAGAGACCCCATTAAGCCTCGGTATGGCATGCTAAGCATTTCTTTTTTTTAATTACAATTTAATTAATAACTTAAATATCCAATAGCTAGATACCCATATCGGGATTGCTAAACCACTATTTTTTTAAAAGAAATATTAAAATTAAACACACTTTGTGATTGATCGAACTCTGTGTTTTACTTACCTTGGCAGTGATTCAACCAAACATTTTGCTTTTCAGGTTTTAGGATAAATGTTAGTTGAATAAATTAAATACAACGTTTCGATCTTTATTAACTAATCCTTAGATAACCGATCTAGGCAACATAAGTAAGTCTGTATAAACATAAAATAAATGGGAAACTATATTTTATTGGGAAAAAGAGAATTATTTCAATGATAAAAAGCGATTTTTCATTTTTTATTAAAAAAATTGTTTTAAATTGAAGGCAATATCTGAAAGAACTAGAGCACATTTCAAATGTAAAAAATACTGTTTCGGCATTAGAAGCAACATCGAATTCAAGATTGATAAAAAAAAAACCAAACCCAACAAATCACTATATAACGTCCACCTCTTAGTTTTTGGTGAACTTGTATACAATATTCCCGTTAAAAAATGTAAGGGTGCCAACCTTGTTCATATTCTGATAGATATACCTTTGATTACCACAAGTGGGCTTAGTTCAGCAGATTATTTAAAAAAATCTATTTTTTGAAAAAAACCCCGTATGTCGGAAACGAAGAACAAATTTCGTAATTGCTAGAAATTGTTTTTTGTACCTAGCTCTAGATTATGTTGGTTGCACAAAGAGAAAAAGAAATCTTCTATAATAAAAATTCTAGTCGAACAAACTTTTAAAAAAATGACAGGTTTTATAAAACCCCCTGTATAACATGGTTGCTATGGATATTGATCACACTATATATATATATATATTATTATTCAATTTATATATATATATATATATATATATATATATATATATATATATATATATATATATATATATATATATATATATATATATATATATATATATATATATATATTGCTATATATATATATATATATATATAATATATATGTATATATATATAAATATATATATATATATATATATATATATGTATATATATATATATATATATATATATATATATATTATATATATTCTATATATTTATATATATATATATATATATATATAAATTTATATATCATATATATATATATATATATATATATATATATAAATAAGTATATATTCTTATATATATATATATATATATATATATATATATATAACAAAGTATATATCATATATATATATATATATATATATATATATATATATATATATATATATATATATATATATATATATATATATATATATGGCACATGCCTTCTTAAATTTTGCATTTATTTTCATATATTCCCTAATCGTAGTTGGAAGTAGGTTGTACGTTTTGGGAGCCAGATAGGAGAAATATTTTATGTTAATATTTTTAAAATTTAATGGAATTGAAAGCTTTTTGTTTGTTTTACTTCTAGTGTTATACATATGATCTAGATTATTCTTTAAAGATTCATGAAATTGTATGTATATGCAAATTGTTTTAATGTATATTGTTCTTATATTGCACGTTTGTTCTGTAAATAGAAGTTCAGATGGGTATAGTCTAGGATTTCTTGTAAATCACTTTTAAAATATATTTCTGCACATATATATATTAAGCTTGCATAAAGCAGTGTTGTATAGACCACCCCATACTAATATACCATATCTTATTAGTGTTTCTATAAAGGATTTATACATTGTAACTAATTCTTTAGAATTCAAAAATGTGCGTATTAAAAAAAACTTATATACTAACTTTCTAACTATATATTTCTATATATATATATATATATATATATATATATATATATATATATATATATATATGTATATATATAGTTGATTTCAAAAAGGCAAAAAGAATTTTAATTAGGAAGTTTTTTTATTTTTAAATGTGTTCAGATTATTTGTTGCGTTTAGATTGACAAACAAAAATCTTTTTTGGCTTTTTCGCAACTGACTAAATATATCTACTTTAAAATTCATTGAGGCAAATATTTAATAAAATTACAGACCTCAATCAATTTTAAGTTAGATATTTTTATTCAATTGGGAAAAAGCCAAAAAAGACTTTGTTTGTCAAGTTTTTTTATGTTGCTTATGGAATCTATACATACTGGCACTTGTCCACACATTTGTATATTATTAGAAAATAGCTTATTATTTTTACTATCATTATTATTATCATAAAAATGGGTTTTTCTAGACCTAAAAGAAGTACCTAACATATGTCGAAATGAAATGTGGTCGATAGTAAGTACATTAAGTAAAATATCTTTCCTTGCGTCATTTCCCAGAACGTACATTATTAAATCACATACTTAAAGCACGACCAATTAGTTCCAATTTATTAGAAATGAAATATTTTAAATCCCTTACCCGAGTGGAATTAGTTCGCCAAAAGAACAAACTGCTTGAAACTATCAGCTATATGAATTACTGCCCAGAAAATCCCATTAGGGCTTTTGAAATAAATTGACCGACCCATTCGAATAGATTGTTTCTATTACATTTCGTTTCACAAAATTGCTGTTAATATTGTTGAACGCGTTTCTCTTTAGATTACATTAGTTTGCAAGTTTATGTGTAAACACATTGGAAATAAAATTGACTGTATAGACTATTAATTCCGTTGATTAACTTTAAAAAAGAGGAAGTTCTCATTTCAACCCTATGTATTTTTACTTCGCCAGTGAGTATACAGGCTTTTTTAATTGATTGCTGAAAATGAAAGATTTACTTTTTGAGATACAGGATGTTAAAATATTATTCTTTTAGTTTTTTTCATGATCCTCTTTTGTTTCTAAAGATAAATCATTCGAATGGTATTCTGTGATCAATATCTATGAAAGGGCTATAATACATTTCAGAAAAAGCTACATCTTAGTACCTTTTTCTAGGTTACAAAAATTTTGCCATCCGAAATTTTTACTGTGAAAAAAAAATTGAATGTCTAATAATTTAAGGTAATTTTTTGATTTCATAGATTTTTTCGATATTTTGTTCAGTTTAGAAAATATTTAATAAAATGTCCATTCATAATTACAAGGTTACACTATACTGTTACAATTTTATCATTTTCCCGAGTTCCATATGCCATGACCATTCACGACTATATATTGTTTATAAGTTACTTTGTTCTATAAGTTCTAAACTCCGTGTATAATATGGAAATAATCTTAAAAACCAAAAAGTTACAGATTAGAATGGGGAATTTAGTTTTAATGTAAAAAATGGCCAGTGACGTCCCGTAAAAATTTCGAAGGGGTAAAAGAAGTCGCAATCTGAAAAACAGTACTACCCTGTACATTTTACTAAAATGTATTATAGCCATTTCGTAGACACTACTCATCATTATAATTTCCTATAAATGTACGAGGTCGATGAAAAAACTGAAAAGAAAATTAAAACTTTTAACATCCAGTACCTCAAAAAGAAAGGCCTTGTTTATATAAACTTTTAGTCCTAGAATTGACCAGAAAATACAGACTACATTTTTAGCCATCAATTAGAAAACTCCCTTATTCGTACTATTAATATACTGTATTAAGAAAGTAATAGAATAGCAAAAAAGTCCTTAAAATACAAAAACATATTTTTAAAAGAAAAATGATGTACAGTGTTATTTTTTATAATTTCCCACCCTCTGAGAGGCTTATTTTTTCAAGATACAAAGAAATGGTTCCTACGAAAGTTGTAGGGAATTTCCTAAAGATTTACATGGCGCCATTAAAAAAAAAAGACGATCGGAAAATCACTAAGTCACCATCAACTTTGTTATTTCAAATAAGACCCTGTATTTTTTGACATTTCTATATATATATATATATATATATATATATATATATATATATATATATATATATATATATATATATATATATATATATATATACAACGATAACTGAAACAAAGGAACAAACAAAAACAAAACACGAACTAGGAATTAATATTTTTACAGTCTATTTACGTGACCCCCTAGACTATCCAAGCAATTTTGAAACCGCTCTTTCCAGTTTCCTAATTATATATATATTTTATATATATATATATATATATATATATATATATATATATATATATATATATATATATATATATATATATATATATATATATATATATATATATATATATATATATATATATATATATATATATATATATATATATATATATATATATATATATATATATATATATATATATACTGATACAACGATAACAAACAAAGGAACAAACAAAAACAAAACACGAACTAGGAATTAATATTTTTACAGTCTATTTACGTGACCCCCTAGACTATCCAAGCAATTTTGAAACCGCTCTTTCCAGTTTCCTAATTGCTCGGGTAATGAAGGTGGGACATTTTGTATTTAAAACCCTAATTTCAAACACTATTTTTTGTCGCAACTCGTCAACACTGTTCGTTCTATTACGATACACTTTTTCCTTTAGGGATCCCCATAAAAACATGTCCAAAGATGTAAGGTCGGGAATGTTCGCGGGCCAATGAATATGGCCATATTTGCCAATCCCCAAATTATATCGAGCATTTAAAAAATTTGTGACCTCTCGAATGTTGCGTGGTGGTGTGCCATCTTGTGTTTAAAGGAAGCTGCTCCAAAAAAATGCTCAATTTCGTTATTTAATATATTTAAATATCGTTCCCCTGTAAATATACCCTCAATAAATATCAGACCAATAATTTGGTTTCCCAAGATGCCGCACCACACATTTATTGACTTCCGCCGTTGGCTCTTCGGCTCTTGAATTATTAAACGTTCCGGCTCTGGTAAAAGAAGCCTCATCAGATCACAAAATCCTTCTTAATAACAGCGTACCTTGCCTCGGTCTGGTCAGCATATCCTAACAGAAGTGTTGCACTGGTCTAATTTTATACGGGCGGTATCGATTTTTTTTAGTACTGAACGGATGTAGAACCTCGATCTTCCGGTTATTCGAGAAACGTCCGGAATCGATCGGCTTGGATTTTCTAAAAATTAGTTTTAATTTAAAGGTAAAACATTTTTTACCTTTAAAATATAATAACACGGATGATTCCTCGTCCAACTCAAAATTTGCTCCTCTTCTTTGCCTCTGCAGAGATTTTCATTGTCCGTGGTTTTTTACTATGTATATATGCAACAGTTTTTCTTGAGGGAACTTGCACCAGGATATAGCAGCCTCTATTGTCGCACATTGACTTAGCATTTGCGAAATACCGTTGTAGAATTTTTAGTTTTTCTTCTTCCGTAAATTGCATTTTAAGTTTTATTAATTTTGTTTTCCGTAAAATCAATAAAATATTTTAGTTACGAATAAAAGTGTTTTGTTTTTGTTGGTGACATTATGTGTAGACATTTCATGGGTACCGCGATTTTGAAATTGCCATATGTGGTTATTTTAAAGTGGAATAAGTCAAAAATTACTGATCCGAAAATAGACAAATTTATGTTTTCTGAAAGGGGAGAATGAGTAAAATCCAAAAATGCCAAAAAATACAGGGTGTCCCATTTAAAATAACAAAGTTGAAGGTATTTAGTGATTTTTTGATCGTCTTTTGTTTTTAAAGGTGCCGCCATGTAAATCTTTAGGAAATTCCCTATAACTTTCGTAGGAACCGTTTCTTTGTATCTTGAAAAAATAAGTCACTCAGAGGGTCGAAAATTATAAAAAATAACTCTGTATGTGCGGATGTGTGCGTATATATGGAAACAAAATTTGCGTGGGTGGCAACTTGAAAACGGGCACGCCGACTCATTTCAAATTTGTACCAAAAATACTCTAAAGACTAGTCATATGCAAGATGCAGAGCATGTAAATAAAAGTTATTGTGAGTGCAACACGCCTTTCAAAGTTTTCTAAAAACTTATACCATAATCAACCAGCTTTATTTAAAGGCATATTGCTCACATAACCAGTCCCGTTTAAATGTACTGCATCTTGAATTTGAACAGACTATAGGTCAGCGTCTATCGAGGCACAGCGTCTCGTGGGGATCAGATTCTAGGAATAGTGGGCTTAGATCTTAGAGGGTAATAATACGTAAAAAAAAATACATTTTAAGAACGCATAAACCAGTAACTGTCCAATTGAGGACAAAGCTAATCCAACGAAGATGGAACCCAAGTCCTATGCAGTGCAACGAATCAAACAGGGACGTAGACAAGGGGGGGTCTGGGGGGCCGCGGCCCCTCCTGTTTATCCTGTGCCCTCCCCATTGGCCCCCCCATTAGCCTGTCTAAATATATTATAAGTTACGCTCATACAGGCATAATATTTTTAACGTAATAAAATACTCAAACCAGAACAACACAAAATACCTCTACTAGTAAGAATCAAAAATATAAGCTGACTATTACCCTCTAGTGCTTCATGTGAGCGAACTTTCACTTGTTTAACAATAATAAAATCATTTTTGTGAAATAGAATCAAAAATGACAAACTATCAAACTTGGCTATTTTATCAATTGAGAGGCATAGATCTTCAAAGAGTAATAGATATATTCGCGGAAAACAAGAGAAGAATAAATTTAATTAATTAATTATTTATATATATATATATATATATATATATATATATATAAATAATATATTAATTAATTAAATTTATTCTTCTGTTTTTTTTTATTTTTTCATAAACAGTTGAACTTAGGTATAGGATATTATACATAAAATATACCTAGAATTTTTCGAGAAATCCAAAAATTCGATTATATACAGGGTGTTCCATTTAAAATAAGAAAGTTGAAGTCTACTTCCGGTAAAACCAGAAGTGCTGCCATCTTAAAAATATTTTGCGCGAGTTGCCCCTAGCAACTTTAGTTAGCTGCCAAAATTCCAAGCCTACTTACTGACAAATCGATCGCCGCAGTTCGTCGTGAGACACACTGAATATATATATATATATATATATATATATATATATATATATATATATATATATATATATATATATATATATATATATATATATATATATATATATATATATATATATATATATATATATATATATATATATATATATATATATATATATATATATATATATTTATATAAAATATTTTTAATATTCAGCGACCTGTATTTTGTGAGGAGCTTTCACTATACAAAGTGGTTCAAAAAAGTTGGGTGTGGTCGAACTTTGCATCTTTAAATGTAACCCTGTCTTTTTTATTTCATTTTTGATTCAGCTTCCAATTCTGGGTTGTTAGATTGTTACAGGGTTACATTCAAAAATGCAAAGTTAGACCGACCACGCCCAACCTTGAACCACTCTGTATAGTGAACGCTAGTCACAAAATAAAGTTCGCTAAATATATAAATATATTTATATATATATATATATATATATATATATATATATATATATATATATATATATATATATATAAATATATATATATATATATATATATATATATTATATATATATATATATATAGTTAATTTTATATATATGTTGAAACACTATTGCTTAATTTTTATTTAGATATCCAGAAAGGAGGCAACCTAATATATCCACTTTTTATCGGATAAAAAAGAATTTACTTAATCACTGATCATTTATCAAACCTCGTACGAAAATATATAATAATAAAGAAAATCGGGAGGCTGAGGAAATTACGGTTTTGGCTAACAAAATTGTAGGCCAGTGAAAAGAGTATAGAGAGTCCAAAAACTAGAGTTCAAGAAATTCTAAAAAAGCACAAATACCACCCATACAAATTTAGGCTCGTGCAGCACTTACAGCCAGGGGATGCAGAGCGTCGGGTAGTCTTCTGCAATTGTTATCGAGAAAGATGCGATATGGTTAGATATTTTGAAAGGAAGGTCAGACGAAGCACATTTCAGTAATTCTGGTATACTCAATAGGCACAATAGTAGATTCTGGTCCCAGGAAAATCAACACCAAATATTTCCCAGAAGACAGCAGGGCAGGTTTGGTCTAAATGTGTCCTGCTTCATATTAGGAACACATATAAAATTTTATATATTTGAGGGAAATCTAACAGCCAATCGCTATATAGAAATTTTAGAGGCATTGACGATGTTCCTCTAGCGCAAATTAACGAAATTTATTTTCAACAGGACAGTGCTCCTGCACACAATTCTGGAATGACGAGACTATTTCTGGACAATAATTTCACCAATCAATGGATCGGAACCAATGGACCTATAAGATGGCCCCCAGGTCCCCAGATTTGTCGATTTTAGATTTCTTTCTATGGGGATATCTGGAAAATAGAATTTACAAAGACTACTATGATAATGTCCAAGATTTAGAAAATGCAATAAGAGAAAATTTTCGCTATTTACAAAATCATCCCGTTATTTTGCTTAATTCCCTAAAACGAATACGAAAATTGTGCGAAGCATGCATAGAACAAAATGGAAATCAGTTTGAACAGTTCTTTTGATTTCCTTGGTTACTGTAGTTCTTATACGACAGTTGATTTTTGCTGAAAGGCTTGTTACATAATAATTTATAACTGTTTTGTTCTTGTGTTACATAAATGGTGCGAAATTATCAATACATATTTTGATAAATAGATTTAATTACATATTTATTTTGGTTTATTGTTAGGATGTAGATATTGTTAACGACTTTAAATAAAAGGCAGCATTGTTTTGCATGGCCTACTGCAAAATTTGGGATGATAATTATAAAAATTAGGATTTTTGTTGTTGTTTATTAAAATAGACCCATACTAATATATATTTTTGAGAAGCTTTTAAAAGGACAAATCAATTTCTGGACAAATATACAGGGTGTCCCATTTAAAAAAAACACAACTTTGGGTCATATCTAAAAAATAACAACTCCAATGAAAAATATGACTATGCCACTGGATCCAGCGTAAAAAACTGCATAAGCAGCAATTTTTCCCTTTGCGTTAAGTTAAAGGATAACGAGGGGGGTCCCAAAATGCAAAATCTTCTATTTCGCCCTGTATCTCATAAACGAAGAAGGCTGTGAAAATTTTGTTTACGGCTTCACGAGTTTCACAAAAAAATAGCTCAGGTTCGTGAAAACCGCAAGGTTCTATCTTTAAAATTAAGCGAGATACCCTGCTTTTGCAACCAAATCCGGACACCCTGTACATAAAAACATAAACTAGTTCGTATCGAGCCAAGGTACACAACCGTACAAGATGATTAAGGTGAACAATGTTTCGCTTTCAGCAGTTAACACGTACATTACTTCGACCCGAAATTAAATTTTATTTAACCCCACTCGTAATCTGAAAGCAACGAGCCTTTTATCGAGCCAAAGTAAATCAACTACTTGAGCAAGGCGCAATTAATTTTAATTTATCTGTAGGTATAAAGTATTTTATAAGCCACGAGCCGGGGCGAAATTATTTTCGCGAAAAAATATATCGCCTGTAACTCTCCCCGAAATGAATTACTGCCCCGTAAATCCGATTAGGGTCGTAAAATGATAGTTTTAATATAGTTTTGTGCACAAGTCAGGTAGCATTTTTACTTTAATTTTATATTTTAGGTTAATGAGTCTCAGTTATATATTTCCTGGCTGGTTTTAAGTTAATATTTTGATACCGCCGCACAATGGTTCAGTGTAGGAAGAATTGAGATATTGGTCGTATTTTTTTACTAATCGTCAGATTTTGATGATTTTGATGGACTTCCTGGAAAGCTGAGGCGTTAGCCTTTCAAAAGTAGTTATTATATTTGACATTTTTCCAATGTTCAAAATGGCGGACCTCATAGGTTGATTTGGTGTAAATTTTTAATTACATACTTTGCAATTACTGAGAAAAAAATCGGTAAATTTCCTTTACCAAGAAATTCCCCCGTTATGATTTCTTTCCATTTGTTGGGAATAATGAAGTGTGACCCAATTTAGTTCATAGTACATATGTTATGTTTTAATATTTTTATTACTCGCCGAATGCCACCACTGTTATGATTTAATAATTTTAGTATTTTGTATTAGCACTGGTAGTAAATCTAAACACTTCAACTTGTTTCAAATCTCTCTATTATCTTCTGTACAAGAGGGACACTTCTTACTTTTAACAAATCTTTACTCTTACTGTGTCTACTGACTTAATTCTACTGACAATATAGTACTGACATAATGACTGACCTGCTCTATATTGACTACCTAGAACTTATTTTTATATGAATTCCCTAATTTGAGATGCAGTGGCGTATCTGTAAAATTGATTAAAAAAGGTGTCTATAAAAGTAATTTGGGGAGTATTTGCTACGCCACTGCTTACTGTACTACAATGGTTTCTTTTAATGTTTTTATAGCTGAACCTTCCCAAGCTTTATCGACATAGTGTAAATGAGTTTATGATAGGTTTTTTCGGGTATAATAATATTTAGGGCGGACGAACGTGCATAAAATAGAATTTGAAGTAGAATTTAAAATACATATTGTTTACTTAGAATTTCCCTTGCAATAAACGACCATTAAAGCAGCTTTTGTCGGAAGGTTCCGCCGAAATATAATGTATGTCTAAATATTGCATTTACGTGTCAAACTATCTCTAGACTAATGAATATATAATACTTAAGACTATTCACAAATAAAATGACTATAAAATAATGGGGTCACAACACCTCCCCCCTAAATGAGAGATTTTATAATAATGAAATTGTTAGAAAATTTCGTTCCTGAGTTAAAATATAAATTATGATACAAAATATACATCCTTGTAATTGATACTAATATTTAACAAAACTATTATGTTCGAAATGATTTTACAAAATTTGCTATGAACTATGTTCTTATTCTATATTATACTAACCTATATAATGTTGAAAACTGTTTTTTTTTTATAATAATTAGGCATTCTAAATCTACTTAGATTCTACTAAAGAAATTTATTACTTATAATAAAACATAATATTATTACTTATCTAATTGATCGTCTTGAGGACGTGTGACCAATAGCTCTGCGAGGCGTGTATGATATACCTGGTTGATCGTCCTCAGGGTGATCATCATTATTAATTCTATTAGAAGTTTCACTAGTATACTGAGCTATATATCTATTACTTCTCGGGGATGGTTCAATGGTTTGATTTACCCTACGCAAATATTTGGTATTATTCCACAACAGGAAGTTTTTCTTATACATTTTGAATATATTTTGTAAACAATAAATAATAATACAACAACAGATACAATGTAAGCTAAAACAGAACCAGAAATATTATATGTTGACAAAAAATTATTTTTTTCAAGATTTTCTGTTAGCTTTTCTATGTCGTCTAGTTTATGGCTAGCGATGTTCAGTTCAGGAATGTGCTTTGAAAGAGTCTTATAATTTTCGTTTATTAAAATTTCTGTCAGGTTAATGTTATTATTTTTTATTTTTTCACAACAGTCCTCACTAATTTCTAATGGCGGAACAAACTCACTAAATATTTTCGACTGAAAGGCATTACCGTGAGGCACGAGCATCGTTGAAACACTATACGCTTTACACTGTTTTCCTATGGTGACACTGCCGCAATTTTTTAAAATAACGTCTACTGGTTTATTTTGATTAATACATGAAATGGTTAATGATTCAGGGCAAGGCACTGCAAACAGCCAAGTATTAGTTGTAAGTAACTGAATAAAGATACCTCTATTAGAATTTAATATATGTTTTTCGCATACTTCTGGAATTTTATTTGTTACTTGAAGTAACTTCATTTCACAGTTTTCCACTAAATGAGCCAATGAAACTGGTTTTTGTTGCTGACAAATCATTTTATCATCCGTTATTTTTATAAATTTATTATATTCGAGATCAGAGGGTTTTATTAAATTATTATTGTAAACTGTTATATCTACATTAGAGTTTTTAAAAATATATCTTATCATGGGATAAATAATTTCCCATTTTACTAACGGGTTGTAATGATATTTAATAAATGACAATTTAAGTTTTTTGTTACTTACAAGATTTTTTAACTTTAGTAGACAAGACCATATATTTTCATAATTTGTGTCATTTAACATATTTTCATTATCATTGAGTAAAAATATATTACAGTCGTTGTTTTGGGACTGAGAGACGGAAGGTATTTTTAAATCGTTTTGAACGTTGTATGATGCAAGAAATTGTTTAATCTGATTATTTTGTTTCAAAATATTAAATTGCTCTTTGTTAAAAAATTTGGGAAAAAATAATATTATAGGATCTGAATTATTTATCTGAAATAAATTAGCGTTGTTTTCTTTTAATTTTGTGTTAATAACAGTATGTGTTTGCAGATAATTTAAAAATTTTTGATAATCTGTTATCATGTCAGCGTTTACCGTTTTAATCATTCTACTTAAGGCATTAGCATTTGTATTTAACTTTCCGGCCTTATAAATAATTTCGAAATTGTATTCTTCCAATTTTAACCTAAATCTTGTAAGACGCGACCCAGGGTCTTTTATGTTAAATACATAAAGTAAAGGTTTATGATCCGTAACTATCTTAAAATTTGTTCCAAAAACATATGGTCGAAAATGTCTAACTGCCCAAACAATTGCCGCTAATTCTTTCTCTCTCGTTGAGTAGTTTTGTTCGGCTTTATTAAGAGTTCTACTAGCATAAGCTATAGGTCGATCATTATTAACTTTTCCTTGTGATAAAATTGCACCAATCGCATAATTACTTGCGTCGGTAG
Source organism: Kuschelorhynchus macadamiae (assembly GCA_030620095.1). Classification (NCBI taxonomy): domain Eukaryota; kingdom Metazoa; phylum Arthropoda; class Insecta; order Coleoptera; family Curculionidae; genus Kuschelorhynchus; species Kuschelorhynchus macadamiae. Next base: position 622,881 of record JAUTXW010005426.1, read on the forward strand.
TTATAATTAATTCTTTTGAAAAATCTGGGTACTGTAGTACAGGAGGAGAAGTAATGTTATTTTTAAGCGTTTGAAATGAAATATCACAAGCATGGTCCCATTTAAATTCCGTATCTTTCTTGAGCAATTTGGTAAGAGGTTTTGAAATTTTCGCAAAATCCTTTATAAATTTTCGATAATATCCGACAAGCCCTAAAAATGATTTTACCTCTTTTTGATTTACTGGTTGAGGAAACTGTAAAACACATTCTACTTTTGAAGGATCAGGTTTGATGCCATAATCTGTTATAATGTGACCTAGATACAAACATTCTTTTCTTAAAAATTCACATTTTAATGGTTGAAGCTTTAAATTATGCTCCCGAAACCGTTCAAATTCCTCAATTAACCTTTCATTATGTTCTTTTAAATTATTAGCATAAATTACGACATCATCTAAATAAATAAAACATTTTATGCCACTAAGACCGCTTAAGACCGCATTCATTAACCTCTGAAAGGTTGCCGGAGCTCCTTTTAGGCCAAAAGGCATCCTATTGTAAACAAAATGCCCCGTAGAAGTACTAAAAGCTGTCTTATTTTTATCATTTTCGTCCATTTGAACCTGCTGAAATCCATTGGCTAAATCTAAAGTTGTAAAATAATGCGATTTTCCTAATTGGTCTAAAATATCTGTAATATTAGGTAATGGAAATGCATCCCCTGCAGTTATTTCATTAATTTTTCTAAAATCTACGACCACGCGAAATTTAGGTAAACCTGATGAATCAGTTTTTTTAGGAACTACTAATAAAGGACTATTCCAAGGACTGTAAGACGGAGAAATTATTCCATCCTTTAACATTGCATCGGTTTGTTCTTTTATAACCTCCCGATGTTGAAAAGGTAATCTATAGGGTTTAATATTAATAGGTCCCTTAGTAGGGTCTGTAGAAATTTTATGTTTTATTGTGTTTGTACAAGAGAGTTTATCACCTTCTAAATAAAAAATATCGATAAAATTTTCACAAATTTCTAGAAGTGAGTTAGTTTCCTCGACATTTAATCCTTCTAAGTTGAGAGAATGTTTCAATTTTTCTAAACGTTCAAAGTAATTTATATTCGTGTTATTTTCAATATTATTATTATTATGACTAAGCTCTATAATGTCAAATTCACCTTTAGTGATAGGTTGTACGTTAACTCTGGGTAACGCAATTGTTAAGGGTTCATTAGATATATTTAAAATACTAATTAACCATTTATGATTATGTTCTTTGGTCAAAGAAGAACCTATATAGAGATTTTCAGCAAGTTGTTTCGATTTTACGATACCTTCAGTACCTGAAAGGTTGGCCAAAGCATAAGTTATCATTTCACATCTTGGGGGTGTAGTCATTAAAGTCTCTGAAGGCAAAATCTTAAAGCAATTGTCCTCAAAATAAACAGTTTCTTCTTCATAATTAATTTTAGTTTTATATTTTTGCAAAAAATCCCGGCCTAAAATTCCGTCATTTTTTATAGGAATGCTATCTGGTATGATATGAAAAGGATGAATTAATATTTTATTATCTTTTAATTGGATTGTTACATTATATAGACCTTTCGTAAAAACCGGTTCTTTACTTATACCTTTTAGTTCAATAATACAGTTTTGATCTAGCTTTGAATAGTCTTGTAAAATCGACTCCTTTAATAAACAAACATCAGCCCCTGTATCTAACAAAATTTGCAATTCTGACTTTTTAGTGCCCAATGAAGTTATTTCATTTATATCTAACTGTTACAATACAATTATTAGAGAATAATACTGACTTAGGAGACATATTATTTGAATTATTACGAGTTGGTTTGATTTTAATATGTTCTAGTGGATTCTTTTTATTTGAACAGCTACTGTTTATACTGATTGAACTTTTTACGAAGCGCTTGGCTGGCTGTTCACAACCAAGGCTTCGTTGTCGTTTCCCGAAAATTCTTGGACAGATGTAGTTGGTTGTGGAGGAGAAACACTAAGATTGTGTTGGAGGCTACTGGGGGGTAGAGACGTTATAGTTTGTATTTGATGAGAATTATTGACAGGTTCATTATTATAGTTAGGACGGCATCGTCGCTGTTGTTGAGGTATCTCTGAAAGCATTTGAGGTCTGTTTGAACTACGGGGATTGGTATAATTTTGACGATAATTGTTCCCATTATAATTATTGTTAAAATTTCGTGAATTTGTATTTTGATTGTAATTATGATTATCGTTTCCCCTGTAAGAAAAATTACTTCTAACATTAATAGGTTGTTCCCCGTTATAATTTTGCCCATTTGAATAATTTGCGTTAAAATGTTGTTGTGGACTGAACCTTTGATAATTAGGATTATTAAAATTATTTCTTCCCATATTTTGTTCATATTGTATAAGTTGCCTACATTGAGAAGTTATATAATTATTTTTATGACAGAACATACACAAAAGTTTAGGATTTTGGTTATTAAAATTTCTATTTCCCTGACCCACAAAACCTACATTTTTAAAATTTGAATTTTTTGCTCTAACGTTGTTTTCGAGTTCCATTTCGATTGCTAATGATAATGCCCTGTCTAAATCTGTCGTGTTTTCAGCAATTACTCGAATTTGTATTTTTTCATCATTTAGCCCTTGTCTAAACGTGTTTACTAAAATTGACTCTAAATTTTCTATTAATACCTTAGCAGAATTATGTTCATAATTTAAATGACAAGTTTCTTTATATTTATTATGCAGGTATCTTAATCTATCTCCATATTCTGTAACGGTTTCCCTAAAGTTTTGTTTTATATTCATTATTTGATTTAAAAAATGAGAAGGCGGTCTTTTATGTTCTACTGTTCTAAAAGAAAATCTCTAATTTCGTCCCAATTTAAAAATTCTTTATATTGTGTCACCTCTTGAGCTTTACCTTTTAATTTAGTACCAAAAATTAATTTAGCTAATTTATTTTTTTCATTTTCTTTCACAATATGCATTACTGCGTCACAGTTTTTTAGAAAAAATTGAAGAGAATTTCCATCGCCGTAGCCGTCAAATGAATTTATTAAATTTAATACATCATTCAGCCATTTTTTTGTTTGTTAAAATTATAAAGATTAAATACTAATAAAAATTTTGGGTAAAAATTTAAATATAGATAAGTTATACGGTCGATTATTCAATTACTTTTTCAACACACAACGTATTTGCAGTACCTTTCACAAAATAAATATATCTATATAATTTCAAAAATGCATAACATATAAAAAAAAACAAATAGTGTCACCACCACAGGAAAATAAAAGAAAAAAGCTTACAGCTTCATCCTCATTTCCAGTTAGCTGGAACGGTAAGGCGAATTTCCTCGTTTTCTTTCTTCTTCTCGAAACTTGTTGCGTACTGGGCGCTCCTCCAAGTCTGTTGAAACTTCCTGTCTTTGGTATACCGATGTGGTTTAACTGGTGTGATTCCTGCTGCGTTCTAGGCGCTCCTTCAGAAAACACGGGGTAGTATATCCAGATCCGCTGCCACCAATGTTATGTTTTAATATTTTTATTACTCGCCGAATGCCACCACTGTTATGATTTAATAATTTTAGTATTTTGTATTAGCACTGGTAGTAAATGTAAACACTTCAACTTGTTTCAAATCTCTCTATTATCTTCTGTACAAGAGGGACACTTCCTACTTATAACAAATCTTTACTCTTACTAATTTCTTAATTCTACTGACAATATAGTACTGACATAATGACTGACCTGCTCTATATTGACTACCTAGAACTTATTTTTATATGAATTCCCTAATTTGAGATGCAGTGGCGTATCTGTAAAATTGATTAAAAAAGGTGTCTATAAAAGTAATTTGGGAGTATTTGCTACGCCACTGCTTACTGTACTACAATGGTTTCTTTTAATGTTTTTATAGCTGAACCTTCCCAAGCTTTGTCGACATAGTGTAAATGAGTTTATGATAGGTTTTTTCGGGTATAATAATATTTGGGGCGGAAGAACGTGCATAAAATAGAATTTGAAGTAGAATTTAAAATACATATTGTTTACTTAGAATTTCCCTTGTAATAAACGACCATTAAAGCAGCTTTTGTCGGAAGGTTCCGCCGAAATATAATGTATGTCTAAATATTGCATTTACGTGTCAAACTATCTCTAGACTAATGAATATATAATACTTAAGACTATTCACAAATAAAATGACTATAAAATAATGGGGTCACAACACATAGTTACATTATATATATATATATATATATATATATATATATATATATATAAATATATATATATACCGTATTTATGAAAAAGAAGACTATATTTCTAAATCTCTAGAACTTTTATCTGATAATAAATACTATACACCTCTCAACAGAGATCCTACATCCACTTATCAACAAAAGGCAAATATAATTGTTTCTTCTTTAAAAAATACTAATAAAATTACTACTGAACATGCTAGACAACTTACTATTTACAATAAAACTTCACCAAAATTTTATGGGTTACCAAAAATACACAAGCTTAATATACTAGTAAGGCCGATAATTTCATCAATTGATGCCCCAAATAGTAAGTTGTCAGAGTTCATTACAGAAATATTAACCAAAGCCTATGATAGCAATAATAATTATTTTACTCAGGATAGTTTTACGTTTTCTACATTTATAAATAACAAACAATTACCACCTAATTTTGTAATTATTAGTCTGGATGTAGTGTCACTTTTCAGCAATATACCTTATTCTCTAATTAAAAACAGTATAATTAAACGTTGGCCACAAATTTCAGAACATACTAATTTAACTCAAATAAAGTTTTTGGAGATAGAATATAATGGATCAGTATATAATGGATGACTTACTTAATGAATGCATACCAAAATTAAGCTAATAACTACCCTTTATCAAAAAGTTTGTGGACGACATTGTGACGTCCATACCGTCCAGTGTCGTAGAAGAAATACTAACCATCTTCAATAGCTACAATAACAATATTCAGTTCACTGTGGAACAAGAAAAAGATAAAAGTGTCCCCTTCTTGGACACAAAATTGATTAGAACTGAAAATAACGTAGTTAAAGTCGACTGGTATACAAAACCCACATACTCAGGTAGATATATTAATTTTCATTCATATCATACACAAAAAATGAAAGTTAATTTAGTATTCCAAATGAATTTTCGATTGTTAGATAACTTAGCATATTTTCACCCATGCTGTATATAACTTAGTATTTATTTTTGTTTTCTTTGACCTAGTTCTACTATATATATTTTTCGGTGCTAATTTCTTGGTTTTTGGTCACTTTTTAAAGGAAAAATGTTTTTATTATTTATTTATAGGTACGTGGATGATTGTATCATGGCAATACCGAGTGATAAAATAAATAATATTTTGAACCAATTTAATAAGTATCACAAAAATTTACAATTTACATATGAACTGGAACAAAATCAAAAAATTAATTTTCTTGATATCACCCTTCATCATATAAACGAAAATATAAAAACCGAGTGGTTTACTAAAAATACATGGTCTTCAAGATATTTGAATTTTAACTCTAATCATCCTATTTCACAAAAAAAATCCGTAATTATTGGATTAGCCGATCGAGCCATACACCTCTCCGATCCGGAATATAGAGAATCATGTATCAAAAAAGCTAAAAATGCATTAAAACAAACAATTACCCAACTATTTTAATCAACAAAATATTTAAAAACAGAATTCACAAATTCTACAATTCAACATACTGTCCAAAAAATAAACAAAAATACTCAACCACCTTCTTATCCTTGCCTTTTGTTGATGGTTTATCTCAAAAATTTCAAAACCTATTTAAACCCTATAATATCGCCGTCTGTCACAAAGGTTTTAATTTATTAGAAAAGAATTTTACTAAACTGAAATCGAAAACCCCTACAAATAAAAAAAGCACTGTCATATACCAAATCCCATGTAATAATAATTGTGATGGTGTTTATATAGGACAGACTAGCCAATATTTAGAAAACCGAATAAATGGCCATAAATATGATAAAAAAAATTGCACTGTCCTAACAAATCACAAAAAATCAAAAAATCATATTTTTGACTTTAAAAACACTAACATTTTAAAATCTGAGCCTCTTTTAAAAAAACGGGAATTCCTAGAAATGGTAGAAATCCATAAAAAATCCATAAAAATAAAAACTCAATCAATGATAAAAAAGATGTAAACAACTTAAGCAATATATATATATATATATATATATATATATCGATTTTATAAAACCCACAGTTGCTATCTGAATATAAATTAATACTAATATGGGTCAGTTTAGTTTATTCTGTGACAATAACACCTGTGTCCTGTGTGTCTGTTCTGTTTGTATGCTGAAATAAAAAGTAATGTAATTTGGGTTATATGTATGTTCATGTCCCATATGATGGTTGGATTTATTTTCGTTCCTGGTAAGTTATTTAAAAAAATCTATGTAATTTTATGAAAAACAAAATTGTTCTCCTCTATTTTAGACTTTGAAAAAGACCGAATTCAACATTTTATTGGTTTAGGATACAATTAGTAAATATAAGAAAGATCAGCGTTTGGCCAAACATTTAGGGTAGTAATAAATATCGAACTGTTACAAGCCGACTGTTAAATTATGCATATAATTTCAGAAAATTGTCATTTATTTGCGTGTTTCTGAGAAATTACATATTTTTGAAAACGTGAAAAAAGACAAATTTGACCTGACCCTGCATACTAATTGCGAAGGCGGAATTGCGTTCTACGGGAAAAGTTATATAAGAAACAGTTTTTACATTTTCGATGAGTTATCTGATACTTGAGATTCGAGGGGTGAAAATTTTTGTTATACGCTGTATACCTACATTACATTTAAGCGAATAATTAAAATAAAACTTTTAATTTTGGAAATTTCTTCATGTCGTTTGAGTGTCTAAACCCGTATATTATGTTAATATCTTATATTTTCAGTTGTTTATCGCGAGTTATGAAGAATAAAAAAATGTTTTCTAAATCTAAGAGACATAACATGCGAGTCCGAACAAACATAAAGAAAAAAATACGATGCTATTATGTCGATGCCAGTGATTTGGCAAACACCAGTAAGCACGACGCATAATTCATACTGGCTGAATACACGCGAACATGGCATTACGCCAAGCAAACATAAATAAATGGCAATACTACTCTCTTAACGTTTATTGTAGATAAATCAGGTCTTGTGTTAGTTTATTTAGTTGTCAGTTCGAATCGATACATTTACATGTAACGAAACATTTTAAAACGCCGTTGATTTTTCACCCTAGCATTAACGAACATTAAAAAAAAATCGGTAAATTTCCTTTACCCGGAACTTCTCCCATTATGATTTTGAATTCGTACCAGTTTATCCCATTATCGCATTTAATCAAGTGAACAAAAATTTTTTACGTTGATCTTTTAAAAAATTTATTTGTCCGCCATGTCGCACAGTGTTGCGCTAAGTGGACAAAATTCAAAAATGCTTGAATTTTATTTTGGATATGTTAATACTGCTATCTTTAAAGGAATGCCAGTTGATGATAAGTATATAATGTTATACTTTTTTTGTTCACGAATTCCAAAGAAACAGAGATTTAAAATACGAAAAAGAATTTTGTGCGTTTATTGGGAGATCGGTATAAGATTAAATTTTTAAAGGACATTATATCGTTTTAAGTTGAATATTTGTTTAATATATTACCGGAACTATGGACGTTATTGTTGAAGGTAAGCAATCAGTTACGCAATTATCCTTTAGTAGATAATTAATTAAAATAATTAAAATACTTTTTTTAACTTTAACTTAGCATTGTAAAAATGTATGGAATTATAGTCCTATGAAATTTTAAAAATAAAATCTTTAAAACATTTACTTTAAAATGACACCTACCATTTTTTTGCGAATTTTTGCGATTGTTGCTATTTTTTTATTTTTATAGAACAATCTCCTGCAATTCCTAATAGGATGTTATATCAAAAATGGGTAACTTGCGAAAAGCATAAAAAACCTTTGGTAGTTATGGAAATAATTCAGGCTTACTTAAAACTCGAAAATTGTTCAACTAACATAGAAAAAAAATTACTGCAGAGCAGCAAGTTATTTTCATCAAATTTGGAACGAATGTGGAACGACTGTGGCAGACGCCCCGATGTTTTTGAAAAGAGGCATTTTAAATGGCTACAAGGTAATTTAAAATTGTTCAATATTCAATTCAACCGAGAAGAAGAAGAAATTGAACCCCGACCTGGACCTAGCCGTGGAAGACCGCGAGTCCCTTTTAAAGATGCGTCAACAAAAACTAAATTGCCTAGAATAGAAGAAACAATAGCCAATTATACACCAGAAGAAATATGTTTTGCGGCAGAAAGGGTCAAATTTCAACGTTATGAGGTTCAGACAGGCCAAAAATTAACGCCTGAAAATGCTTTGGCCTTATTCTGTGATTTAAAGCTTTCTGTTGAAAAATATAATATACTGCGTTCAAAGATAAATTCTTTACACAAGGACTGTTTCCCGAGCTACCGCACACTTTTAGCAACTAAAAATGCACTTCTACCATCAAAAATTACTGTTACTGAAACATCAGCTGAAGTAGATCTTCAAGAGCTTTTAAATAAAACTACTGACAGTATTTTAAAAATTCCAAATTTAACGTTTAGTTCTAATATAAATTTAAAACTAGTTTGCAAATGGGGGTTTGATGGTAGCTCGGGGCACAGTCTCTATAAACAGGTATTTGACGATGGTTCCTCAACAGATGAGTACATGTTTCTTGTGGCATTAGTACCTCTTAAGTTAGTTGATGTCGAAAGTGAAAACGTTTTGTGGTCAAATCCACGTTCGTCTTCAATATGGTATTGTCGACCAATTGCATTTAAATTTGTTAAAGAAAATCCGGATATTATTCGCACCGTCGAAAATGACTTACAAGCAATAATACGTGATCTTAAAATTTACACTCCTTTTTCTGAAAAAAATATAAGTGTTTTTTACGAGCTGCTACTAACAATGTTTGATGGAAGTGTGGCCAATGTTTTATCTGAAACTAATTCTACTTCAAGGTGTATCATTTGTGGAGCCACGCCAAAGGAAATGAATCAGGAAGCAGTGTTGCAAAAAACACCAAATACAGAAAATTATCGCTTTGGCTTATCGACACTTCATTGCTGGATTCGTGAATGTTTATTGCATATAGCCTATCGCTTACCGTTGAAAAAGTGGCAAGTAAAAGGTAACGAGAGTAAGGATATGTTTGAGCATACAAAGAAGCGAATTCAGTTAGATTTTAAAACTAAAATGGGATTAATTGTCGATAAACCAAAGCCTGGGTATGGCTCCACAAATGATGGCAATACTGCCAGGACTTTTTTTAAAAATATTGAACTAAGTTCAGAGATTATGGGCATTGATCTAAATCTAATTAAATATTTTTCATTAATATTAAGAGTACTTTCTTCAGGCTGTAGGATAAATATACCTAAATTTCAATCTCTCCTTAATGACACTAGAATACTTTATTTAAATTTGAATGCATGGTACTACATGCCAAGTACTATTCATAAAATTTTAATTCACGGATGCGATATTATTAGTTTTTTTGAATTACCTGTTGGGCAACTAGCAGAAGATGCGCTTGAAGCAACACATAAAGAATTTAGAAAAACTCGTTTACACCACACCCGCAAAACTTCAAGAATTCAAAGCAATACAGATCTAATTAGAACCCTTTTAATTAATTCTGACCCAAAAATAGCCTACCTGAGAAATATTTCCAAATCATCAAAAAATGTCGTTAAGTGGGACATGGAAATTCAAGAATATTTATATGACAATGAAAGCATAGAACAATCATTCCAAAACGACTTGGATGAAAATATTAGTGATTTTCTTACAAATATTCGTATTGTAACTCTTTTTTTTATGGTTCATTATAGGGTGTTTAAAAAAAAATTATTTAATTTAGAAATTTATATTTTTATATTTTTTATGTTAAGGACTGGTTTATTATTATTATTATTAATTAATTTTTCTAAAATTTCCTATTTTTAATGCCAAATATTTTTTTAAATCTATTTTTTACACGAATATTACTTTTTTAAAATTTAAACCTGCAATTACTTTTTGTTTCACCCTATATAATAGGAGCCATTTTATTTTTTTTATATTTTTTGTGTTTAGGTTGTTGATTAAGGTGCATATGTATAAATAAAAATTTTCGCAATAAGTAATTTATGTCTGTATTCAATCTACGAATTTTGTCCCAGTTCTCCTATAATGTGCAACACTGTGTGTCGTTTCCCCATTTTAAATTGAAACCCACATTATCAGTCTTTACCTTTTCCCTAATATTTCGCTAATATTTCCCAGATATTAAGTTTCTAAATGGATTTCGTTAACAATCTTCTTGTTGTTATAATAGAGTGGTGTATTATTTTGGGTTAAGATCCAGTAAATAGAAAACAAAAGCCTTTTTTAAAATTGTGGTTTCGCAACTTTATTGTTGCATCTTCAGGACCCATATAAATTTTATATCCAGCATGAAACCCATATTATCAGTCTTTACCTACTCCTTTAGTCCGCAGATACTTTTTAACCCCAAATAATACACCACTCTAACATAACAATAAGAGGATCGTTAACGTTAAACCATTAGAAACTTAATATCTAGGTAGTCCATTAAAGCAAGGGTAGCAGTGCTTCCCCAAAAAAAATTACAAAACATCTTCTAAACTGTAATTTTTGAAATAGGAAACCATTCATTTAGTTTATATTAAAAATGCTAAAATATTATCTTAATTATCAAGCCAATAATAAACGCGGCCTTGACTCCGACCGAGCAATAAAATCGAATAGAACCTATGCGGGCCGCTAGCTTCTCTGCAGCCAAGTCCTGTATGCTTGATTTCCTGTGAATCCAGAGGTTATTTAATTTTCCACCGGCTGTTTGCAATTTTTCCATTTCAGTCGCGTGCTTTAAGTGGGGGCGAAAGCTATCGTTGGAGTAGGTTCTTTGTTTGAACGGCTATCCGTGTGTTGTGTGATACGTACGTCGCGTCGTGCATGGTGCGATATGGAAGACAATAATACGAACATGGATATGCAAATACCATCAACTTCGGCTGTCGGTAATAACCTTGAAAATGTTGGAGAATTTAGTAAGAAGAGTCTGTGTGAATGTGTGGTGTGTGTCTTAATAATAAAGGGATTTTCAACAATAAACTTCGCTGATAAGCTTCAAATAATTTTCAAAAGAAGGGCAAAAGCGCCGATGAAAAATTTAATCACAAGAATGAAAAACTGTATTAGACATTTTTATCCGGAAAAACAACACAAATAATTTCCATAAAGCTGTAAAAAGACACATTATGTCCAAAGCGCATTTGCAGGCCGTCATAAAAGAAAAAGTCTTCGGCAAAACCAGAATTGAACACGCCCTTAATAAACAGTTGAAAATTAGTCACCGCCAACACAATGAACTAGTCGTTAAAAATAGACAAATATTAAGAAGACTTATCGATGTTGTTTGTTTTCTCGGACAATACGAATTGGGATTTAGAGGTCATGACGAAACAAGGGTTTCTTGAAATTGAAATAGAGGAAATTTTCAAGATTTACTTAGTTTAATGGCTAAACATGATGATTGCTTAAAAAATAATTTCGAGCAGTCTAGCGTTTTTCGCTGAACGTTGAATCGAATCTAGAATGATTTAATTTCCACTGTTGCAACCATTATTCTAAAAAGAATTAAGCAGGAGATTGGCGAGGCGCGGTTCAGTGCTATTGTTCTGGACGAAACAACTGATATCACTAATTTTAGCCAATTATCTATAGTAATAAACTACGTTAAAACAGACGAAAGTATTCAAGAGCGATTTTTAGGTTTTAGGAATGTGTCCGAAAATCGTACAGCAGATGCATTATACCGTAGTTTATAATGTTACTAAGGAAATTAATGGAGAGAAAAAATTAGTTGCTCAAAGCTATGATGGAACTGCAGTGATAGCAGGACAATTAGGGGGTCTGCAAGCTAAAGTTCGACAAACTTTTCCAAGTGCTGTGTTTGTCCATTGTTTTGCTCATAAATTAAATTTAGTTTTATCCCAGTCCATTAATCACATTAAAGAGTGTAAAATATTTTTCGTTACTTCAAGTGACATGGCTGCTTTTCTTTCCAAGTCAACAAAACGTACACAAGCTTTGGACTCCATTGTAAACAAACGATTGCCCAAAGTAGCTCCTACTAGGTGGAACTATAATGGAAGACTTGTGTTAACAGTATCTAAAAATCGTGAATCACCGATTGAACTATTTGAGAATATAAAAGAAAATAATGAAACGTGGGACTCAGAAGCAATAAATAGTTCGAGGGGGTTTTTGGACTGTTTGAAACCAGATTTTAATTTTAATTATTTGTTGAATATATTTTCAGAAATATTTCCATTCTCGTACAATATTTTTAATATATTACAAACTAAAACAAATGATATTGCTTTTTGCCTAAAAAAAATGGATGATTTTAAGTCCATGTTAAGCCAAAAAAGAGATGACTTTGACCTATTTTGAAAGAAAACGATGATGTTGAATGTAGAGCCACAAGCCAAGCGTCTTCGAACAGACAAGGTGGGAGATGTTCAAATATTATACAGACGCCTCTTTTATGAAATAATCGATCAAATTCAGCAACAAATAAATTATAGATTTAACAGTTTAAGTGATTTTAAATTCCTCGAGCTCTGCAATTTTGATGCGTTTAAAGAAAAAACTTTTCCAGAAGATGCGTTTAAATCTCTACTTCTTCATTTTGGCCAGTTCTTCGACCGAGTGTTACTGCGATCTGAACTAAAAGGGATTTACGAAACTGATGACATTAGGGCAAACAATAACGATATTTTTAAAAGACATGGAGCTGGAAGATGCCTACACCGAGTGAATTGGTATTGACAATACCTGCCACAAGTTCATCAGTAGAACGCAATTTTTCAACACTTAAACGTTTAAAAAATTTCGTGAGAAATTCAACGGTGCAGGAAAGACTTTCGCATACATCGCTGTTGTCCATTGAAAATAAACTTCTCCAAAATATGTCGGAGCATCGACGTTTTTATGATGACGTCATTGACGTTGAAAATTGCTTCCCTTTCTTAAAATTTCACCGCACGCCTCTGTATCTAGGTAATATCTGCAAGGTAATGGAGTAGGTAAAGACTGGTAATATAGGTTTCAAGCAGGATGTAAAATCTATATATGTGTCCTGAGGATACAATAACATAAAACAATAAAGTTGCGAAACGTTGACAAGCTAAAAATTGTTTTTTTTTACTGGATCCTAACACCAAATAATACACCACTCTGACATAAAAACATGAGGATCGATAACCAAAACCATTTAGAAACTTAATGTCTGGGAAACATCTGCGATCCAACGTAATAGGAAAAGATTGAAAATATGGGTTTCATGCAGTATATAGAATCTGTATATGTGTCCTGAGGATGCAAAAGTTTAGGTTTCGAAACGTCGACAATTTAAAAATAGACTTTTGTTTTTTTTTTACTTGATCCTTACCCCAAATAATACACCACTCTAACATAACAACAAGATGATTGTTAAAGAAAACCATTTAGAAAGTTAATATTTGGGAAATATTATATGCGGAACAATGGTGTAAGAGTACTGATAATGTGGGTTTAATGCAGGATATAAGGTCTCCATATACGTCCTGAGGATGCCACAATTAAGTTGCGAAACATCGACAATTTAAAAAAATACTTGTTTTTTATTGGAACTTAACCCCAAATAATACACCACTTGAACACAAATTTGTTAATATTGTTCCGCCGTATTGGATTTTTACAAAATATTATCAGGCCATCCCCATATGACCCTTAATTTTTAGTCAAAATTTGAAGTCAGTCGGGTAAATAGTTTTTAAGCTATGTCGCGAACTGAGAGACAGACCGACAGACGGACCGACCGAGTTGATAAAACATGTTTTTTTGGCATCTAGGGACGCTAAAACGTGAAGATATATAAATCCTGATAGGGTGATTTTCTTCTCTGTTACAAAAAAAATTATTTGGCCGCAGTTTTGTTCCGTCATCTTGAATTAGTTACACAGTTTTACTAGTTGAGCCCAATACCACAATTAGTTATGGCACACAGTTTGAAATCAATCTATTAAGTAGATTTTTTAGGCTGAATCTTGGATTTGTAACAAAATTTTCCAATTGAATCTAACATAATACTTGATGTTTATGCAAAATTTGAAATAAATTGGATAAGCTGTTTTTTTCAGAATAATGTTTCTAATGCTTCATCACTAAGCCGCCATTTTGCTTCGCCATTTTGGATTTTTTTCAAAATATTACCAGGTCTTTCCATATGACCCTCAGTCGTTGGGTAAATAGCCTTTAAGCCAGGGGTGCTCAAACGGTCGATCGCGAGTGCTTTTTGAGTAGATCTCGAGAAAACATTTTTTTTAATAAATAGGTATTTAACTAAACTACAAAAATTTATTACGTAATAAAATAACACTCTGCTAGCGGCAAAAGGCGGCTTTATCAAAGGAACGCGCGGTACTTGTCAAAGAAAACCAGCGTTTTTTATTCTTGCCGCTTTTCTAGAAATTTCGGGAGGCGCGTTTGACGGGAACATTCGAGACTTTCGTTCACGCCGATATAAATGTTGCACCTGCAGGAATTGGAGTCATTCTGAATTGCAACTTGAAGGCAATACTACGTCGATACAAAGTTTATTATTAAATAGTACAAAATGAGTGCAGCGAAGAAATCTAAAATTTTTCTTATTTGTCGTGCGTCAGTTGCAATACCTAAGCGTAGTAACTTAGAGAGGCATCATAAAACGGTTCATAAAAACTATGAAAAGGATTTTCCGCCACAGAGTGAATCAAGAAAACGAAAAGTACGTGATTTGATATCTTGTTTGAAAAAAGAACAAACCATGTTCACAAGACCAGCCAAACAATCAAAAGCTGCTACGATCGCGTCATTTGAAATATCTCATATATTAGCGAAACACAAGAAACCATTCGAAGATGGATCGGTTGTGAAGGAAGCATTTATTGAAGCGGGTGAGACTTTATTTGGAGATTTTAAAAATAAAACAGAAATCATGTCTGCTATTAGAGAATTTCAGTTAGATAAACTAAAAAATGATATCATGGAATGTACATACTTTTCTTTACAGTTCGACGAATCCACCGATATGACAGACACTGCCCAGCTGTGTATTTTTATTCGGATGGTATTCAATGACATGTTGGCTAAGGAAGAATTTTTGACAATCATTCCTCTGAAGGCGAAGACCCGTGGCGAAGATATATATGACGTTTTCTTCAATTTTGTAAAAAACTACAAGCTACCAATATATAAATTAGAGTGCATTACAACCGATGGAGCACCAGCAATGACTAGAAAAAAAACGGTTTTGTGGCATTTTGTCGAGCTAATGAAGATTTCCCTTCATTTTTTTCAATCCATTGCATTATACATCAACAAGTTTTGTGTTCAAAAGTTTTAAACACGGAGGAAATTATGGGCACTGCAACAAAAAATGTGAATTCCATCCGTGCACGTAGCTTGCAACGGCGGCTCTTTAAGTTGCATTTGGAAGATAGGGAGTCAGCTGAACACACTGATTTAATTCTTCACACGGACGTCAGGTGGTTGAGTCGCGGAAAATTCCTAGAAAGGTTTCAAGAATTATTGCCCGAAATAACAGCTTTTCTAGACGAAAGAGGTGATGACACTCAGATGTTGAAAAACGAAAAATGGCTGACTGATTTGGCATTTTTGACTGACATCACAATGCACTTAAACACCATTAACTTGGAGCTTCAAGGTAAAGGAAAAACTGTTATTGAGATGATTAGCGCAATAAACGCATTCAAAAGTAAATTGTAACTTATGATAGATCAACTGAAAAGAAAGGATCTGAAACATTTTCCGTCTTTGAAAGCAAGGATTCCTCAGTTGAATTATGATACGTATGAGGCTGATTTATCAAATATTTTGGGACAATTCGAAATGCGTTTTTATGATTGTAGTAAATTGGCAAATGAAGCATCATTTATGAGTTATCTTTTTTCATGTAAAAACATTGAGGAATTAGCTACTGAAATAGCAATTCAGTCTAATATGAACTCATGTTCTGTTGAAAATGAGTTGGTGCAGATTATATCAGATATACATCTCAAAGCTACAGCATTTGATACAAATTTCTGGTGTTTTAAATCTGAAGATAAATATCCGAATCTAAGACAAATCGCCCTTCAACTGACAGCAATGTTTGGGTCAACTTACTTGTGCGAGTCTGCATTTTCTGAAATGAAGATAATTAAGTCAAAATATCGCAATCGACTAACTGACGATCATGTCATCATGCTTGCGATTAGCATACAGTGGTTACGTACCATCTTATTAAAAATATGCTAAGGACATGCAGTGCCACGCTTCAACATCCAAAGTCACTCCTTAGTTAAGTTTAACACCACATGTAAGTCTTTTGTGTTGTAACAACCAATAAACTCGCAATTTTAAATAACTATGAGTTTTTTCATTGATATTGTAGAGAAGAACCTAACTAAACCTAACCCAAACCTTGACTAAAATAATGTATATTGTGCGGAAAGCTAATATCTATATATGCTACGGTACACCCTACCTAGGTAGGTAGGTAAGTAGGGTGTATGTATCGCGTATGTACGACAACCCTGCATCACACATACTTGCAGCCTCTCAGAGTCGATCGTAAGTAATCTAAAAATATTGAGGTAGATCGCCAGCAGTTCAAGTTTCAACACCCCTGCTTTAAGCTATGCCGCGAAGTGACAGGCAGACATACCGACGGATTTGATAAAACATATTTTTTGACATCTAGCGGCGCTAAAACATAAAGATGTGTAAACCCTAAGAGGGTGATTTTTTCACGATTACAAATATTTTATTTGACCGCCATTTTGCTTGACCACCTTGAATTAGTACCACTATTTTACTAGGTGATTCCTATACCACAATTAGTTAAGGCACACAATTTGAAATCAATCCAATAAGTGGCTTTTTCAGGCTGAATTTTTAAATCTTTTATTATGCCGCCATTTTTTCCGCCATCATGGGTCCGTACCAAAATATTACCACTTAATTTCAACTTAATATTTGATGTTTATGCAAAATTTGAGATAAATTGGATAAGCAGTTTTTTGATAATAATTTTTTTAACAATTCACTAGGCCGCCATTTTATTTTGCCACATTGGATTTTTGCCAAAATTTTACCAGGTCATCTCCATATAACCCTTAATTTTTGACCAAAATTTGAAGTCAATCGGATAAGTAGTTTTTAAGCAACGCCGCGAACAGACAGGCAACCAGACAGAGAGACCGACGAAATTGAGAAACATGTTTTTCGTCATCTAGGGACCCGTGAAAATCTGAAAAAATCTGCGAGAGTGATTTTTTCACGATTACAATACTTCGCTATTCCGAGAAAAGTAATAACATAAAATTTTAATTGTCGAGCCTTAAAGCATTTTGCTAACGTCTAAACAGGTCAAAGTATCAGATACAAGTAAGAAACCAGGAAGTTAGAAAATAAAATGAATAATCTGATCTTCTAAATAAAAAGAGTCAGTGACGCCGCAGTAAAAATTTGGAGAGGTAAAAGGGGTCGCAATCTGGAAAAAAGTAAAACCCAGTGGATTTTTGTAAAATGTAATATAGCGGTTTCGTAGACATTGTTTACTATCTTTATATGATTGTTTAGTCCCAGAATAAGGCAAAAAATTGCGTCCCTCATTTTTTGCCATCAGCTTAAAAACACCATGTAGACCGCTTAAATAATGTTTGTCGTTATCTAATAAATAACACAGGGTAACAAAATGAAAACAAAAATTTGGTGCCGGAAACATCTGATTTTAGAAGTTTTTAATGTGCTGATTCCAAAAATGCCACCAGATTTTTTCTATCAGCTCTAGTTTTTGAGATACAAGTTACAGGTTAATTGATATTTTTTTTCTGATAAAGGACAACAAATAAAGAGATAAATATGTACTTAGTCGTCGAAATAGAAATTTCCCACAATCTAATTAACCACATGGATACCTGGAATTATCCCTGACCCAATGTTACTATACTAGGAACTATTCAATACACTGGTCTTAATTACTTTTATACCTGTAATTGCCTATGACCCGATCCTTCTATACCTGCTTGGCTGTACTCGATTTAGTATATTACTGACGTTTCCCAAGTAAAGTTGTGCTATCATTTTGTGTAAATTTTGGTCGTTTTGTAGTATCAAGACACTAAACTGAAACAATAACATCCACAAGCAGACGTACCTGTGTAAATCAGCCCGATGTTTTTTGTAATGTGTGTGATGAATACACTTTGAAAGAGGGCATACAAATGATTTCTGACTTTGTGAAAAGAGCTTATCTTACCTATTTTGGCGTTTATTTAGGAGATCAAGATAAATCTTGGGCCCCACATTTCAACTGGAAAGAGGAAGTGCCTAATGTTTGGTGTACCAATGGTTTGGAAAGAACCGCGAAACCATCCTGACGATTTTTGTCTCGTTAATATTAAAGGCATAAATAGAAACAGTAGACACAAATGGACATATCCTGATCTAGATTCTGCAAGAAGGCCTGTACCCCATTCGGAAGAAATGCCCGTTCCATCATTCAGCAGTCTACCCGAACTGACAGAAGATGATACAGAAACATCAATGTCTGACGAAGTTCAAAGAATTCAATCAGAAAACGACAGCGAATTTGAAGCAGATTTAGCAACTCCGCAGTGTTTCAATCAAGAAGAACTAAACGATCTCATAAAAGACCTGAATCTCTCAAAGGAATCCGCTGAATTACTTGCAACCAGATTAAAAGAAAAAAATCTACTTTGTCCAGGTGCTAATATTACATTTTATCGTAAAAGAGATAAGGATCTGCTGCCTTTTTTCGCTCAGGTAAATGACTTGGTATTCTGTAACAATATAAAAGGACTCTTAGAAAAAAGGGTTTGCCTGAATACACTCCAGATGATTAGCGCCTTTTTATTGACAGTTCAAAAAGTAGTTTAAAATGTCTTCTTTTACATAACGGTAACAAACATGCTCAATTACTATTGGTCATTCTACTACCATGAAGGAAGAATATGAAACAATTGCATTGGTTTTGAGAAAAATTAAGTACGAAGAACATCAGTGGGCAATTTGTGTTGATTTAAAAATGGTTAACTTCCTCCTTGGACAGCAGAGTGGGTTATATAAAATATCCTTATTTTTTGTGCCTTTGGGACAGCAGAGCTAAAAATGAGCACTGGGTTAACAAAACTTGGCCTTCAAGATATGTCATGATTCAAGAAAAACAAAACGTGATCAACGAACCTTAGGTTTCAAGAGAAAAAAATTTACTTCCGCCCTTGCATATCAAGCTAGGCCTAATGAAGCAATTTGTGAAGGCTTTAAATCGAGATGGAAATTGTTTTGGGTATTTGTCAAGTAAATTTCCTGGCATTAGCACGGAAAAACTAAAAGCTAGTATATTTGATGGTCCTCTAATAAGGCAACTTGTTAAAGATCCACAATTCAACACATCAATGAACGAGACTGAATCTAACGCTTGGTGTTCATTTGTTCAAGTAGTACAAAATTTTCTTGGCAATCATAAAGCAGAAAATTACGTAGAATTAGTGGAAACTATGCTTTCAAATTTTAATATTCTCGGCTGTAACATGAGTATAAAAGTTCACTACCTCTACAGCCGCCTAGATCGTTTTCAAGAAAACTTAGGTGATTGTAGTGAAGAACAGGGGGAAAGATTCCATCAGGATATTAAAACTATGGAAGATCGTTATCAAGGACGATGGGATAGCCACATGATGGCGGACTATTGTTGGAGCCTTCAGCGAGACTGCCCTAGTAAACTACATTCTAGAAAGTCGTATAAAAGAAAATTTTTATGTGATTAGCGACTAATTTTTGCAATAAATACTTAAATCCATGTGTCTCGGTTTTTTTAACTGGCAATAGTAATATTATATATTATAACAGTTATAACGTAAAATATATACACATTTTTTTTTAAACTAGATCTGATACAAAAAATCTGAGAACTTTTTTAGATTCTGCATCCAAAGATTACCCAGAAACAGTTAAAAAATCGCAGGCACCAAAATGTGTGTTGGCCTGTATAATTAATCAATGAAATAAACAACAACGTTTTGGGGGTCAACCATTTTTTCAGGTAAAGGTGATACAGCAGGGTATACACGTGGCGACATTTTCACCGGTACTTGTGAAAGACTTTTATTTGAAATTAAAACATAAGAAAACTTATAGCTTTCAGTTTTTAAGCCTTATCAATATTGATTTGTGTAGAGGCTTTTACAGTTTAGTCGGTTGCTTAAAAAATGTTCCTTTCTTGAAAAGTTAAAAATTAGCCCCCTTAAAATATCCAAATCTGGGACCAACTTGTAGAGATCATTGACAACACGAAATTATTTTCCCGAGTTTTTTCTATCGTGGCAGGATCTATTTTCGGACACCTTTACTCCACACTATTAATATACCGATCTCAATTAATGTTGGGAGTTAATCTCAAATAAACATTTTTTTTATGTTATTGCCATCTTCATTTTGCTCGTTTATTTTCCGGATTTTCTTTTTGTTTTATTTAAAATTATTAGTTTTACGAGTAGAATCTATATTTTCGATAATATACAGGGTGTTCAGTTTAAAAAATATAAGTTTGATTCGGTACGTCTTTTTGAAAGAATTTATACAATTCAGTAAAAAATGAGCTTTCTATCTCTAAAAATAAAGATGATATATGGGCGTGACATTTATAACTAATAACCCTGTCTTCCGCACGTCTGTAGAAAAACTATTATATCTAACACTCGGCTGCTTCGGCAAAATTCGTGCATAAAAATTTATTCTCACACTTTATTTTCGCCCTTGTTAGTTAAATAGCTATAATAGCTCTCCTACTACACCAGTTAATACTTTTCTAATAAATAAAACACTTTTGCAAGGGTTAAGAACCGTCCAGCGACATAAAACGAATATTCGAGAAATTTTATAATACCTGGCTGACGCATTCATGAAATAACAACGTCCTGAACGAAAGTTATTTTCTATTATTCATCAAATATGAATAAAACGCCTGAAAACAGTATTTTCCGCGCTGAAAAATCCAACATATTTTGCCCATAAAAATACATATATGTCAATAAACGTGGATTTGTTAGGACTTTAAATTTACATAGGTAACGTAAACAAATAACCTTTAATGGTTTCAAAACCTATTAATACCGGTCCACTCGTTTCATGATTGCACATTCAAACGAGATTATACAGATTTATCAGTACGAATTTTTATTATCAGGTTTATCGGCAGTGGTGTATAGTGCATGGCTCTGATCAGTAAAATAAAAGGTTACGTTTTGTAGTTCACCCTCCAATTAAAATATCAAAACGGTTGCAGTTTTCACTGTGTACAAATAATTTCTGACGACATTTATTTACGGTTCAATTTTCGTAGATATATTTGAATTGGTGAGATTAAAAACAGTACAAGTCCAGAAACGTCATTTTCAGAAAATCGAAAAAAAAAACTGTTTTACGCCTAAACGAATTTAGTTAGAGTTTTGACATGTACAGAGTAATTATAGATCTTACTGCCACCCATCGTTTAGCGTAAAAAAACTATGAAGAAAAACATTAGTTTTTGCTTAATACAAAAAAATAAGTCGTGAACTTGTACTGTTATTACACCCAACTACAAAAGATTGTAAAATAAGTTGTTAAATTTTATATTTTTAACATTTTCCAACTATTTAACACTTTATTTTCTATACTAAAGAAAAATCAACATTTTTGGTAGGAAAACATAGAAAGGCACATGAAAATATTGTTTAAATATAAAAACATAAAAAAAAAGAACTGACACTTTCTCCTTTTTTTAAATGTCGTTTTCATCTTCTTGGTTGGTTGTCTTCCACGACGTGATATGATAGTAGAACTCTAGGTTTTCTTCAGTAACATATCGCATGACTTTTTTTATATCAATAACTTTTTTGATATTTATTGGTACCGGCTCATGATAGGCCTGTTCTACTGGCAGAAGGGAACTTGTCTTATTTGGCTTCAGAAGTTTGAAAGTAGATGAAGCTAGGCCACCGATGTATTCCCAAGTTGTCACGTAACCAGGAGTGTCACTTTCATATAAAAATTGTCTGTAATTTGATACCGTAAAGGCTTCTGTTCTTGGAGGGTTACTATTACGTACGGAAATTGGGCAAGTTTTTTTGTAATGAAAGTCCAGAATATCATGATGGCGAATCTCTTTCACAGTGAAAGGTATTTTTTTTCTTGCGGAAGTTATCATTTTTTCGTATTCTTGAGGAACGTAGACCCTGTCATGCTTCTTAACCAACCTCTTAACCGTACCAAAGTCTCTATAATATGGAAGAAAGGAGTGACCACGGACCGGAAAATAGTGATACATTTTTTTAAATCGTTTTGTTCCTTGTAATGCTCGCAAAAATCGCACCATGGTGTTATTACGATTTTGACCAGGACAACCGTCAGAAAAAAGATGTAACTCTGTTACTTCATTAGGAATATGATTCAGTACATAATCATAAAGAAAGGAGCAAACTTCATTTGGACCTTTTAGGGCTTGGCCTTCTTGATAGCTATAAAAGTGTCCGGTATTGGTTTTGAGATTGGGGATCTCGAAGGCATATACCCACAGTTGCCTGTTATAAAAAATCTCCTAAACTGGAATATTTGGTAAATGCAGATTTTGAATATAATCAAATGAAATTCCCATAACTTCAAGCCTATCTTGGCACATAATCTCTACTTCTTTTATTTTAGCATAGATTTTTTAGCGCGTTTTTTGTGAACCATTAGTTCGGCCACAGCTACGCGCTTGGCCGTGTCATTGAGGTTTTTGTCCTTAATTTTTGCATTTAACCTTTCGCATTCAGAGCAAACATCAACTTGACATCTTCCAAATTTAAGTCCATGGTTTTCATTAAAGTGTTTTAAAAAGAACTCATACTTCACCAATCCCGGTGCGTCGGGATATTTTTTTATAAAAAGGTCATGCGTTATTTTAACATTTAAATACCGGTAGATTTTATTCGAATAGTGGGTTGTTTTTACAGGAAATGATTCAATATGTTCGTTGATTTTATTAAGTCAGTTAGCCCGAATAGCACGAGGTCTGTTATGATGCAGACATCGTAAATCTCGTGGCGACTGTCCTGCGACAAGCAGAGTGTTCAAACGCTGAACTCTAAAATGTGATACAGCATACAAACTCATGAACGCTTGTTTGCATACTGGCATTCGATTGTTATGATGCATTACGAAATAAAGAAAATTTGTTCCTCTCTGCTTACCACTATCAGCGAGCCTTTTTTTATGTCTTTCGATAGGTTTTACTTCCATAAGTCCTTGCAGAAACGTATCTTGCACATTTTTGGATTTATCCTTATATAACTTTGACAATATCTCGCTTTATCTTGATCACTTAGACTATCCATGCATTTTTGTTTACATCTAAAAATATTTCATATAAATATACTTAAAAATATACTTTGATGAGACACTACTCACCCTTCATTGTGATATATTCACGACCTTCTTGTCTCGCTATTTTTCGTTTATTTACTTTCCAATCGCTTAAGTTTTTTTTCTTTTTCTACTACCACTAGTAGTAGCTTCGTCAGCAGAACTAGTACTACTATTTTCAGACATGTTTAAACTAAATCGTTTTATTCACAAAACTCGCAACGAAAACAAGCCACAGGAATTTGCTGTTTAGCTATATATCGTAAAATAAAGTAAACTTGCAAAACAAAAAATGCAACGCAATGGAATCGACCGGGCACGCGCTCCAGTCGTTGGGAATAAAAACAGTACCAGTCGCGGATTCGTACTGTTATTCTGCTTATCGCTGGCAAGGCCAAGCTCCTACATAGGACCAGGCAATGTTTAGCGTACGGTTTTTAGCCTCATTCGATGCGGAAGGGAATTTTAACATGATTGGCTATCTCAACTCAAAACGTCAAATTTTGGACTTTACTGTTTTTAATCTCACCGATTCATTTTTACATTATATTGTCATGTTATCTATACAGGATGTCTGGAGGAATTGAAAATATTCTAAGATCGTGTTTGGGAGGTGAAAAAAATTAAATAATTAATACGAAATAAAAAAAAATTAAAAATCGGTTTTTATTTAATATTTCGGTAGCTATTTTAGATATTAAATTGGATTTGGTTGTGCGTTATAGTAACGTAAACAGGCATGTTTTTGAATAAAAAGGTCTCTAATACTTTTACCAGTGGCGTGCGTGAAACACAAGTTGAGGTAATTTCTCAGGAAAAAGATCGGACGCCACTGCTTTTCTTCAGAATTAATGTTTTTTTCTTAATAGGCATTCCGTTCTAAAGAAAAAACGTCTCTATTTTTTTTCGTTTAATACACCGTTTTCGAGTAATAATTAAATTATATTATAGAATGTTGATGATATATTTGCACGTTTTACTAGTACCGATAGACAATTAAAATCATTTTTAAATTGTATAAATAACCAAAACAAACATATAAATTTTACAGTTGACTTAGAAAATAAAAAAAAAGAAATTATTTTTTTTTTTAACAATAACTGTTAAGAATAATAAAGACGATTTTTCAAATTTTTCATAAGCCACCTCATACAGACATTAGAAAACACAATACTTCTAAACAACATGTTACATATAAAATATCAACATATAATACTTTTATTTACTGATTGATCAATAAAACAAATAGCGGTTCATAAAGACTATCATAAATATCTCATAGACAAAATAGTAAAAAAAGACTCCTATCAAGTTCAAAGAAAATACTCAATTTCATACTTTTACTTATGCATATCAAAAGTTTAAAAAAAAGATGCAGCTCTTGCTTTTAGGTCTAACAGCCCTGGTAGATATGTCAAAAATAACAAGATAGATAAAAACCAAAAAACAGAATAAATCTGGTGTTTACAAGTTAAATCCTGGAACCTTTTCAAAATTGTATATTGGACAAACAGGCAGATCGTTTAAAAAATAAATTAATGAGCATAATTTTAGTTTAGTTCTTGTATCAAAATGTATTAAATTCCTACAGGTTTCGATCCTAGGGGATCATCATCCTCAGGCTACCCTGATGATGATCCTCTAAGATCGAAACGCGTAGGAATTTAATAAATTTTGATAATAGAATGCCGACTGGACTTTTAGTTCCTCTTGCTTCTTTTACTATATAATATATGTCCTGAAAATGCAACAATAAATTTGTGAGACGTCGACAATTTAAACAAAAGACTTTTAATTTTTTACTGGATCCTAACCCTAAATAATATACCACTATAACATAAAAACAAGAGGATTGTTAACGACAACCACTTAGAAACATAACATCTGGAAAATATCTGCGGACCAACGTAGTAGTAAAGACTGATAACAGGGGTGTGCAGTCCATGGAACCAAGGGAAGCAGTGCTTTCCCAAAAAAAAATTACAAAGCATCTTCTAAAATGTAATTTTTGAAATAGGAAACCATTAATTTAGTTTATACTGAAGATGCTAAAATATTGTCTTAATTGTAAAATATTATCATAATTATCAAGTCCATAATAAATGCGGCCTTGACTCCGACCGAGCAATAGAATCGAATAGAACCTATGCGGGCCGCTAGCTTCTCTGCAGCCAAGTCCTGTATGCTCGATTTCCTGTGAAGCCAGAGGTTATTGAACTTTCCACCGGCTTTTTTTGCACTTCGGCCGCTTGCTTTAAGTAGGGGCGGAAGCTATCGTTGGAGTAGATTCTTTGTTTGAACGGCTCTCCGTGTGTTGTGTGATACGTACGTCGCGTCGTGCAAGGTGCGTTATGGAAGACAATAATACGGACGTGGATATGCAAATACCGTCAACTTCCGCTGTCGATAATAACGTTGAAAATGTTGGAGAATTTAGTAAGAAGAGTGTGTGTGAATGTGTGGTGTATGTCTTAATAATAAAAGGATTTTCAACATTAAACTTCGCTGATAAGCTTCAAATAATATCCAAAGGAAGGGAAAAACCGCCTATGAAAAATTTAACCACAAAAATGAAAAACTGTATTAGACATTTTTATCCGGAAAAACAATACGAACAATTTAAATGGCTAACTGGGTGTGAAAATATAAAACATTATTTTGTTGGACATGTTTACTTTTTGAAAATGAAAAAGGTCTCTGGAATAAAATTCAATTAAGCTGTAAAAAGAGACATTGTGCCCAAAGCGTATTTGCAGGCCGTCATAAAAGAAAAAGTCTTCGGCAAAACCGGCCCTTAATAAAATTGAACACACAATGAATTAGGCGATTAATAAGAAGGCTTATAGGAAATTTTCAAGATCAAATATAGGAAATTGTTGAGATTTACTTTGTTTAATGGCTAAATGTGATGATTGCTTAAACAATCATTTAGAGCAGTCTAGCGTTTTTCGCGGAACTTCGACTCGAATCCAGAATGATTTAATTTCCGCTGTTGCAACCATTATTCTAAAAAGAATTTAGCAGGAGATTGGCGAGGCGCGGTTTATTGCTATTGTTCTGGACGAAACAACTGATATCACTAATTTTAGCCAATTATCTATAGTAATACGCTACGTTAAAATAGACGGAAGTATTCAAGAGCGATTTTTAGGTTTTAAAAATGTGTCCGAAAATCGTACAGCAGATGCATTATATACCGTAGTTTATAACGTTACTAAAGAAATTAATGGAGAGAAAAAATTAGTTGCTCAAAGCTATGATGGAGCTGCAGTGATGGCAGGACAATTAGGGGGTCTGCAAGCTAAAGTTCGAGAAACTTTCCCAAGTGCTGTACTTGTCCATTGTCTTGCTCATAAATTAAATTTAGTTTTATCCCAGTCCATCAATCACATTAAAGAGTGTAAAGTATTTTTCGTTACTTTAAGTGGCATGGCTGCTTCTTTTTTCCAAGTCAAAAAAACGTACACAAGCTTTGAACTCCAGTGTCCACAAACGATTGGCCAAAGTAGCTGCTACTAGGTGTAACTATAATGGAAGACTTGTGTTAACTGTATCTGAAAATCGTGTACCACTGATTGAACTATTTGAGAATATAATAGAAAATAATGAAACGTGGGAGTGAGAAGCAATAAATAGTTCGAGGGGGTTTTTGGACTTTGAAACGAATTTTAATTTTAATTATTTGTTGAACATATTTTCAGGAATATTTCCATTCTTGGACAATGTTTTTAATCAAAACAAATGATATTACTTTTTGCCTAAAAAAAGTGGATGATTTTAAGTCCATGTTAAGCCAAAACAGAGATGACTTTGACCAACTTTGGGAGAAAACGATGACGTTAAATGTAGAGCCACAAGCCAAGCGTCTTACAGACGTCTCTTTTATGAAATAATCGATCAAATTCAGCAACAAATAAACTCTACATTTAACGGTTTAAATGATTTTAAATTACTTGAGCTCTGCAATTTTGATGCATTTAAAGGAAAAACTTTTCCAGAAGATGCGTTTAAATTTGTTCTTCTTCATTATTGCCAGAGTGTTACTGCGATCTGAATTAAAAGTGATTTACGAAACTGATGACATTAGCGCAAAAAATAACGCTAAGGAACTAATACAATTTTTAAAAGACAAGTAGCTGGCAGATGCCTACACCGAAGTGTCGAAATTGTGTGAATTAGTATTGACAATACCTGCCACAATTTCATCAGTAGAACGCAATTTTTCAACACATAAACGTATAAAAAATTTCGTGAGAATTTCAACGGGGCAGGAGAGACTTTCGCATACATCGCTGTTGTCCATTTAAAATAAACTTCTCCAAAATATGTCGGAGCATCGACGTTTTTATGATGACCTCATTGACGAATTTGCAAAAAATGATCGAAGAACCGAATTACGTTATAGATAGGTAAGTTTCTAAAAATTGCCTCCCTTTCTTAAAATTTCACCGCACGCCCCTGACTGTCACTTCCAAATGTTTCATAGGGTTTATATATTACGTTATCTAATTGTTATCATTTCCAATGTATCTGATGGTTGCAAACATTTTTAACTATGGAAAAAATATTTTATTTGAATACCATGTTTAACTTGGGGGCCCCTTAGTACCGCGGGCTTTGTGGGCCCTTTAGGCACCCCACTCGGTTTTAGACATTATTCAAATGACTGATCTCTATGATGACTACATAGTAGTTTTTATTTTTTCTAAAGGAAATACCAAACAACCAATTGTTACAAAATAGCGAAACATTTATTTTTTTCAACTGAATTGGTATTTGGTATCCGCAACATAATCTTTCACGAGCCACTACTGACTGTTGCCCTTTCATATCTTTCTCACATGCGGTTTATTGGTTTCTTGAATTAAATTCGATGATATTCTCACACGATATACCAAAAGAACTTTCTGTATATTTTTGTGTTGTAGTTGCTCTTGAACATTTCTCTAGTGTATATATTGTAAAATCTATTTTTCAATAGGCAATCGAACGACATAACAAACTTCTGAGACAGAATAACACTTGACTTGGAAAAGGCGATGGCACAAGCAGTATTTCGATTATATATATTTTTTTATTGACAAAGAGCAATGTGCGGCATATTTTTTTAAATTATTAAAAATATTGGAAAGTTGAGTATGGCGAGAGAGCAGAACAAGTCAAACAGATGTGAGGAATTAAAATTATTTTTATTATTATTAAATTACAAAGGCTATAGTAATGGGTGTATATTCCAAAAAATAATTATATGAAATTTGACAATGTTATGTGCCTTCCATTTTGCTCAATGCATTTCCTATAAATTCTCTTGTGCCTTTCTATAGCTGCCAAAAAAAAAGTTCCCTGATTGCCATGATTTAGTGTTTCAATTTCTTGGGTTATTATTTCTCTTATAATATTAACCGTTAGCGGGCGTCTTTCTTCTCCCAACATTCTTTATAAAAAGATCCATAGAAAAGTATCCATTACGGTCATGTCTGGGCTATTT
This sequence comes from Kuschelorhynchus macadamiae, assembly GCA_030620095.1. Lineage (NCBI taxonomy): Eukaryota > Metazoa > Arthropoda > Insecta > Coleoptera > Curculionidae > Kuschelorhynchus > Kuschelorhynchus macadamiae. Next base: position 651,999 of record JAUTXW010005426.1, read on the forward strand.
GGTGGCCACCTCATCTGGCCGAATCTACTGAGCCAAAACGGAACATTTTCGTTTAAAAATGCGGTTATCACAATCACGTTAAGCCAAATTTTGAATTACTGATCTGATTAGCTCTAAATAATTATGACCGTTCATATTTTCATTATAAAATATTGTCCCTTATGGGTTGCGGTCAGAACTCTCCGGAGCTCCAATAGGTGGCGCCAAGTATTATGCTTGGCTAGTGGAAGTTTTCTACTTATATACGTTTTGGTTTGGGATTGTGTCACATCGATGACCTCCTATTTGGGATCTTTTTTGATATAAGCCTGCCTGTTTAGGCTAAAGGCCCAGAGATCGATAGCACGAGGGGTATCCCTGAAACGCCATATTTTTGCTTTGCCATATATATATATATATATATATATATATATATATATATATATATATATATATATATATATATATATATATATATATATATATATATATATATATATATATATATATATATATATATATATATATATATATATATATATATATATATATATATATATATATATATATATATATGTGTTGATTTTTACTCCTTCACGGATGGAAAAATACAATGTGTTTTCATTCCGGGTGTACATCCGTTCACTACTGTCGTTCTGAAAAGAACAGTTTTGCTGACGTTTCGCCAAAATCACATTTAGCAAATTAAATTCTAAAAAAAGCTATTAATGCACAGGTTTCCCGAACAACGAACAACAAAAAATATGAACCGGGAAAGCAACGAGTAGTCTTACCATATGTAAAAGGCACAACAGACAGAATCGGAAGAATTCTGAGGAAACACAACATACAAACAATACACAAGTCACAAACAACTATAGGTAAACTACTCGGAAACCCAAAAGTTAAAATCAAACTGGAAAACCACGGAGTGTACAGTATTTCATGCCAAGACTGTGAAAAGTTGTACGTAGGGCAAACTAACAGGCTAATATCAGCAAGAGTGTTAGAGCATAAACTCAGCATCAGAAATAAACAAACAACCTCAGCTTTATTCCTACATCATCAGGAAACCGGCTATAAAATAAATTTCGATGGGTGTAGGGAGATTGCCAATATAGAACATTATAAGACCAGAATAATCCGAGAAGCCATAGAAATTGAAAAACAAGTTGATTTGAATAAAAGGGACGAATTATTAAAACTACCAACATTATGGAAGACAATAATCGACAAATCTAAAATCGCAAAAACTCAAGCGCAACAACAACAGCACCATCCGGAAAACATAAATAACGACCAGCGCCTGCGCAGATATAACCTTCGGCCCCGAGTGGGGGTATAAAAGGAAACATCGCAGTCACCAACACTTCAGTCTCTATTCGGACGCGAGAAAGAAAGCTTCGAAAATGCCAAATGTGATTTTGGCGAAACGTCAGCAAAACTGTTCTTTTCAGAACGACAGTAGTGAACGGATGTACACCCGGAATGAAACACACACATATATATATATATATATATATATATATATATATATATATATATATATATATATAATTAATATGGAAAAAAACTGGCTAGAAAATTTAACAAATACTTTAATTCCCGATTATGCAATTGACACCCTAAGTTTAGGCTTTGAATTTGCTTTTCCTCTTGACAATTCTAGGGATTTACCTGTGCCTGAAATCATTTCGTCAATCGAACTATCTATAAACAAATTTGCCATGAATAAAAAAGATGAAATAAGAGTAAACTGTTGTAATATGTTAACAAACTCTAAAAATAAATTAAAAAAAAAAATACATATAAACAAAACTCTATTAATAATTAAAAATCTTAAAAAAACTAACACATTTCTGAAACAAAATCCTAGTCTTAAAACCGACAAATCAAATAAAACCGTCATCATGTAAGCACGCGACTATATAAATAAAATGGAAACCCTTCTAAATGATTAAAACACCTATAAAGAAATAAACCATGATCCAACTTTAATTTTTCAAAAACGAAATAACGAAATAATAAAAAAATAATATAAAAACATTTCAAGGAATACCGCTAAAGACTTAAAGCTTCATAACGCACAACCACCCAAGATATACGGGCTGCCAAAACTAAATAAAGAGGGATACCCCATGCGCCCAATAGTCTCATGTGTGCAATCACCTCTACACAATCTTGCGAAATTTCTAACAAATATTCTGAAAAACATTCTTAACAAAACTAGCACGTATATAAAGACTCGTGGGATTTTAAAGAAAAAATTAATAAAATAACATTACCAGATGACTATAAAACAAAATACGTCCCAATCGAAATGGCACTTAACCTAATAAAAAAGAAATGGGATCAAATAAAAAAATATACAGATATCCCCCTGGAAGAATTCTTAAAAGCAATAGAGCTAACGCTATATATATATAATTTTGTGCCTTTGCCCTACACGGGGCTCGCTAGTCTATGGCGGCCTGATGAGCTCTAATAAGAGCGAAATCGCGATCGTCGTTTGACTAAAATGGATCATTGTGTCTGCTGTGATGCAGAACATGTTCCAAACAAGGATCATTTTCTTGTTATGACGTTGGTGTAAGTGGAATGAAAACATACTATCATTTAATACTCCCAACGAAAGCCAGGAGTCACAATGTAATTCAACGCCGGTCGTGGTATTAGCCAGCGGAGTAGTTGTTTTTGTGATTCAATTTTGTGCCTTTGCCCTACACGGGGCTCGCTAGTCTATGGCGGCCTGATGAGCTCTAATAAGAGCGAAATCGCGATCGTCGCTTGACTAAAATGGATCATTGTGTCTGCTGTGATGCAGAACATGTTCCAAACAAATATCATTTTCTTTTTATGACGTTGGTGTAAGTGGAATGAAAACATACTATCATTTAATACTCCCAACGAAAGCCAGGAGTCACAATGTAATTCAACGCCGGTCGTGGTATTAGCCAGCGGAGTAGTTGTTTTTGTGATTCAATTTTGTGCCTTTGCCCTACACAGGGCTCGCTAGTCTATGGCGGCCTGATGAGCTCTAGTAGAGCGAAATCGCGATCGTCGTTTGACTAAAATAGATCATTGTGTCTGCTGTGATGCAGAACATGTTCCAAACAAGGATCATTTATATATATATATATATATATATATATATATATATATATATATATATATATATTATTCCACCAGTATATGTTCTTGTTATCAATATTTAATAGGAAAAAAAAAGGCAAAGGTAGAAATAAGAATAATATGAGATTCGACTAGTCAGTTTATATTTTAAAATACATGTGAGCACTGTGTCCGTTCTAGGTTATAAATACTGTGCCCGTCTTTGTTAGTTTATTATTTTAATAGAGCACAACGATGAAACCACTAGGATTTTTAAGTAATTACTTCATTAGGTGAGTCGAACTAAACACATATTTTAAACTTTTCAAAAAAAAACTTAACTAATAAATTGTTGTAGCACTGATGAAGACTAGATTCTAGTCGAAACGTTTGGTAATATATTAGAATCTCTACACTTATATGATGTTATATGTTAAATACCTTCCATTAAAGAACCAAATACCCAAGAAACTCTCTTTAAGAATATATTTTAAGAAATCATTTTTCAAGTATATATATATATATATATATATATATATATATATATATATATATATATATATATATATATATATATATATATATATATATATATATATATATATATATATATATATATATATATATTATTCAATTTGTTTCTTAAACCCGGTATATATTAATTGGACTTCTTTCTTGGGTATAGGTTTATTTGCAAAATCAAATAATGGGATTAACTTGACGTTTTGCCTATCATAGTAGGCTTTCTCAAAAATTGCTCATTACTTTATTTTTTTTTGTTGGTATATATGTCTTTCCTTTCCTATCTACAATTAATTTAAAAAACATTTAGTGGTCTAATTATAAAAAGACATTTACAATTTTTCTAAAACTGATTTAAAATTTTATACTATTGACAATAATTATTACAAAATTAATAAAATAAGGTTACATACCTCGAAAAATGCATGTTGATTATTTATTCAATATTTGAATGATAGGTAGCAAGTTAGTGGTTTGCCAGGCAACTCATGGCACAGTGTTAGGTAAAAAGGTGTTCTTGACGTAGTACGTTTTTTTGAGGAATTTAAAGATAATTTTTTGCTATTTTTTAATTTAAACCTTAGAGTAGAATCAGACATTCACAATAATATACTACATTTTAAAAATAACGTTAAAACTATACTAAAATATCAAATTGTGGTATATTTGACTTACATTTTTTATGTCTTGTTTATCATTTACTGCATTTTTTCTTTTTTTTATGTGAATCATTTCTTTGATAATTTATTTCTGATACAGGTTATGTTCGTCAATGATTTTGGTTTTAGAAAAATTAAATTCGTGTTTTGTGCTTTTTTCATGTTTGTGTAATGCAGTGGATGCATTCCTTGTATACTTATACCCTTTTATTCTATTTTGTAAAAGTTGGGTTGTCATACCAATATATTTCATAGCGCAGTTTAAACAAGGAATTTCATATACGAGATTGGATTTTTTATTTTTAGGAATTTTAGTTTTTAATTTTGTAAATAGGGAGCCTATCAGGTTCTAGGCTTTATGACACACAATTATGTTATATTTTCCTAAGATATCTTTTAATTTTTCAGATAATTGAAATGTGTATGGCATTGCAATATATTTTTTTGCGTATTATCTTGTCTTACGTTTTCGTTATGATTGTTATAATATATGTACGTCCTTTGATAATTTTTTTATCGGTTTTTCTGGGAAATGATTTGCATTCAAGGTCTCTTTAACTTTATTAAGGGCTTCAGGACGGTTTTCTGGTGACGTTAAAGATATGTCACGGTCAACTAGACCAATCACAACACTTCTTTTTTGTTTGTATGGATTGTGGGAATTGAAATTAAGATATCGTCCAGACCAAGTTTCTTTTGTAAACCATTTAATTTTTAAATTATTTTCTTTTTGTCTTATTATAGTAAGGTCGAGAAATTTTGTTTTCTGTTTCAACATCAAGAGTGAACTGAAGTTTCGGAGAGAAATTATTGAATGCGAAAAGTAGTATTTTATTTTCAGGAACTGATGCTAAACAATCATCCACATATTTCTTAAAAAAAGTAATATTAAAATTCAATTTTTCGAGAACATCCTCTTCTAGGTATTCCATAACTATTTGTGCAATTGTAGAGGAAATAGGTGAGCCCATAGCACATCCATCAAGTTGTTGATAAAATTGGTATTTGTATTGAAAATAATTATTTTACATTATAAGATGTAAGGCCTCTAAGAATTCGGGCTGAGTTAGAGTTGTAAATTTTTTTAAAATATTCCATTTGCCTTTTATAGCACTAACTATGAGTTCATTTGGTATATTAGTATACAAAGAAATTACATCTAGTGATATTAAATAAATATATATATATATATATATATATATATATATATATATATATATATATATATATATATATATATATATATGACGTTTACTTTAAATTATGTGTCGAATTCATAATAACATTTTTACATCCTCACAAGTACGTGCATATTTTATTCTCGTTTCGATGTATATCATTTTCCACAACATGAATCGAAAGCACTCACTTTTACCCTATAACACCCCTATAGAAAATACTTGACCTTTTCTGTAAAAGTGGTGGCTTCCAATTCGTGATAGGATAAATTTCTGAAGATCCCTTTTTTATCGTATGCCAGGAGACATTATATAAGTTATTTTTGAAAATCCAAGTAACTCCATTGAATGATATGGTTCACAAAATAATATAGTGACATGTGTGGGTTTAACAGCTTTATTATATTTTTGTATTCGTTTTTATTTGGGTAAATATTAAAATAATAATATACTGCTTAACTTAAACTTAACTTAAATTTAAGTAAGTATTAAAAAGTAAGTTTAAAAACTTACTTTATTCTGTGCGGATTGCGAATTTTAAATGTCGGTATTTTCTTACTATGCGACAAAAGCCGGTTTTTTAATAAAAATTATATTTCTTGTTTATACAGGTTGATCAATAAAAACATGACAAAAGCAAATATGAGGTATCTTGATATTGTACTGAACAATAAAAGCATATATGTACTGCTCACTACATAACACCAATTTCTGTTTATTTTACAAAAGTGCTTATTAGCTACGATTTATTTATAAAAATGTCATTATGGCACAGTTTATGGCTCCACGAGCAGAGCAAAAAAAAGCACTTATTTTTTACACCAACAGAGATATCTAGATTTGAAAATAAAATAGTTTGACCTTCTCCCACCTCTTTATCTTTGACAATAGACAAAAATGATCTGAAGCAAAGAAATGCATAGTTGAATGAAGAGAAAATTGGTATTTACTATTTTCTGTTGCTGTTACGACCTCTAGCGGCCAACTCTCGAATATGAGAATAATTAACAGCGATTTCTCTTGGCCGATTTATATGTAAATATTTTTTCATTAAGTTTTGTCATTAACGGTTCCCGAGCTACAACTGACATCCTCTATTATTGGACCACCCTGTATATCAATTACTCCGCGATGGTTTGACCAATTTGGATGAAATTTTAAGGGGCATTCAGGTTATTGCCGGAGTGGTCCCATAGCAAGCATATTAAATGAAAATGTTAAACATGGCGGAATGTCGGCCACTTTGTTGTTGATTTTTGTTTGTACATCGATTACTCCGAGATGGTGTGACCAATTTAGATGAAGGGGATATCCAGGATATTGCCGTAGTGCTCCCATAACAAGAATTTTAAAAACTTGTTAAAAACGGAGGAATGGCGCCATTTTGTTTTTTGCTACAACATATATTGCATAAAGTTTTTTAATTATTCTATAATTTTGTTTAAAATATAACGATTCTTGGATACATTTTTATTAAAATCTCTAAGGGCTTTTCTATAAGCTGTGTCTAGCTGAGTGCGAATATCAACACTTCCGGCCGTAGCATAGTTCACCGAACATTTCATGTGATCTGCAGAAAACTTATGTTTTTTAATTTTTTTCTTTAAAGTGTTTTAAGTCTTTAACACCGGTTTTGCACCATAATGAGTTCGACGAGCCCTTAGAAAACAACAAACAAACATAACAGTAAAATGAGTTACAGACAGTACGCAACCACATATCCAGTGAGCTAAATTGTACATACCTTTGCGAATCGAAGTATCGATAGACCTCTTTATTTTTGTCTTTACTAGTTTGTCGTATACTACGTTCTGGCAAATGCGACCGCTTACTTTGAATTCGGTTATTTTCACAAAATTAAGATCGTTAGCACTCTTTAGTTTAATTTTTTGCACATTTTATTTCATCTACATTCACAATTCAAACATAGACCACCTTGAAATTGATTATTTTTCAAAATTAAGTTCGTAAGCACTTTTTAGTTGTTTATTTTTTTTGCACTAGTCACTACCAACATTTTATTTCCTGTATATTTCCAACTCACACATGGATCGTAAAAATAAAAAAGTATACATTACAAAAAACAGTATATAAATCAATTTTCATCGATTAAAACCGTCCGAAACAATATCGAGTTAGAATCGCGATTTCATATTCCATTTGCTATCACGTTCGACTGCCGCTCGGTAGCTGTGAAATCTTCGGGTACTTTCGTCAAGCTTCAAGGTAACCAGGGCAATTCGGACTGCCCAGCCTAGCTTAGTATAGGCTATTTTATTATGCCTAAGGAACGTAACGAGACTATTCGAAACGCCGCGCGATGCTAATAGTGTAGCGTTTTTAACTTTTCCCAAGGTTCGCGTTTTATTACAACTATTAGGAGGGACGGTCAAACGAATAATTTATTTTCTGAAATATTTTTGGGGGGTCATTGACCAAATGACTCTATGGAAGAGCCACCACTGGTTTTGACTCTAAAGAAGTCTCAATAGCATGTTGCCATATTTTTAAACTTAAGGGTAGAGGAAGGTCGCCTATTATGGGGTATGCTCCTAATATGGGGTATGCATGTATCTTTGCAAAGTGGAGACAATCTGTGTTTCAACGGTCAAAGCACACCTAATAGACTTGCATCGATTTCTACTTAATATTATAGCCATAAACCAATCTGCTGTTCTGTCATTTTCGTTTACACATTCTAGCTGTAATAAAAGTTTTAGTTGGCGCATATTAAAACGATTGTTTTTTTTCAATACAAGCTAAGTCTTACCTATTTGTTATATATAGGATAATAGTAGGGTCGGTAATAGATATTTTGTGTATATAGGTGTTTGTTGTTGTTTTCGTTTAAACATAAATATTTCATTGTTTATTATTTGTCGAACCCTTCCTATTATGGGGTATCAGATATATTCCTAACATGGGGTACCCCATATTAGGCTTCAATTAAAAGTAACTAGATATTAATATGCGTGTTTTTTTTTACAGATGCCAAGTCAAGGTAGGAGGAAAAACTGGGATGTTGAAAATATGGTTGCAGCCATAAAAGCCTGTAGAAGTAAAATAATGGGTTACAAAAAAAGTGCTAAAACACACGGAGTACCACAAACGACGTTGGAAAGGTTTGTTAAAATGAACGGATCTCCCGAAGTTGTAGTTCAAACCAAACTCGGCAAGAAGCCAGTGTTTTCGCCAGAAATGGAAAATCATCTTTCCACACACTGCCTGCAAATGGAACTAAAATATTTCGGAATAACCAAAAAAGATATTTGCAAAATGGCATTTTCCCTGTGCAGAGAAAATAAAATAAAGAATCCTTTTAACACGGTAAATGAGTGTGCAGGCTTTAAGTGGTTTAAAGGTTTTCTTCGGCGTCATCCAGAGCTCTCCCTAAGGACCCCACAAGGAATTTCATACGCCAGAATAAAATCATTTACTCCTGACAACGTTTCCAAATTTTTTGATTTTTATGAACCAGAGATGGATAAAATTAGACATAATCCATCAAGGGTGTATAACTGCGATGAATCTGAGATTTCAGTTGTCCGACATAAGCACATTAAAGTGATAGCTCGAAAAGGAAAATAAAACAAATAGGAGCGATAACATCTGCAGAACGGGGATCTACCATAACTGCTGTGTTTTGTTTTAATGCTGTAGGGCAATATGGGCCACCATTGTAATATTTCCCAGAAAGAATATAAAAGTCGAACTGATGAATGGTGTCCCGCCAGGTTCAATATATGCATGTCATCAGTCGGGTTGGATTCAACAGGATATATTTGTTGCTGCACCATTTTATTGAATACTCAAAGCCAATAGCAGAAGATCCTGTTCTCCTTATTTTGGACGGGCATTATTCACATACAAAAAATTTGGAGGTGGTAAATGTTGAAAGAGACAATCATGTTGTAATAATTTGCCTACCACCTCATTCCACTCATAAAATGCAGCCGTTAGATGTTGCATTTATGGCACCATTTAAAACATATTATGCGCAGGAAATCTCCCAATGGCTTAAGCAACATGCTGGCCGTGTGGTGACAGTTTACCAAGTTGCGGAGCTATTTGACTTGGCATATAATAGAGCAGCAACTGTCGAAACGGCAATCAATGGATTTGAAAAGACCGGAATGTTCCCGGTAAACCGAAACATTTTTCGAGAACACGATTTTGCTGAATATGAAAATGCAGCCGAAAACGTTGGTGATGCTTCTATGAATATGACACCTAAAGATTCAATACCGAGCACCTCGATGACAAATAGTGTGGATTGTACTCTTTCTACCAGATCAAAATTAGTTGCAGACCATGCGGTTCCAGGCACTTCATAGTGTAATTCTGAGGAGATGCTTCATATCACTCCACCCAAAACTCCTACTAAAAAACTGATTTTACCCAGCAACATATTGCCTGTTCCAAATATAAGCAACAAGATTGATGAGCAGAAAAAACTAGAGGGGGCAAGTGCGTTGTGGTTACTAGCACACCCTACAAAAATGAACTGGAAGAGAGAGCGAAAAAGAATAAAATTTTTCCTAAAAAATTCAGTATCGAACAAAGGAAAAAAGACAAAGAAAATATACAATAAAAATAAAGAAACAAGAAAGGGAAATATTGAAAATGACTCATCATCTGATTCAGACCTCGAGGTGAGTTTTAAAGAATCAGACGACTCTGATTTGGATGATCTTCAAACAGAATGCATGTTTTGTCACCTTATGTTTAAGGACGATAAAAGTGGGGATGAGTGGGTTCGTTGTGAAGAATGTCTGGAATGGGCCCATGTCAAATGTGCCGGAAATGATACGCCGAACTACATTTGCGACTTCTGTAAAAGCTTTTGAGTTTTATATATATTTTTAAATGTGTTTATTAGTTTGTTTAAGTTACAACTATTATTTTCTCGATACAGGGTTTAAAAAAATCTATACAAGGTTTGGTTTGATCATTTATCAATAAAATTTAAAAGTTTTTAATGTTTTATTTTTGTTTTTTTTTACTATACAGATTTGTACTAAATACCTACTTTTTTCAGGTACCCCATATTAGGTTATACCGGGACCCCATATTAGGCTACCTAGTAGCCTAATATGGGGTAGACACTGAATTTAGATATTATTTTTTTTTACAAATATTCTAATATTATATGTATTTTTTTATCAAGTATGATCATACTTGCATAATAAAGAATCAATATTACTAAAATGAGAGATATGCAAAAATAAAAAAAAACATAATATTTGGGCAAAATTAAAATGGTACCCCATAATTGGCGACTTTCCTCTACTTTGCGCTTGATCAGTTCTCACATTTTTTCCCTACCCTGTATACCTTTCGATTTCTACTAAAACTATATAATTACTGCTAATAGAGTATTTTTGATGCTCTAACTTGTATCAAGAACAAAAATTTCTGAGAGACACAAAATAAAATAATTCCTTTATGTTGCACACTTCTTGGACCACACTGTATATGTATAGATGTCAATAATAACGTCACCAAGACTAAATGCAATACCAAAACAATCTCACACATCAACACTAGTGACGCTAATGAAAATATGTTTTCACCGCATTTCCCCAATTTATTTCAAGCATCAATTTTAAGGTATAAATAAACAATGCAAAGCCACTCAAAAATAGGTAAAATAAAATTCCCTGTTTATTTGTAGAACTCGGGTTGATTTAATGTCGTATTCTAAAAATATAGCGGGATCTCGTTCCTTGTCCCTGCAAACATCTGGAATAATATAAATTGTTGTTAAGTACACGACCCGAGTGCCATATGGTGACGCGCTTACGTATTTGGTGGTCTATGTAAAGGACACTGAAGTACTGAAAATTACCGGATATAGACTTTTCAAAATTGAATTTTTTTTGCATGATTGAAAATACGCAATTTAATAGCATTCACATACCTAGGCTAGGCGTAACAGTACATAGTTATTTTGATACATTTTGATTATTAGTAAGAGGTTTTTTTTTTATAAAAGTTAGAAAAACTATTGTATTCATCTTTTTCATATAACACTATAATTGCTCTATTTTTTTTTAATGAATGCAATGACTTTTACCTCATCAGCTAACTAATAATATTTTTCCGACAAAAAGGAATATTATTCACTATTAAAATAAAAAAAATATTGATTATAAAAAAAAATTATTTATTAAAATTATTATTATAATAAAAAAAAATCGGTAAATTTCCTTTACCCGGAACTTCCCTCGTTACGATTTTTTTCCATTTGTTAGGAATAGCGATGTATGGCCCAATTCAGTTCAGTACATAGTCATAGTATATATGTGTTATATATAATGTATGGGAGACTCGTTGTAAATAACTCGGGGTCTGAACGAACTTTTGTTACTAGAATTAGGAGAGAGGTTCTCGATTTAATAATTAATACAAGCTTTATCGTACTCAGATCATAGACACATCCGGTTTGATATTATAGTAGGCCCCAGGTCTGAGGTTAAATATCGTGACTCAACAAGCACAGATTAGAACGGCTATAAAATGTCTCTGCAACCCAATCTCTGCCACGCGCCTACCTCAATCAATAATCTTGAACAACTAGAGTTTGTGACGGACCAAATCACAACCGCCATAATCTCATCACATCACGAAAACTGTCCACTGAAGGTTAAAAAAGACAATAGAAATACACCTTTGGAGAATATCAGGTGAATGGGACCAATATAGCACTGCTTTAACAAACTACAATAAAGCAATCAGGAAAGCCAAAACAGAGTCGTGGAAAAGGTTCTGTGAGGGTATATCAGATATACCCACCAGTGCCAGAGTCCACAAGATTCTGTCCAGGGAGCCTGTTTAAGAACTGGGATCGCTAAAACGGCCAGATGGAACCTTTACAGGCTCTAGGAAAAACACTTTGGAGCTTTTAGCACTAAATCACTTCCCAGGTAGCCTGATAATAGATAGTCGGTCAACTTTCCATTTCGTAGGTCGACACAAACGACCTCACAGAGATGATTGGCTGATTGCCAACAAAATAATTACATTAAGGGTGATCCAAAGGGCTGTAAATTTCTTTCGGCATTTCAAATCGCCTGGGGAGGATGGAGTCTTTCCAGCTCTGATACAAAACGGGTTGGACGCACTCCTTCCTTTCATAACAAGACTATTCAGAGCAAGTCTGGCTTGGAATTATATACCGGCCAGATGGTCTGCAACTAATTTTTAAGGTAATATATATACCTAAAGTGAGTCGAAATGATCCTCTATCAAGTACGCTTAGACCGATAAGTCTAACCTCCTTTCTGTTGAAAAGCCTGGAGAGAATCCTTGATGAGCACATCAGGGACGTAGCTCTTAGGCCACATCCGCTGAGTGAGCATCAGTATGCTTACCAAACGGACAAATCAACAGAATTGGCTCTCAACAATCTTGTTGAGACCATAAAAAACTTTCTAGAAAACAAGGAGACGAAACAGGTATTTCGACTGTGGCATACAAAAAATCCAAAAGTAATAGCTCCAACAGGAAAACGAAGGGTAACAACATCACTGCAGTTTGCTACATAAATGCTAGTGGCTCATATGTCCCACCATTTCTAATATTTCCAAGAGTGAGAATGCAACCAGCTTGTATGAATAACACACCTTCTGGCTTTGTTGGTGTAGCACATGATAGCGGTTGGATGACTTCTGAAAACTTTGTAAGGTATTTGGAACATTTTATTCAGTATGTTCAGCCTAGTGAAAATAATCAAGTTCTTGATGCTAGTCATGTAACACTGGAAGCCATAAATTTGTGCCGCAAGACTCATATTACCTTATTTTGATTTCCTGCTCATACAAGTCATCGGATGCAACCGCTGGACGTATCGTTTTATGAACCATTAAAAACACCACCGTGTAGAAGGGTGTGCGAAGATTTTTTAAGTAGCAACCCCGGCACAGTTATAAATTTGCATGATATTACTTCTATTTTTGCTAAGGCATATTTAAAAGTCACTACACTGTTCAATGCAATCAGTGGCTTTAGAGCTACTGGAATAGAGCCGTATGATTCCCAAATTTTCATTGATGTTGACTTTGAAGCCTCAAAGACCACAGAAAGAGAGGCAGTGACACTAGCGGTAATTGAGACCCCAACTACATCGAGAGTAGATCAACCTATCCCATAAACTTCATGAGCAATGTCAACACCCAATAAAGAAAATGCACATAAGCAAGAAAAGTGTATAAAATTTACATTAAACAAATCTTGACATATTTTTTAATATTATGTTTATAATGGTAATATTATGTTTATATAATACGAAGTATAGTAACCTGACATTTACTGCATCTCGTCACAGTTCAATCGATTCCGTAATGGTTTGTATTTATTTCGTATATATAGTTATTCATAAGTGGAAATAAACCAGTATCGAATCGTATGGCATTTTATACCCATTTAAAGGTAATACAAGTACACAAACCTACAAAAGCCTTTTTGGTTCATCAAGACCATAATTATAAATAGTATCCTATATCACGAAAGGCAGGGTCCTTCCCTACCTTTAATGTACAACCTGTTATTTGTAATGTATAATCTACTCTTTCGTGTATTTGTCTAATTTAATTAGAGTCTAAGCAGGACACATTTTAATATTTTGTGATATCTGTAAAAAATGTTTTGTTGCATGTAAAAAGTTTTTAAGTACATTGATTTTTGAACCATGTATCTTTCTGTCTGTGTCTTGTTGCCTGACGAGTAGCATACAGACAGACCTTTCTGTTTTGTTAAAATCCGATATGGCGAAAAAAAAATACCGGCCTAGTCAAATGTTAAAAAAATATTACTAAAAAACAACTTATCCAGTTTACCTCAAATTTTGCCCAAACATCAAGTGTTAGCTTAGCTTAACTAGTATCGAGAAAAAAAATACATATCTTTAGGTTTTAGCGTCACTAAATGCCAAAAAATATGTTCTCTCAGTTCCATTGGTCTGTCTGTCGACCTGTCTGTCAGTTTTCGGCGTAGCTAAAATCTACCTACCCGATTGAATTTTGGTCAAAAATTGAGGGTTATGTGGAGATGACCTGGTAATATTTTGGTCAAAATTCAATATGGCGGTTTTCAGTTTTGACATTGGCCATATTAATATTCAATATATCTTGAAATATAGGCTGTGTATAAAAAAAAGTAAAAAAATATTAACATTATTTACACTTTTTATCTTAAAAAGGTAGCTTCTGCAGACCCTTGTTTATGTGCTTATATTTTTCTTATATTCTTGATATTGGTCACTTGAATTAATTTGCACTCTGTATACAAATCACGAGACTTAAACATAGTTATGGCCCGTAATACTTTCAAAATGTATGTAAAATCCATGAAATCTACTTAAGTATTCCAACAGATAATATTGCAAGCAGGCACTTAGTATAAATAAAATGGGATCATCTGCGGTTAAGTTGCTAGCAAAGATAACTCGAGGATTAGCTCGCTGGACCCGGATTTATGCGGACATCGGGGGGCATTTGTTGTAAATATAGGATTCTTTTTTTGTTAACTATGAATATACTAAACTGATCAGCGTCTCTCTTTGTATTGGTAATTGAAAAATCTTACCTAAAATTTACTGAGATTTGCCTTTACAAACATTATATGAATTTAATTATTTTTCACTATACACAATTTGCTAAAGTAATTTTTTATATACAAATATAGTCCGTTTATTATAGGACGGTACCTTAACTTAAATAGTAAAAAATTTTAAAATACAGATGGTTTTTGGATTCATTTAGACTTTCAAAATATCTTTATATATACTGGATGATTCACGACCCACTGTACATACTTATGTGGTGTATAGGGTATCCCTAGGGTATATCGAAATGGATATTTCAATTGATTAATTCGGCTTTATTACCAAGATACAGGGTGATTTTCGTATTTTGGTAAAAATTTGTTCACCCTGTATCTCCTAAACTGCTTAATAGATTTTGTTAAAATTTTGTACACAAACACTCTTGGTATATCATAACTTTTTGATGTTTGAAAAGTAGCAAAGTTCCAGGGCCGTATCCAGCCAATTCACACAGGGGAGGGGGGTTAGTTTTGAGACACCCTGTACATCGGAATTCGATATTTTTGAATTTTTTTCTTAAACTACATTCATTTGCGAACAAAAATATGCCACCATCTTGAATGGCACACTAAAGGTTATGTACGAAATTTAAATCTTTAGATAGTACATACCCCTTTTTTTAGCGGTATCTGTATTAAAACTTTTAACTAAGTATAAAATTATTTCAATGATTGACTTTAAAAAAAAATTAAACTATCTCTACTAATAAAACACAGCCTTGTCGAATTAATTTTTATTTGCAGTAGCCCAAAAAAAACTAAAATCTACCCTAACACAATAACGTCTTAAAAGCTACAAAATGTTTTCAATGCTATATGCTAATGGCTATGCATACCACCGGTGTCTCTACATTTTTGTGCACGCTTTTGTAGGTTTGCAATTGAGCGGTGAATCATTTGAGGGTTTTGTCTAACCTCGTCGCAATAAAAATGTATCCTATTTATTAATTGATCCCTAGTTTCGATTGGAACACTGTAAACTTTTTGTTTTAGATGCCCCCCACAAAAAGTAGTCGGCTGGATTAAAGTTTGGCTACCTATCTGGCCAAGGATGTGGTCCTCCGCGTCCAATCCACCGATCAGCAAGTTGTTGATTGAGATAATTTCGAACATCAATTCCAAAATGTGCAGGTGCCCCATCGTGTTGAAACCATATGCCTCTTAAATTTACATTTTCTAATAAGCCCGGTAAAATGTTTTGTAGAAAGTCCAAATACACAACAGCCGTTAGTCGTTGAGGGAAAATATGTGGTCCAATTAAATGATTATTTATTAAGCCGCACAAACATTCACTGAAAACTTTCGTTGAGAATTGGCCAATCGCAACGAATGAGGGTTTTCATCTGCCCATACATGAGAGTTTCTAGAATTAAAGACTCCGTCCCTTGTAAATTGGGCTTCATCAGTGAATAGTGCTCTAAAAATAGTTCTTCGATGATTTATTACCCACCTAGCAAATGCTAATCTAGGCAAGTAGTCGCCTTCTTCTAATCTTTATACCTCTTGTACATGGAAAAGGTATAAGTTTTCATTTTTTATAGTTCTCCATACTCTTGTCTGCGGTATCGCTAATTGGGCGGAAATTCGCCTAGTGCTTGTGATTGGATCTTCCCTTACAAGGTTGAGAATATTCTCTTCTTGGACCACGTTATTAGCACCCACTCTTTCAACATGAAGATCGGTTGAGGGAAACTTACCCTTTTCACGCAATGTATTAAAGGTTGCGGCAAACGTTTGGTGATTTGGAATTCTCCGATCCGGAAATCGTCTTCTGTATTCTTCTGTAGCAGCCCTTCCGTTACCATTACAAAATCTGTACACAAATACGATGTCTGCGTACTCAGCATTTGTAAATAACGGCATTTTTACAATTATTGAAACGTTCAAACTTTTTGCAAAGAGAAAATTCAAATAAAAAAATCTATAATTAACAATGTCAAACACAAATAATTGAATTGTATGTACGTAATGTCATTTTTAAAATATCTGTCTAAATTCCAAGGCTTACTTTATTATTTTTAGGTATTAAAATTTATTGAATTTGTATTTTTTTGTAGGTTTTAAGGTTACGAAAAAAATAAAGGTAAATAAAAAAATTTAAAAAAAACAAGCTCTTACACGTAATTTGTATACAATAACAAAAATAAAAAAAAGATAAATTTTTACGGTAGCCGATAAATGATTACGATCTCGAGCATTAGGTAAGAGATGAGGCGAAAAAGACTCAAACAGAATTAACTGGTTTATTAGTAGAGATAGTTTAATTTTTTTAAAAGTCAAGCATTTAGACAAAAACCTCAAATGTAAATGATTCAACGCTCAATTGCAATTCACAAAAGCGTGCACAAGTATTTATATTAGTAGAGATAGTTTAATTTTTTTTTTAAAGTCAATCATTGAAATAATTTTATACTTAGTTCAAAGCTTTAATACAGATACCGCTAAAAAAAGGGGTATGTACTATCTAAAGATTTAAATTTCGTACATAACCTTTAGTGTGTCATTCAAGATGGTAGCATATTATTGTTCACAAATGAATGTAGTTTAAGAAAAAAATTCAAAAATACCGAATTCCGATGTACAGGGTGTCTCAAAACTAGCCCCCCTCCCCTGTGTGAATTGGCTGGATACGGCCCTGGAACTTTGATACTTTTCAAACGTCAAAAAGTTATGATATACCAAGAGTGTTTGTGTACAAAATTTTAAAGAAATGGATTAAGCCGTTTAGGAGATACAGGGTGAACAAATTTTTACCAAAATACGAAAATCACCCTGTATCTTGGTAATAAAGCCGAATTAATCAATTTAAATATCCATTTCGATATACCCTAGGGATACCCTACACACCACATAAGTATGTACAGTGGGTCGTGAATCACCCAGTATATATATATATATACAGGGTGATTCATGAGGAAATGTCAATGCTTCAGGTACATATTCAGGACCAAAAAATAAACATAAAAGTCTATATAAATAAGTGTCCGCAAGGCCTTAGTTCTCGAGATACAGGGTGTTAAAGTTTTTGTTTAATTTTCCTATTTTTTAAATAAAATTATGATAATGTAAATAATGGAGTGAAAATTGATATACCGGGGTTTTTTGGTATGACAAATTCGAATCCAATATAAGTATTGCTCTTACTTGTAGGGGGCGCCACTTACATGTCTTTCTACTTCTTCGAACAATCACAACTTTTTGGTACAGTGTTGTATTACTTTTTTGAGCAAAACAAATTATTCCCTTGCCATTTCTACGTCAAAAAGATATACCTGTTAAAGGTGGATACGAGCAACCGTTATCGAGATATTTGGATTTATATATATATATGGTGTATATATATATATATATATATATATATATATATATATATATATATATACGTTGATTTTTAGTCCTTCACAGGCGTTGGTCGTTATTTATGTTTTCCAGATGGTGCTGTTGTTGTGCTAATTGCGCTTGAGTTTTTGTGATTTTAGATTTGTCGATTATTGTCTTCCATACTGTTGGTAGTTTTAATGATTCGTCCCTTTTATTCAAATAACCTTGTTTTTCAATTTCTATGATATTCTGGTCTTATAATGTTCCATATTGGCAATCTCCCTACACCCAGCGAAATTTATTTTATGACCGGTTTCCTGATGATGTAGGAATAAAGCTGAGGTTGTTTGTTTATTTCTGATGCTAAGTTTATTCTCTTCCACTCTTGCTGATATTCGCCTGCTAGTTTGCCCCACGTACAACTTTTCACAGTTCTTGCACGGAATACTGTATACTCCGTGGTTTTCCAGTTTGATTTTATCCTTTGAGTTTCCAAGTAGTTTACCTATAGTGGTTTGTGGCTTGTATATTATTTGTATGTTGTGTTTCCTAAGAATTCTTCCGATTCTTCGGATATATATATATATATATATATATATATATATATATATATATATATATATATAACAAAACTTAAAAGCCGTGGGTATGGTATTTTTACAACGGAAAAATGTTTAATTGCCAATATTTCGAAAACTACAAATTGTTGGAATAGACAATCTTACACAAAGTTACCCTTATTTTTAATGCTAAATAAGATAATATTATTAAAATAGGGGGTTTCTATTTGAAAAAAAATTACTTTTAACGATTTTTTCAATCAAATTTTTAATGTTAGTTTTTGATCACCCTGTATTTATTTATTACAAAAATGTCGACAGGAACCACTAAAGTAGATCCTCTTCCACAAGGAAACCAACCCCAATTAAATAATAAAGGCTTTCAATAGGAGAACATATAGGGTGTTTCATTTAAAATAAGAAAGTTGACACTTGACCACCAAAAAGCAAACATTCTGTATATATAAAAATATGAAATTTTAAAAGTTTAAGTGAATCCAAAAAGCTTTTGTATTTAATATTTTTTGCTCTCTTTTACATGTCCTGAGATATCGTCCCATAATAAACTGTCCACCCGATCCAATTGTTGGCTTAGTTTTTAACCTTTTTTATCGTTAATATTATAGGGGGTTAAGAAATAAAGCTTTGAAAAAATCTTGCAACTTTATTCCCATTTGACCCATTAAGAGAAAAAGAGACGACAATCCTACAAGGCGGAGGTTGCATTAAAATGTATTTGCCTCACTTTTGTAGATCGATGTAGCCCTTCCAGTTACGTAGTATACAGTAATACCACGGCCCACTGTAGATCATGTCATGAAGAACAACCTGGCAACATCGCGGTGGGTTAATTCTGCAGATGCATGGCCTGTTTTTCCCGATGATGGTTTTACGTCCTTTTTATGTGTGTTTTGGGGCAAAACCCGGTCTAAATCTAATTTAGTACAGCTGTTTTAGTTTTGATTTCAGAAAAAGAAAATGCATTAATACCTCATCAAAGCTTATATTTTAACTGCATTGCTCTAAAATTCCGTATCTACCAAACTTCTTTTATAATGTTCAGTATATTGAAAAAAAAAAAATAATCAGTTATTTCCAGCAATACAGTTGTGCTCTGTCGAAGTGCATTTGTTGATCGACCATTGTTATCAAGGTTATGTTATAATAGTCCTTTTAACTACTTTACCCTAGCCTTTACCACCTTTAGCACAAAAAAAAACACACACGTTATCAAAACAATAAAACACACAGAAGTATCTCATACTATATTAACATTTAAAGCAGTCTTTGACTTTAGCACAGTGTTTCTTGCACAAATGAAAATATATCTACAAAAGACTTAGTTTATTCGTTGCTGCATATAAGTAAACAATCGCGAGAAACGCCATTTTACATACCCGTACGCGCCGTTGCCGGATTTATGTCTTCATGTAATACATAGCGTAAACAAGTCAGAATACTGAGTGTAACTGTAGCGTGGTTAAATAAAGATTAATTAAAAAATGCCTAACGATAATATCGCTTAACAAGAAAGCTATTCCCGCCCTTGCCAAACTCAAGTGCAAATTACACGACGGGCCATGTTTTTTCTTGGCGAGGGGTTAAAACATTACTTCCTTTGTAAATTGTAAAGAAAACCAATTAAACAGTTTTTCCCCTCTTCATGCTTACCTTCCAGTTTGGCCTTATTTAATTATCGCTTTTGCTTAATTAAATAAATATCCCTTTAAATAGCTCAAGGGAAATCAGTATCAGGTGAACATAATTAGAATTACCTTAAAGTGCTCTGTGAATGTCTTTTGACGTGTTCGTTTTTCAGCCCTAAGAGTCCGTTAATAAAAAAAGTTCTAAAAATAGCCAAATGCAAATGAGGCAGAAAACGTTGGTGTATTATTAGAACCAAGATTTTTTTCGGAGTTACCGCCACTGCAACAGAAAGTTTGCCAATCATAGGCTCGTCTTTCTGACTTAGGTCTTTACTAGTATGGTAAAAGCTACTTGAAATACAAGGACAACTACCAGTAAGCAATAAGCAACAAACAGAGGCAACAGCTGACATTAATTTGTTATTTAAGATGAACTGGAATAATAAATTGTGGTACGATTTCATGACGATGACGAAACAAAATGGCGGTCAAATAAAATGTTTATAACTGTGAAAAAAATCACCTTCTTATATATTTTTACGTTTTAAGGTCCCTAAATGCTAAATATTAAGTTTCATCAATTCCTTCGGACTGTCTGTCCACTTCCAATTTTGATAAAAAATTAATGGTTATATAGGTATGACCTGGTAATATTTTGACGAAAATCCAATATGGTGTAACAAGATGGTGGCCTAGTGAAACGTTAAACATTTATTACCAAAAAACTAATTATCCAATTTACCCCAAATTTTGCAAAAAAAATCAAGTGTTACAGAGGAATGAACTGGTTATATTTTGGTATGAATCTAAGATAGCAAAACAAAATGACGGCATAATAAAAATTAAACGTGATATAGGGATAAAGCGGTACGAATTCAACATAACGTAACAAACCATAATATTTGTTGTCATTGAAAAAGTACGTATTCAATTAATTTTAAATTATGGCCAAAAATCAAATGTGGCATAGTTAGAAACTTAAAAATTTTTGGTAGGAATCTAAAATGGTGGAATAAAATGAAGCTCAATAACAATATTTGAAGAAAGGATACGGCGTGTCCTGAAAAGTTCTTAACACATGAAAAACTTTTTTATTTTTCATTTTATGAAAAATGTTACTCTTCATAAAAAGTTCTGCTTCCTCCGAAAATATTATTGGAATTATAAAACTTAAACAATATTGTACAGGGTTGCCCAAAAACTTAGGAAATCTAAAATTGACTGAAGAGAAAACTATCCATAAGTTTAGTTTTAGAGCAAAATGCTATAAGAGCATTTTGAGCATTCTGAGGTGTGATAAAATACTAAATTTCTTAAAGAAATTCAAATCTAAATGCTATTGACGGGATAAACAAAAAGTTTTATTTAACACACAACAACAACAAATTATTCTTCTACGTGAGCGTCATCCTGTTCCATACAAATTAAGATTCTTCTACTGAACTCTGCTATTGCCGCTCCTACCATAGCTGGCGTAATTTCTTGTACACACTGCCTGATGACCCATGTGATTCCAGGTGATCGACGTTTCAAAAAGGCCTGTGAAGATAAACCTTTTCTTTCAACACTCCCCAAAGGAAAAAGTCAAACGGGGTTAGGTCAGGAGACCTGGCTGGCCACGGGATTGCAGAATACATGTTTATCGAGCGATTTGAAAAAGTCTGAAACTATCTGTGTACTATGACATGGTGCTCTATCGTGTTGGTATAACCAAAGTGAACGCCTAATATTTAATGACAATTCTTCAACAAATTCAAACAATTGAGTATTTAAAAAATACAAGTAAGTTTGGCTTGTCAAATTTTCACGAAAGAAATACGGCCCTACTATTTGGTTATGCAAAATACCGCAGCAAACATTTTGTTTTAAATGAGTACTGATTGCGACACTCTATGAGCAAATTAAGATTTTCGTCATACGCCGTTTGAAGTAAATGTCGCCTCATCGGTAAATAATATTCTCTTCTCCTTGGAATAGATTCTCTAATTTTGCGTTTATAGAGTCCCGAAACCGATGCAAGAACTTTGGCTTCTTTCGCATTTATGACATGCGCAGTAG
Source organism: Kuschelorhynchus macadamiae (assembly GCA_030620095.1). Taxonomy (NCBI): domain Eukaryota; kingdom Metazoa; phylum Arthropoda; class Insecta; order Coleoptera; family Curculionidae; genus Kuschelorhynchus; species Kuschelorhynchus macadamiae. The sequence continues at coordinate 674,636 of JAUTXW010005426.1, forward strand.
AATGTTGGTGTTCAGATACAGCAGATTGTACAATTTGTTTCTTTCTGATACATGGTTCATGTTCCTTAAGTCTAGTCGATATGGATCGTTCAGTTTTTCCAATATAGACATCACCACAGGAACAAGGAATTGCATATACTCCTTCCGTTTGAAAAGGAATAATGTCCTTTGGCGATCTCAAACATTGTCCAATTTTCTTGTGTGTGTTGAAGATTGTACGTCTGTTGGACCGGTCGGCGCAGTAACCTTGCAATCTTGTCTGTGGTTCCGTGTATAAATGGAAGAACTAAATTTCCTATTAGTATCATTTCGTGGAGTAGGATTATTATATTTTCTAATTGATCGTCTAATATCATCAGTTTAATATCCATTCCCTCTTAAAGCTTGAGTCAGTTTCTTTGTTTCCGATTGTAAAGAATTTTTGTCACAAATCACGAGAGTTCTGTAAACCAATGAATTAATGACTGATTGCTTTTGTGCTGGATGATGATGGGAATTTGCATTTAAGTACCTGTTCGTATGCGTTGGTTTTCTATATACAGAGTATCCTAAGGAACCATCCCCTTTCCTTTGTACAAGAACATCTAGAAAGGGAATCGTGCCTTCTGATTCAATTTCCATTGTAAATTTTATGTTAACATGTTGTTGATTTAGATGATCAAGAAACCCAGGGAGGTTTTCTGGACCATGTGGCCATATTACAAAAGTGCCGTCTACATATCTGAACCATGATTTTGGTTTTAGTGGAGAAGACTCTAAGGCTTCCTCCTCAAAAGCTTCCATGAAGATATTAGCTACCACCGGTGACAGTGGAGATCCCATCGCTGCTATTGAGGTTTGCTCATAGAAAGTTCCTTGAAAGACAAAATACGTTGATGTAAGACATGCTTCAATTAGATCTAAAAGGGAGTTGTCAATACTATTATGGTGAAATAAGTCTGATATTATGGAAATTGAATCATTTATAGGCACATTCGTATACAGCGATTCTACATCAAAACTGACTAAGATACCTTTGGGATCTAATTGGATTGATTTAAGTTTTTCTACAAAATGCGTAGAGTTTCTAATATATGAATGTGTTTTTTATTAAGAATATTTGAAAGATATTTACCAATTTTGTAAGTAGAAGATCCTATTGCAATGACGATAGGTCGAAGTGGTACACTAACCTTATGTATTTTAAGTAGTCCGTAGAACCGCGAAATCCTTGAGCTGCTTGGCCTTAACATCTTCCTCTCCTCTGTTTGTAGGTTGGATTCATTTATAAGGTTAGTTATCCGTCTTTCAATTTTGTTGGTCGGGTCTGCTTGGATCACTCTGTAGATGTTGTCGTCTAAAAGTAGTTGTATTTTCTTCACGTAATCTGTTTTGTCCATGACGACAGTGGCATTTCCCTTGTCCGCTGAAAGGACCAAAATGTCTGTATTGTTGTTTAATGTTTTTATTGCCGTTCTCTCCGCAGCTGATAGATTCGACTTAGGCGGGTTAGAATTTTTGATGATCTTCGCTGTTTCATACCTTATTGCTTCAGCTTCTTCTGCTGGAAGTCTTCTAATTGTCGCTTCAACGGATGACACTATATCTTCTACGGATATGTCTTTTGGTGTAATGGCGAAGTTTTGACCTTTAGATAGGACGGATTGTTCTGCTTCAGTAAGGATTTTGGAAGATAAATTTATAACGGTGTCCTGTGGCGGTTTTAGTAGTCTTCAGCTGTCTAGTAGTCCTTCGAACTTTTTCTGTTGCTTAATTGTAACTGCTTGATGTATCCTTTCTGCTTGCGCATTGGTAATGTTATCGAGATTTCTAAATGTTTGATATTCATCCAGCACAAAAGCTATCAGTTAAGCTTCAACACACACAAGAAAATTGGACAATGTTTGAGATCGCCAAAGGAAATTATTCCTTTTCAAACGGAAGGAGTATATGCAATTCCTTGTTCCTGTGGTGATGTTTATATTGAAGAAACTGGACGATCCATTTCGACTAGGTTTAAGGAACATGAACGATGTATCAGAAAGAAACAAATTGTACAATCTGCTGTATCTGAACACCAACATTCTACTGGGCATGTCATAAAAGTAAAAGAAACCAAAGTTCTTGCATCGGTTTCGTGACTCTATAAACGCAAAATTAGAGAATCTATTGAAATTTATAAGCATCTTAACAATTTTAATAGAGATACGGGCTTCAGTCTACATCATACGTGGAAACCGATCGTTACACAGAGTCACGCTTCGGTAAACACAGGTCGACTATAAATAGCCGGCCTGGGTCTCTCCGAGCTCATTCGGTGTTCCGATCTCGTGAAGTGAAGATCCCTGAAGATGCCTCGTGCAATCGAAGGCGAAACGTCGGAAAGTGATTCCATTTTGACAAGGTCTAATCCCAAGAACCATGATTTCTTAATTGACCACAGCCGTGAAAGCTTTCGTTCTGTGTTATATATGAACATACACATTATAGTTATGTATTACGTGCTGAGAGACTCCGAGCTCTGGCTGACATATTCTTCGACGGTATAAAAACAGTTCTCTATAAGAAAAGATTTCAATTTAAGTTTAAATTTATTTAAATCAGTAATGTTTTGAATCTCGGTGGGTAGGTGGTTAAAAAAGAATAATCCGGAATAAATTGGTGATTTTTTTATATTGAACATGTTTGAAACGATTTATATGAAAGTTATTTTTATTTCTTGTCTCATACGAGTAAGTTTCACCGATTTTTCTAAAATCTTTTTCGTTTGTTAAAATATAAGTTCATAACTTATATAGGTATATACAAGTGACCGTCAAGATTTTGGTATCTTTAAAGGTCTGCATGCAAGTCTGAATGTAACCCAATCCAAATATTAGTCGTATGAATTGTTTCTGAAATACGAAGGCCTTGTGACACTCGCCTACCTGACCCCAGAGCAGAATGTGCGCGCATATATGGGGATATACTAAAGAGAAATAAATATTTAGCAAATATTTCCAATCAAAATTTTGTCTAAGAGTCATGAAACAATAAAACGTTTGTGACAATCTATTACATATTGAATCAATATGTTCTCTAAAATTAAGTTTTTTATCCAGAATGCAACCTAAAAACCTTGCAGAAACCTCGGTTTTGATTAAATTATTGTTGTGAGTAATTTGGATGTTACTTGGTTGTCCATAGTTTCCGATGAATTCTAGACACACTGTTTTGCCATAATTAATTATTAAATGGTTTTGTTTACACCAAAAGTCAAAGTTAGTCAGTACAGATTTTACTTTTGTTTCTAATACTTTTTTGTATTTGCAGTTACAAGAATCGCGGTATCGTCTGCGTACATAAACGTTGTGTCATCTTTAATCTTTTAATTATATAATTGGGGCGTTCCAAGTTCGCACGAACTAAGCCAATTGCTCATAGGATGACGAATTCCGAGTGAATGAAATTTTTGCAGCAAAAACGATGGATCCAAGGTGTCGAATGCACGCGACAGGTCGAACAGAAGCGCTACCGTATATTCATTTTTATCAATATGGTCATGGACTGTCTGCACGAGAGCGGTTGATGCTGTATCAGTAGAAAGCTGTTTTCGAAAACCATGTTGAGATACTGTTAAGATTTTATTTTTATTTAAATAATTGACATTTTGATAATAAACTGCTTTTTCCATGATTTTTGAAAAACAACTAAGTATACAATTTGATCTATAGTTTTTATAATCTGATCTGTCGCCCTTTTTATAAATTGGTACCACTTTTGATGTTGTAAGTGCATCGGGAAATTTCCCGTGTGTACTAACCGTTACTTTTACAGGTTCTGAAAAATGTTTACGTGTTGGCGGTATCCAAATTAGTATCGCAGGTAGCCAAGGTGATCGCGTTGTTTTTATATTTTTTTGATTTTCCCAGAATTTCATTGGTTATCTGCCAAAGCGTTTTTGTTTTATTTATTGACTCATTTATACGCGAGGTATTAAATGAATTTTTCTCTTTTTATATATCTTGTACGATTGCCTTTTTTTCAGAATTATATTTATTTTCTATATCCTGCTTACGGGTAATTTTTTAAAATCAATTTAAAGCTCTTAAAATTTCAAGTTCTGTCAGCAAGTTTGCAGAAAATTCATAATTTACTTTTAGCGTCTTTTTCGTAATGCTTTTTTGTTTAGGAAAACTTGTATTGTATATCTAGGTTTGTAAGGATAGAATTTATTTGCTCGTAAAATCGTAATGACTGTTGACTTTTATGGCGTAAAGTCCTTATGAACTTACCAATACATGCGAACGGCAGCCAGTCATCTTTTCGGAGAGCTGTAGGTTGCAGGTTCTCGGGTACACCTTTCGAAATTAAAATGGGTGCCACCTAATTGACTGTGACTCAATTAGGAAGAAATCTATATTGATATTTAAATGCAGACAAAATAAAGATTTGGAGGGTTTTTCAATAAAACACTATATAAAGTGCAGACTGTCAAATTTTAATGATCACCTTGATCTTTTGTTTTTTTTTAAAAGTTGTTTTATAAAATAATTTTTGACATGTGAAATTTAGCTTACATTCAAAAATCCAATTAACATGAAGATATAAAAAAATAAATCAAGAAAATGTAAAATATATAAAATATATCAAATATATGAAATGTGATAGAACGTTATTACCATTATATCATCAACCTATGAACATCTGGCGAAATGTCATGTCGCAAATATGTAATATATTAAAATTAAATTAAATAGCGCACAGGGAATCAAAAATTCATGAATTTTCTCTTACACTGCCGCAAGGAAAAAAGTTATAAAAATATAAACTGTTTCGCCAAGGCTGTTTTACAAAAAATAGGTTACTTACTTCCTTTCTGCTACCTTATATAAAATTCATAAATATAAAAATTAAGAATTAATTCCTTGTACTCTTACAGGAAGGAACTCTAAAACCATTGTAGAACTCTTGGTTTATGTACCCCAAAAATTACACCATAAACTTGTAACTATATCCCAAAACCATATCTTGAATTCTTAACCTGAAACCCTACAAACAATTGTTTGTCTTAAAATAAAATCGACTTGGAATGTGCAAAAACAAGTTATTTACAACACAACTATTCAAAGACATTGCCTTACCTCTAGTCATCTAGAGTCATCTTCGACGTCAACGGTTACCAATAAAGGGAATTTCCAGACATCTAGAAAGGCTTCTCGAGGACCGACAGCCAAAAACAAAATTCAGGACGCCATTCTGTTTATAAAAGATAATTGCGAATTAGCTCACAGTAGGAACCTAATTTGAAAATCGACTTACCACGTGGTTGATCAAATGTGGAACCAAACAAAACGTGACCAAAATATATGGCCAGATGATGTCCATAAATAGGCCTTAGGCTTTCAATAGCACTGCACTTTAAAATAATTTACTTATGGCATACTCTCAGTACTTTAAAAACTTGGTCCATTAAGGCACTTTTATAAAGCCGGACACATGTTGCACCTCTAAGGAGAGTCAATAGAAAGGACGAGAAAATCAGTTCCAGAAAATTCAAAGAAGTTTGACATTCCCCTCCATCATTCTTCCTCACTTCAGACTTATGCCAACCTAATGCCATAAAATAAAATAATAATTACAGTGGAGTTCACTGCTAGCGCCACTAGTAGAAGGGAGTAAGAACCCGATAACATTCGGTGTCCCCGAGTACAGCTGGCGAATTGCTCCTGAGCAGAACCAAAATTATGACTTAAATGAAAAATCAGACACTGTCAAAGCTGGCTGGATGCCGAAAAATAAGAAACCAATGAAACCATAGTGACAGAAGAGAAAGGCAGGCAAATTCCGAATATTTATAAACAAAGCAAAAACAAATTTCTTTTGTCTTAATTTAGAGAAGTTGAAAATACTTTACAAAATGTAATCCAATGAATTATGAATAAAACATATTGAGGTATGTAAAATGTAATTTATATAAAAGTCTTGATATTTATCTGCAAAGTTATAATGTTCAATTTTGTTTCAGATTACTAATGGGCTTAAAATAATGAAAAACCATCAGCAAAATGTCTGTTTAACATTCCATACCAAGCAAACATAAAGAAAGGCAGCTTGGAGAGATGAAAACAAAAAGTTATGTCAACTGAAACTTTCTAATAGTTCAAGTGTTCTCAAAGTCTTAAATGGATATTTACAAGAAAAAAGAGAGTAAATATGTTTATCATAATTCATGGGAGTGAAATGGACTGAAAGAAGAAACCAAAAAAACAATATTTTATTGTAAATGAAAAAATTGTTGTTTCATTAATAAAGAAGGCCAGTATCTTATGAACTAAAACTGATTATATATTCAAAATATGTCACTTTCAATAGTAACACCCTATTAATAAAGATTCTATTAACTTTCTTTTATTAAGTGTATGATATGTAAATTTGGAAAAATCCAACTCGTAGAGTTATTCAACAGGATGGTGATAGAACACTGTGTGAAAATCAGTAACTATATAACTAGCCAAATTTTGTAATTGTCTTAGTGTTACTATAAACTAAATAATTATACATACACTTGAAAATGTTATACTTTGTTAAGTTACCCGGAAGTTATTTTGATATTTTCCTCACCGAGACTTTAGGATTTTCAACGACCGCTTACAAAACTTGCTTTTGATTTTCTTCGGTAGTAGACCAGGCTTGGTGTGTTTTTTTAAATGTATTATCAACAGACCCAGTGGATTTAAAGTCGGTCATAACATTTGCAACAGTAACATAGCTTATTTGTTTATCTGGATGTCTACTATTAAAGATTTCAGCCGCTTCATCACATGTTTTATAATGATCTGAAATAATTAACACAATTTCAATTTTTTCTTGTTTTAATTTAACTAGCATGATGAAAATAACAGAAAAATATTCAATGTAACAAAATAACCAAACATTTCAATTATCTACTGTCAGTACAATACAAGATTATGTTTTCGTAACAACAGCATGTTCAATTTTTTTTCAGCCTACTCAGTTTTTTTACTAATTAGCGTAAGGGCAATACATTACATTTTCTGCTACTAGAAAAGTACTTCCAAATTTCTTTTTAAAATCTAGAATTTTATAACACCTCGGAATACTCAGAATAATTCTCTTAAGACATTTTGCTCTAGAATTAAACTTATGGGCAGTTTTCTCTTCAGGCAATTTCAGTTTTTGGCAACCCTGAACAATATTTTTTAAGTTTTAATAATATTTTCGGAGGAAACAGAACTTTTTATGAAGAGTAACATTTTTCATAAAATGAAAAATAAAAAAAGTTTCCATTTGTTAAGAACTTTTCAGGACACGCTGTATATATACTTGTGTTACTAAATGTACCGAACTAAATTAGATCACACTTCTCTATTCCTAATAAAAGGTAAGATTCATAACGAGGGAAGAATAATTTTTCATGAAATGTACTATAAATTCAAACTCTTCCAGGGATTTTAATCTAATATCTGACAGAAAATACATAGACCATCTTAATCCAGAAATATGACCCGAGCTACATTTCAAACTCCCGTAACTAAAAACGGCCCCAGCAACTTCTCGATCTCAGTAGCTGTTTGTCACTTGCTTGTTTTTTGGATGTGGTGATGGTTTTTGTGACTTTAATATCCAAATACTGGGTCTCTGGGGTCAATCTGACCTATATTCAGCATGAGCAAAAAATAAGCATACTTCCGAATCAGTTTTGAAAACAGCCAAATAATGCGGCCCGCGAACAAGTTGAAAACCGTTTTTGAAAGCGCGCGCCGCTGCAATACCGATTGGTATAATAAAATGTACAATTGTACATAATGCCATCTATGTTTAGGAGGATCAACTACACATAATCAACCTAAAGCCAAACGTTATCTGACTTGTTCCGCGAAATTCGATAGCGCAAAATCACAGATGACGCTATCTGAACATTCTGGAAAGAATTCGAGAAATCACAATCCGTATAAGCCGTGTTCGATTGAGTTCAGTCGTTTAGTGTTTAGTCAGTTATGAGTCAGCTGTGATAGAGTTTCGAGTTGAGTTGCGCAATTATTGTTACAACACTTAAAAGAAATTATTATAATTTATTTCGGATACAGTTTATAACATGTCTCTTTCAAAACTAAGTGGAAGAAAGAGGCAACTTGTAGATGAGCATCGTATCTTTCAAGAAAAGTGGGAATTAGAGTTCTTTTGCTGTGAAGTGAAAGAAAAAATTATTTGTTTGATTTGTAATAGTACAGTCGGTGTCCCAAAATTATATAATATAAAACGTCACTATGATATTCATAAAACTATGTTTGACAAGTATACAGGCATTGTCAGAAACGAAAAGTTAAATAAGTTGAAATCACGGTTGAGATATCAGCAGCTTATGTTTACACGTCCAAAGCAACAAAATGAATCTGTCCTTTAAGCGAGCTACGTACTGTAGGAGTCGATCGCGAAACACTCAAAACCATTTGTTGAAGATGAATTTATAAAAAAGTGCCTTGTAAAGACCGCGGAAATTGTAATCCCCGGGAGCGTGAAGGCATTTCAAAATATATCCTTGTCGCGGAATACTGTCGCTGAAAGAGTTACTGAGTTGGCTGCCAATATAAGTGATCAGATAAAAACAAAATTAGACTCTTTCATTGCATTTTCTATTCCCTGTGACGAAAGAACGGATGTGTGTGGTATGGCGCAACTCGCTGTTTTTGTTCGTGCGGTTGATAATGGATGATCAATGTGTATGAAAAATTACTGGAATTAGTACCATTGCATGATACAACAACTGGGAACGATATTTTCAATGTTGTTTGCGTACTTCTGCAAAAGTACAATTTAGATTTGTCAAAACTGTGTTCCGTTGCAACAGGCTGAGCTCCTTCAATGACTGGAGTAAAAAATGGCGTCGTTAAAATATTACAGACAAAGGCCAGAGAAACGGGCAGTGACAAACTAGATTCTCATCATATTCATTGTATAATCCAACAAGAAGTTTTACGCTCAAAAGTGATCAAGTTGGGAAGTGTTTTAAAGTCAGTGAAAAAAATTATAAACTTCATAAGGTCACGAGGCCTTAATCAAAGACAGTTTTTTTGCATTTTTACGTGATTTAGAAAATGAGTACAGTGGTTTACCATATTATGCAGAGGTGCGATGGTTTTCGTGTTCTATGGTACTCGACCGGTTTTGGATACTCAAAGAAGAAATACGCGTTTTCACGGAAACAAAAGGAGAAGATGTCAGCTTATTATGCGATGTACTTTTTTTACAAGATCTTTCATTTATGGTAGATATCACAAAACACTTGTCGGACCTAAATACGAAATTGCAAGGACTACGTCAAGTTATTACGGATATGCATGATCATGTGAAAGCTTTCAAGTCTAAGATGATGTTGTGGGAAAACAGCTAGCAGAGGATAATCTGTCACATTTTCTGATTTGTAAGGCATATCAGGAAAGCACAAGTGTCCCAATATCACACAAAATATATTCAGAGGAAATGCCTTCTGGCAGAATTTGAGAAGCATTTTCAGGATTTTAAGACCCAAGAAAACAATTTTTCTGGGTCTTTTCACTATCAATATTGATAAAGTTCCCCCTCACTTGCAAATGGAAGTAATTGAGTTTCAGTGTCAGACTCATTTAAAACGAAAATTTCATAGTGTTGGTTCATTCGAATTTTATAAGTACTTGCCTGTCAATGTTTGGAGGTACCTATAAGTGTGAACAACTATTTTCGTTGATGAAAGGAAAACGATTCAAATATCTGGCAAAAGAATTTAATGTTTGTAGTTTTTTGTAATGTCCTTTTTATTGGAAATTTAATAAACAGACTTGTCCTATAATAGTACTTTTTCTCAAGATTTTCAGTAGTTTGTCTTCTTTAAGATAAGGTTTTGCGGCCCACCTAGTCGATGGTCTTCATGCTTTTGGCCCACCAGTGACTTTGAGTTTGACATGGCTTATCCAGATGATTCTAAATTTGAGGAGGTTGTGCTAAAACGATAATAAAAAAATGATGAAGAGCAGAGAAGTGATATCGACCTGACCCATATGCAGTGCTTGCTTCAAAAATATTTGCAGAAATTGTATATAATGTAATTAAAATGCCACAAGATATGAAAAAAAATGCGTTAAAGTGACTAGCTTACAAAAGTGTCTAAAATATTACAAAATATAGTAAAATAACAGATTGCTTAAGTTTCGTTTCCTTAAAATTGATTATAAGTTTAAACAAAATAATGGATCAATCTGACCCACGGTCAGATACAACATACGTAAAACTTTGCTCGGTAGTTAAGGGTTACATACAATCCTAAGAACATAAAGCCCTCTATCACTACCCGCTGGGCAATCCCAACAAAATGTTTATATTTCTTGAATTGTTTTAACCGAGTCCTTTACAAGATCGATGGCGTAATCACATCCCCCTGAATTGCCATTATATATGTAAATAAACACGGAAAGTGAAGCTAAATTAAGAAATATCTCGAGTTTATTTTAAAAGAATGGGACAAGGAGATGTTTACAACGCAATAAAAGCGTTTTTCTTCACGCGAGTACCAGGCAACTCATAAAATTGGTGACATTCGTTTTATACGTTTCCAAATTTTCTACGTGACTTCTTTAAATATTTCGTCGGAACAAATGGCCTTATTATATTGAAATGATGTAATATAAAGGCAACGAAATAAAGTGACACAGAGCGGAAGTTATACGAACAGGAGCAGAGGTCGCAGAAAGGCTGCTAGTAAATTATGTGACATAATAAAGTATGTAGCGTATAATTAGTTTATCTAAAACAATTAAGGGTTGTGAAAGTGTAAATTTTCAATCGTAGCGCTAAGTAGTTAAGTGTTAAAGGTGATATAAAGGAATAGAAAGTATACAGTGTTAGGGGTTTGGCTACAAATATTTTAACATAGGATAGTTAAAACAATGTATTCTTATACACTATCGATAAATTCTAAAGTGTTTTTGAGCTATGTAATTTTAAAATGTTTAATTTTGAAGGTTTCAACTAATTTTAAGACAATATGGCAACAGTGCTTTTTCCTTGGACTTCAATGTGATGACTAGGCTTAGGATAATTATGCATTTAAAAATTTAAAAATATGCGTGCAAATATGCTCCAAAACCAGCGAAAATATGCACTTAAAAATATATTTGTTATCGGATCAAAAAAATAGAAATAAAGCAAAAGTATAGCAATTAAAATATTATATTATTTACACTTCAAGGTATCCTTAAGACGCTATTTTTACCAGTATTATTCAGTGGAATTTTCGATCGTTTGGGTCCCGGTCATGGTGAAAATGCTGTGGTGATTAAAACTTGTTTCTGAGCACACTTTTTACTTTTTTGGACTTGATGCTTTGTAGTTCCTACGTATCGTGTCACTTGGAATTTCTTGTTCGCGGTAACAGGAACATCACAATTTACAAAACAGCACAAAACCGTCAGTGGTAAAATCAGGAAAATCTTTCACGAATTGATTTAATACCGCACTTAACGAACGCTTTTCTTTCGGCATATTGGACAATGTTCACGCCACAATGTGTAAACTAAACTGAATTGAACAATTATTTCTTATATTCGTAAAACGTGCGTATTTATGATTGTAAATCCGTGGTAAATCCATAGTTTTTAAAGCACAGATGTTTTATTGGGTACTTGTAACAATTTTAAGAAAGGATGGGTAAAACCCTTGGCCTGCCAGCAATTAGACATTTTTTATTATTTTATTATTATGGAATATATTTGAAATACATCAAATTTGTCCTGGGAAATAAAAATATATTCAGAAAAATTAGAATATATGCATTTTTCCTGTAATAACTGCAAAATATGCATTTGCATATGCTTTCATGCAAATACATATATATCCAAAGCCTAGTGATGACAATCTCATCACCTGTGTTTTGTCAACAAAGACGTATAAAATGAACTGTCGGTTTGAAAACGATTCAATTATTTTATTTTTTTCGAATGTATGAACTAATTTTTTAATAAATTTGTTAAAAACTCCTTATTAAAACTTTTTAGCTTATTTATTCGTATAGTTTTTAACTGCGCGACCCTAATTAAGTTTATTAGTTTCCAAAAATTAATAAAGCATAGGAACTTACCAAGCATAACAATTTATAGCACTAGGTAGGTAATTCACACACTAAAAAAAGTATTTTAAAAACATAAAGTAAATGCTATAATTTAAACATGCACGAATACGGCGAAGCCATTTTTCTTGAAAGATTCAAGAATGTCAGGTCTTTGTCTAATTTGTTTCGCTGCAGCAAAAATACGGTTTCTAAGGTCATCTTCATTTTCAATTTCAACTATTATACACTAGTATTTTCATGTGGCCCCAAAAATAAAAATCAAGGGGGTTTAGGTCTGATGACCTCGGAGGCTATTTTCTAGGTTCTGGAGCATTTAGACCAATCCACCTATTCTCAAACGTAGGAGTTTCATCATGAAGAAACCAGGCACTGGCCCGCTGAGCTAAAAGAATATCTTCTAAAAGAGCGGCCAAGTCGTTAGTTAAAAATTGGTGGTATGCCTCTCCTGTTAAACGCCTTGAGCTCAAAAGGTCCAATTAAGCGATTGTGGATTATTCCAGCCCAAATGTTTATTGAAAACCGGGATTAAAATCAGCCTTGTTGAATCGTGTGTGGATTTTCTTGAGCCCAGGTATTAGTGTTATGATAATTTAACATCTCTCGTAAAACAAGATTCATCGGTTGACGGTATGTTTTGGTTTTTTCGGAGAAACCATCAGCAAAATTCTCTTCTTCGGGGTAAGTCCTCTAAAGTCAAAGCCTGTACTCGCTGGACATGATAAGGGTGCAGAAAGTTTTCAGGAAGAGTTCGATGAATGGTCCAATTAGAAAATCCAATTTTTGCGAGATTTGCCGAGTGCTCAAACCAGGGTTTGCCTTGCCTCCACTAGTGCTAAAATATGTTTCTCGTTTTCGGGTGTTATTTGCCTTTCAGGCCCCCGATTAGTTTGACGGACGTGTATACCTACAGTTAACACACTTTCATTTAACATCTAATATCTGATGTAGTTTTTGTAAACTAAATAAAGCGGAAATTTTAGTCAAGTGTTTTCGTTTACTTTGTTGAAATTGAAGTTCTGTTCAGTATTAGTTACATTAGCCAATCACCTTAAGACTATCGACTTATTAATTATAAAACTATAGGTAAAACCAAACAGCAAAATGATTAACATGCGTGCCCATACCTGCAAGAGGTAGGTGGAAATATTTTAATAATATTGTTACCAGACACGTAATATGTTTTACTGTTTTTTTTAATTCTCCGTTTAATACATTTAGACTAGACGTCCTGTATCTCTAAAGTAGGGCATAGAAATTTTAAGATCGAACAATTTAATTTTATTGCTACTGCATCCTATGGTGTAGGCTCAGTAATAGTTTGCGGTGGAATATGTCAAAATTCCTATGTTCCTACGACCCTAAGTGCAGTATAGCCTTTTGAAAATGTGTAGGTAAAATCCGGCTGAAATATGTTAAATAAAACCAATCACCTTCATTGATCTAGTAGAGATATTGCCTACATGAACAGCATAAGCAAAGTAACACCAAGATTATGGATCTCAGTTCAACTTTCCATTATTTCAATTTTTTTTAAATCGGACAACCTGTATTTTTTATTTATTCTAATTAATCTTTGCACTAATGGCCTATCAATTAAAATATTCCTGAACCTGCCGCTCACAGTCATAAAGGCCTTTACAACACTAATAAATGATTCCTTATAAAAGGTATATTATTATTCCTCTTCATAAAGGGGGCGAAAAAACTAACTCTTGCAATTATCGCCCAATTGCTTTAGTACCAATGCTATCAAAAATCGTTGAAAGGTTACTGAAGAATCGCCTTATGCCATTTCTGCTTAAACATCAGATAATATCCCCTGATTAGTTTGGATTTTTTCCCAACAAGTGCACCAGTGATGCCATGTTCTCGTTACTTAGTGGCGTCTACTTATCCCTCCATAACAACCACACCACCGCCTCAGTTTTTTGTGACTATGCAAAAGCCTTTGACTGTGTTAGTCATGAAATTTTGATAAGCAAGCCGAATTATTATGGAATCCGGGGTATTTCTTTAAACTGATTTAAATCTTATCTCGGGAATAGACAACAATTTGTAAGGGCAAATGGTTCTGATTCTGATTATAAATTGATTACAAGTAGAGTCCCTCAAGATTCGGTGTTGGGACCAATTCTTTTTTTGTTATACATTAATGATATCACCAACCTAAAAATTAATAGAAAAATTTTTCCACTTGCTGACGACATAAGCATAACATGGAGTGATTTTGATACAACGTCTTTACATTTTAATATTTCCAACGACCCTGTTATGATTAAGGCTTGGTGCGATTGCTTCAATGTGGATAAAACGGTGGCCTTATCTTATAAGGGGACTTTACACCCACTTCAGCTACTTAACGGCAATACTAAATACGTTGAGTCGGTTAAATTCCTGGGTTTGAATATAAATAACAACCTAAAATGGTCTAAGCATATTGACATAAAATTAAAGAACTGGACGTATCTTCTGCCAGTCTTACTTATTTATCTCTATTCGAATCCCATCTCCGCTATGGCCTTCCCTTGTGAGGCTGCTGTAAAACACCAGTTTAATGATCATTGGATTGGTAGAGGTGGTCCAGTGGATCGGCCAGCAAGGTCTCCCGACCTAACCAAGCTGGTTTTATTTTTAGGGGGCCATATGAAAGGAAAACTTTACAAGATATGCAAAATTACACAATTACACCAGGGACGTTAAAAAATGTGAGTGACTCTTTTGAATAACGAATTCGTGTTGATAGTTTAAACCTAGGATGTCATATTGAACCTAATCTATAATAACTTAAATTTAATTAAAATTAAAATTTTTAATCAGATCGATATTGCTTGCAAACAATAATTATTTCTAATCAAACTCACCACTGACTAAAAAATATGTTTTACTCCGAATTTACTCCTTGTTGTTTTTTTTTAATTTAGCTGTGCTATGAATAAATCTGTAAAAAGTTTTATTATTTAGTTAGTTGTTAATATTTTAATTAACTGCGGTTACAATTAAGTTATAGTAAAACCGACTTAATATTTAGTTTGTTGTTAATGTTGTTATCAATTAACCTTAATATTTTTTAATATCAAGGAAATAAAGGTTATGTTTTACTATAAAAAAAATTAAAATATATGGTATTTGTTAGTTTCATTAACTTATTTGTATTCATGATAGTCTCGATTCAAATAAGAATTCAATTAAAATATTTCAAAAAGTATATCATTTGGGTATAGGACAGATTTAACAAAAAACAAAGGTAAAAGGTTAATCAGAATAATTAAAAAATACAGGGCGTCTTATTTAAAAGAAAAATAAATAATACCTATTATTTTGGTCAAAAATTAAGGACCACATGGGGATGAGCTAGTAACATTTTGGTAAAAATTCAATATAGCAAAACAAAATGGCGCACAGTGTAACGAAATTGAAAAATCGTGGACATTGGCAGTTTTATGGTCATTATAAGTAATATTCATGTGGGAAAACTTATTAGAAGTATAAGTAACCCCTCATCTGCAACCCCTTAAGCAGGGTGAACGGCACCCCTAAAATCTTAAATAGAAAGGGGGGTTAAGTGATACCTTTTTTGAAAGGTCTTTTTATTCTCTTTTCATTCCCAAAGTCTCTGACATTTTCCAAAACAAAATGGCGGTTTGTCAAATTATTAAAAATCCTAAAAAAAATATTTTTAAACATTAAAGTAGCTATTACAGATGTTGCTTATAAAAGTCTCTATATAGTGTTAAAAAGTTATACATTTTATTTTTAAAATTATTTTTTTAGGATTTCCGGCTTTTTCGTTTTAGATGGGCCACCCTGTATACATTTAAGCCATACAATTCTAAAACTTGAACCAATAAAAAAAAATCTTTACCCTACTCTCAAAATTTATTTAATAATATAAATTAAAGCAAATTATTGTTCTAATAAAATTAAAGATTATCTTGTAAAAAGCATACCTTTGAATCTTTGAAATATACACTATACACTACACTTTATTGAAAAGTTGTTCTAAATTCCATCTTCAAAATCGTCGTATTCAAGAATTAAGAGTTCTTTGGCTTCTGGAAATAAATCCATTTTTTTGGCAGGAGAATGTTTTGGCCGGATATGGGAAAGCAAAGGGCCTGAGGAGATTAAAAGATTATGTAATATGTCTTGAATATTTTGTTTACGGCTACACTTCCTGGAAAAATTTTGCCTAAATGAACGGAATTCCTTGTTTCTGGCCTCAGATGCCTCTTCAGAAAGTTTTCCTATTGGTATAAAGCTAAAGTGTTCACAAGTGTCTGCTCCATGGACCAGAAGCATATGAATTCTGGAAGGCATGTAATACCATTCATAGAGTCTAATAAAATTTTTAGCTGTTGTTTTTGAATATTGTCGTAGTGAGTCAATTTTTACACGTTCTGTAGACGATATAACTTGCAAAATTACCGCAAAACGGTAAATGAGTTTATAATTCCTAAAAAATGATCGGGCGGTATTGCCATCGTTGGTTGGTTGTTCCGTGACCTTGTTTTACAAAGTCAACTTTAATTCCCAACGCGTCCATAAAATCATCCTGAATTCTTTTTTTCCTAACCTCTTTTGACAATTTATCTTCCCCTTTTGCGGTCCATTTATAAAATCGGAATTATAGGCCACATGAAGAAAACATTCCATGGACCGAATCCACATATGAAGGGTTGATAACCCATATTTATAAATGTCTTCTCTGTTTGGCTTAAAAAAACCTGTTTGAAGATTACTCATATCAGACGGTTTGGTCAAACAAATAGGGCAAATAAGTTGAAGAAGATGGAGTGTGTGATATAATTGTTCTTATTTTACCGTCTATCATAGTCATATTTAAGTCTTGCCTAACACAAATATCGTAATCACAAGTCGTTACCACCAATTTGTTGATTTGAGATTGTATGTTAGATAACTCTTGCTTAACAATCTCTTTGGACTTCTTTACAAAATTACATTTTATGGGTCTACAGTAACGAGTAGAGGAAGGTGATGGATTTTCCCAAACGACTTTATCATCTTCTGTATATAGTTTAAGGGGCACCAAACTTGTCATAAAAACTGAAGATTCGTCCTGTTGTGAAGTTTGAGAATCATTATATTTCTGCTTATACCCACTTTGGCTACTAGCACCATCAAATCCACATTTACTCATTAATATAAGGTTTTTTTTGAGAAATATCCACATTAGGTATTTTTAAAATTCATTTAACGGTTAAATCTAATATCGATTGAAGTTTTATTTCGGCCATCTTTTCAGTGACCTCAACATCTTCTTTAGGTGGATAGCATTTTTCTTTTTCTTGTTGGATTTTGTAATAAGATGGTAACTTGGCCATTTCCATGTGAGTGATTAAATATTTTACTTAACTCTTGATTGCCGTCCATTCGCAACTTTAATTTCATTGCAAACGTAAGTTCTTCAGATTTTCGGTTCTTCTTTTTTTTTTGTTTTAAATATAAATCACTAAATGGTTTTTTGTTCTTTCTCCACTTTTTTCTTGTTGAGAAGTACTGGGTTCTTCATGCTGATATTGAATTTGATTTAAAAAAGACATAGGCCAGCAAAAATTCCTATCTAGCCAACTAGATTCACTAGACTCAAAATAGTCTATTTTGTAATTACGTTTGGCCCACTTTGAATGCAAGGTCTTGCAATAGAGCCTTAAACAGTTCTCCAAATCGCGAGAAACACTTTCCGAAATTACAACTGTTAACCGAGACACTACAACACCCAATAATTCTTTATAATTTGTAAAATTTGCATTTTTGCTTTTTAAAATTAAAAACAAATCGCGATTGCTTTGCAGATGTTCCATTTTTCAAAAAGACACAGTTCTATCAAATGTAAATTTGAATAACTGGAAATTGTTATATTATTCATTTCCTAACAGGAGTTAAATATCTTACTTTCGAAAATCACTTTTTAAAACAATTTATTTCGAAAAAAAATAAGAATTTACAATTTTGACTAACAGAGTAACTACATGCAAATGCTCGAAGGTTAACTGCAAGTGAAGTTAATTATTTTACAATTTGCTTAAATATATACAAAAGTGCAAACTAGACAATATTATACAGTGGCAGGTGTTCATGATGTCAGCCTGGGTCTATGACCGGGTGCTTGACCTGTGCGTCACATATCTCCTCCCTCCTTAAGTTCGGAAAACAAGGGTTGACTGGTTTTTCGATCTTCTAATTCAATTTGGATTTTTGGGCATCCTAAAAAATGATCGGGCGGTATTGCCATCGTTGGTTGGTTGGTTGTTCCGTGACCTTGTTTTACAAAGTCAACTTTAATTCCCAACGCGTCCGTAAAATCATCCTGAATTATTTTTTTCCTAGCCTCTTTTGACAATGTATCTTCCCCTTTTGCGGTCCATTTTTTAAAATCGGAATTATAGTCCACATGAAGAAAACATTCCATGGACCGAATCCACATATGAAGGGTTGATAACCCATATTTATAAATGTCTTCTCTGTTTGGCTTAAAAAAACCTGTTTGAAGATTATTCATATCAGAGGGTTTGGTCAAACAAATAGGGCAAGTTGAAGAAGATGGAGTGTGTGATATAATTGTTCTTATTTTACCGTCTATCATAGTCATATTTAAGTCATGCCTAACATAATATCGTAATCACAAGTTGTTACCACCAATTTGTTGATTTGAGATTGTATATTAGATAACTCTTGCTTAACAATCTCTTTGGACTTCTTTACAAAATTAAATTTTATGGGCCTACAGTAACGAGTAGAGGAAGGTGATGGATTTTCCCAAACGACTTTGTCATCTTCTGTATATAGTTTAAGGGGCACCAAACTTGTCATAAAAACTGAAGATTCGTCCTGTTGTGAAATTTGAGAATCATTATATTTCTGCTTATACCCACTTTGACTACTAGCACCATCAAAACCCCATTTACTCATTAATATAAGGTTTTTTTGAGAAATATCCACATTAGGTATTTTTAAAATTTGTTTAACGGTTAAATCTAATATTGATTGAAGTTTTATTTCGGCCATCTTTTCAGTGACTTCAACATCTTCTTTAGGTGGATAGCATTTTTCTGTTTGGATTTTGTAATAAGATGGTAACTTGGCCATTTCCATGTGAGTATTAGTAAATTGCTGTAACGTACGATATTGCCAAGTTGAAAGTATTAAAGAAGTCATTAGAGCCAAAGATCTTTCTACTTCCACAGTTTTCTTATTTTTTACAGGATTAATTAAAAAATCACTTACTCTTTCTACTTCATCAGGGTGCTCCAGTAGATGATTAAAAATTTTACTTACTTTTCGGTTCTTCTTTTTTTTTGTTTTAAATATAAATCACTAAATGGTTTTTTGTTCTTTCTCCACTTTTTTCTTGTTGAGAAGTACTGGGTTCTTCATGCTGATATTGAATTTGATTTAAAAAAGACATAGGCCAGCAAAAATTCCTATCTAGCCAACTAGATTCACTAGACTCAAAATAGTCTATTTTGTAATTACGTTTGGCCCACTTTGAATGCAAGGTCTTGCAAAAGAGCCTTAAACAGTTCTCCAAATCGCAAGAAACACTTTCCGAAATTGCAACTGTTAACCGAGACACTACAACACCCAATAATTCTTTATAATTTGTAAAATTTGCATTTTTGCTTTTTAAAATTAAAAACAAATCGCGATTGCTTTGCAGATGTTCCAATTTTCAAAAAGACACAGTTCTATCAAATGTAAATTTGAATAACTGGAAATTGTTATATTATTCATTTTCTAACTGGAGTTAAATATCTTACTTTCGAAAATCACTTTTTAAAAACAATTTATTTCGAAAAAATAAGAATTTACAATTTTGACTAACAGAGTAACTACATGCAAATGCTCGAAGGTTGACTGCAAGTGAAGTTAATTATTTTACAATTTGCTTAAATATATACAAAAGTGCAAACTAGACAATATTATACAGTGGCAGGTGTTCATGATGTCAGCCTGGGTCTATGACCGGGTGCTTGACCTGTGCGTCACATATCTCCTCCCTCCTTAAGTTCGGAAAACAAGGGTTGACTGGTTTTTCGATCTTCTAATTCAATTTGGATTTTTGGGCAATTTTCGTTTCTTTTGGGTTGCTTCTTGCATTTCCAAATTTTTCTTGAGACATATGCTAGGCTGATAACAATGAATAAGATTAAAATTGTTAGTGGAGTACTAATACTCCCGGTGTATTTAATGTATGAAATTGGACAGTTGACAGGATCTTCTGTGCTTTATTTAATTCTTCTAAATTTACTTCTTCGAGTTGTAGTTTTTGATTTGTTTTTTCTTGTTGAATATACGAAAATTTGGGCAGCTCCAATACATATTGAAGTTCTGTCTTTTTCTCTTTTTCGTATGTTTTGTTGTTGATTTCTATTGAACATGAAGGTATGACGACTATACTGGGTTCTTTAACTTTGTAGAGTCCTCGTTGGCATTTGCTTTTTATAATTGCCTCATTGAATGGGATAATCAGGATCTCTTCTCCATTGAGACGCTAAATTGTTGTTTTCTTATAGTGGATGTCGGTTAATGGACATTCGTTTTTCGTTGTGGTTAGCAGCTTGTAAAGGCAGGGTTCATCTTTCGATAGTGTGTTTTGTTGGCAGATGAAGATGTCTTCTAATTGCGGACATTCTTCTGTTGTGGTCCAATAGTCTTCTTTCGTGAGCAGTATGTAAGGGTTATTTAGGGATATAGTTTGGTTAAGGATTGGAATAAGGTATATTTTTATATAATACAAATTGTGTGGGAAGAACGATTGGTGTGTGTATAGAAAATAGAATTATATTATTTTTTATTATTACTTGAACAGAACTATATTTATAGTAATTAATTAATTCGTTAAATTTAGGTATGCGATTTTTTCCGTATAGACCCTGTATATTATTTATCATTTCATTAATTTGTTTAGGATTAAGAATAGAGTTATGCATCGTATTTACATGAGCAAATGAAATTGCATTTTCTACATTATTTATTATTTGATTCAACTTATTTAGTTGAAACATAATGTTATCTAATATTAGAGATAAATATAAGGCATTGCTAGAAATTTTTGTATGGTCTGTACAGGACTGGATAAATCCACGACAAAAGTGCTCTACAAACAAAAATTCAACAACATAAGATTTTTTTGCACTGTTTGCGACTCTCCAACTCTGAAATATTTATGATAAAATATCAGATCTCCAAAAGACTCAAATCTCTTCAGAATATCTCGAAGCCCTGGGTTCCTGCTTAAAGAAAAACAACGACATCCTTCCGATCATTGGCGAAATTTACGACATCTTACTCAATCATGACTCCAAATGGAAGATACTGCTAGAAAAAATTGAGGATATTCAC
Organism: Kuschelorhynchus macadamiae; assembly: GCA_030620095.1. NCBI lineage: Eukaryota > Metazoa > Arthropoda > Insecta > Coleoptera > Curculionidae > Kuschelorhynchus > Kuschelorhynchus macadamiae. The sequence goes on from JAUTXW010005426.1 coordinate 696,081, forward strand.
AGCCTCCATTCTGGAATATCTGACAGTATACAAAAATCCTTATTTAAATCCATTAAAGAAATTAGGCAGGATACTTTCAATCTATCATCTATTTTAATGGAAACTCAAAATGAATCTGTCAAAGTCCAGGTGCATGATTCATCGAAGGAGCAGTTGACTAAAGAGATGGCTGAGCTGAGGCATAGTGTAAAACAAATGGCACTTACCCTGGAGAAGCTTGCTGATAAGCCTAAACAACAATCAATAAAGAAGATATACACCACCGCAATATCAACCCAAACCGATACAACAGATGTCCAAATGCCTGTCAATAAGTCTCCAAAAAAAGCTGTTTCCTTCCAGCCCAACAAAACACCCTTTATAGAGAAATGGCATTATGTAGTGGTATCCATAATTCCGTCCACGTATAAATCAAATCAGCTTGTACACTACATCAAAGAAAAATTAGGAACCACGAATTTTGTGCGTTGTTTTCCTATGCTTAAGAATGCAGACACTTTGCACTCCGATTTTAAAATTGGGGTGCAAAATAAAGATCACTTAATTCAGCTTAAGAACGCTAGTCTGTGGCCACCTGGTACTATAACTGATCCTACCTATGATTCAGTTTCACCAACCCTTATCCAAACGCCGCCCACTTCCACAGGCCATAATGTCTCATCTTCTAGTCATCAAGATGTCAATATAGATATCCCAAAGAGCCGGGGGCTGTCTCCACCAAAGCCTCAATTATTGGAATCACCAGTGACATTTGTGCCTGAAGAGGATAAGTCAGTGATAATTGGCTCTGACAGGGAGGCCATAGCAGCTTGTAGGTCATTGGCACTGGAGGGCTCTAAATTAAGCATGGAAAAAACTGCAAAGAAAGATGATTTTTTGCAGTTTGATCCAATGACTCCACCAAGAGTGCGGCTGTCCCAAGATTCGGATAAAGCAAATGGTCGCTATATATTAGCCAGATTAAGGGATCCTTCCTTACTAAAGACCTTAAGGCTATTTCTTGCTTATCTACACGACCAGCCATCTAGTGTGTGTTTTGAGGGGCATACAAGTACTGGCATTAAATTATTGCTAGCTTCAGAAGGCCTTCCCAGTGACAAGGAATCCCTGCGCAAGCTATATTATCGCTTCCACGATGCCTATGGGATTGGTTCATCTGAAGTGGACTCAGACCTTGCAGCGTATAGATCTTTCTACTCCTCGGAAAAAATTTTACGGCTCCAAAAAATTCGTGAAAGTACTGGTAAATATTATTCTAGTGGTTCACCATCAAAAAGTAAAAATTTTTAGTCAATATGACGCGAAAAGAGGATCTAGCACCCTCTAAAAAATTGACCAATAGCAATTTTAATCTTTTTTTCTTAATATTCAGTCCTTAAGACATAAAACAGACGAATTATATCTTTTGTTAGAAGAGCTAAATTTTCCAGAAGTCATTGCCATCACTGAGCACTGGCTAAATATCAATCAACCTGTTTTTATTAAAAACTATACCACAATTGCCAGATTTAATAGAACTAATTTAACTCATGGAGGCACCATGATAATGTCTTCAAACAACGATTTTTCCGAAATATCAAAGTATAATCATTTATTATCTGAAAAAGTATTTGAATTTTCTATCGTTTATCACAATACTTATGACCTTTATATTATTTGTATTTATAGAACACCTGATGCTGATGTGCAATTATTCTGCCATAACCTTCTAAGTTTGCTCGAGTCCCTTCCTGTAAAAAGCAAATTAATCTTATGTGGCGATTTCAATATTGACTTTTCCAGTGTGTGTGCTGCTCAGGAATGTCTTCAGTCCATCTTTGAGTCATTAGGAATTGCCATGCACGTCAACTCACCAACCAGAATTACTAAGACAAGTGCCAGTACTATAGATTACGTTGTGTCTTCTTTCGATCCTAGCTCCGTCGAATGTAATGTCTTAAGTCCAGGTTTCTCCGATCATGAAGCAATTTTCACAAAATTTTCAATCACATCCAAAGCCAAAAATTCCTCTAGACAAGTAGGCCGTATTTTTTCGGTTAGAAATTTCATTAATTTCAAACACCTATGTCAAATAACTGACTGGGACTCTCACACTTATGATGTCGACACTGAATTTTCTCGTTTTATAAAAACTCTAACTAATATAGCTTCTGAATCTTTTCCTCTTAGGCCTATCAAAAATAAAAGAAGTAAACCCTGGTCCACTAAAGGTTTACGTATATCTTCTAAGAACATGCGGTCACTATCTCATTTAAAGAAATTTTCGGACAGTGTCTTTTTTCATAATTATGTAAAATCATACAGAAAAATTTATCATAAAACTATTAAAGCCGCCAAAGATATTTATTACAATAATAGACTTTCTAACGCCAAAAATGTAGCTAAAGAAACCTGGTCTATCGTAAATGATTTAAGAAACAAAACTCCTTTATCCAGCACTATCCTTACCTCTCCTGAGGACCTAAACAATTATTTTGTAAATGTAGCCAAAGATTTGACTAAATCCGTATCTCAATCTAATGACCCAATTTCATATATCTTTAATCATAGGGTAAACCTGCACAGTTTCTTCTTTTCACCAGTAGTTTTATCAGAACTTCGTAGTACAATTAATGATATCAAAAATAAATCTTCTTCGGGAACTGATGGGCTTACTTTAAAAATGTATTCAAGTCTGCCGGAATGCACACTAGGGCATCTGACTACTTTGATAAATATGTCTTTCCAAAATGGTACTTTTCCAAGCTGCCTTAAAACTGCAATAATCATACCTCTTCACAAAGGAGGTGTTTCAGAAGAAGCTTCGAACTATCGCCCAATTGCACTTCTCCCTACGCTATCTAAGATCATCGAAAGACTGGTTAAAAAAAGGCTTTTATCATTTCTGTCTAGATATGAAATACTTACAAAACATCAATTTGGATTTCTAAGTAACAAATGCACAAGCGATGCCATGTTTTCCCTTCTTAATAGAGTTTACTCCAGCCTAAACAACCATCACGCTACGGCAACAATTTTCTGTGATTTTTCCAAAGCTTTCGATTGTGTGAATCATAATATATTAACTAACAAACTGCAGTACTATGGATTTAGAGGGGCTCCTCTCAATTGGTTTAAGTCATATCTTAGCAACAGAAATCAAGTTGTGAAAGTTGACAACAGGATGTCTTCTTGTAGGCCAATGGAATATGGAGTGCCTCAAGGCTCGGTACTAGGCCCTATCTTGTTTCTTCTGTTCATAAACGACATGGCTAATTTAAACATTAGTGGAAAAATATGTCTCTTTGCGGACGATACCAGCTTTACGTGGAGCCACCCAGATGTCACGAACCTACATAGGATTGTATCTAATGACCTAATCACCATTAAATTCTGGTGCGATTCTAATCTCCTATGTTTGAACATCTCTAAAACGAAAGTCTTGTCTTATAAAAACACGCTGCAACCCTTTGACCTTAATGGCATCACTATTGATGTCGTAAACTCTGTAAAATTTCTAGGGCTTCTTGTAGATGATTCTTTAAAATGGGATCCACATATCGACGCTTTATCGAGGAAGTTAGGTTCTGCTTGCTTTGCGTTAAGATCTGTTTCCGAGGAGCTTAGCTTTTCTACCTCTAGAACTGTTTATTTTGCTCTTGTTGAGTCGCACCTCAGATATGCTATTCCATTCTGGGGTACATGTTGTGCGACTCAATTTGATCGAATTTTTATACTACAAAAAAGAGCTGTTCGTTACCTACTGAGACTTAACAGTAGAACTCACTGCCGAGATTTCTTTAAAAGATATAAAATACTAACCCTTCCTTGTTTATTCATTTTGGAATCGGTTTGCTTAATTCGTAAGCACGCACCTGCTCTATTAGAGAGACCTTCTCACAACTACCCTCTCAGAAATACTGAGCACGATCTCTATCTTCCAACCCCACACTCAGAGTTAATTAAAAGATCAGTAATCTACAATGCAAAAAAAATGCATAATCACCTGCCATTTAACATCAAATCTATAATATCTCTGACTTCATTTCGCAAGGCTTTGAAATCATTCTTACTGGAAAGAGCCTTCTACACCGTGAACGAGTTTTACAACACATAATTTTATCCTTATGAACCCCTAGTGTGATAGTTGCCATTACCAACCATTTTTACCGAACTTTTTATATGTATTTTTTTAATTGTTTCGTACTTTTTTATTTTTTACTTTGCTTTTTTATTTTTTTACATTATATTTATGAAAATGTTTATAACATAGTACGACTGACAAAGTACATTTCTAATGTACTTCTTTTAGGATTCTATAATATTAATATTCTAAATTCCTGATTTAAATATTATTTTTCTATAATATTTATGATGTGTTTTTGTCTTGTTTTGTTTGCTAATTTTGATGTTTGTAAACTATTTTTTTACAACAGCTTTGTCCACAAAATTGTAAAATTTTTTTTGACAATAAAGCATTTATTTATTTATTTATTTTATTTGCTTGTATTTGCTTCTGCGTCCTCTAATAAGTTTAATTTCTTAAGTACCAAATTTTGATTTGTTTTAAGTGTTTCTAGACTTTGTTTATAGGCGTTGTTGTTGTTGTTGTGTGTCTTGTTGGTTTTGTTGTAAAGTGTCAAAGTACTTATTGTACCTTTCTTCGTCATCGGAATCGAGTGTTCCGAAAGACCATTTGTTCACTTTGCCAACAGCGTTAAATAAACCTCTTTTAGATCTAGAAGGTTTATGAAATAATTTTGTATTAGCTAATATTGTTTGTAGGTAGTCAAATGTTTGTTTATATTTATGGGTGGTTAGAGTTGAGAAGTTTTCGGTTGTATTTGTGTTAATTATTGTTTCGTTGCATTTTTCTAATAGATGCTGTATATTATACAGGCAGTTTTCGATTTGTGTAAGATTTATGTGATAGAGAGATGTGTGTCGTGTTGTGGTAATGTATGTTTGTCCTAGGGATAAAGGAAGGATAGGATTTTTAAGTCCTTTGACGTCTAAGGTTGTAACGATGGGTAATACCAGAAGTAGAAGGAAGTGTCTCACCTGAAACAATTAGATGTCGTTGTGGTTTAAGTATGTTTTTGTTTGGAGCAGAAATAACATTTTCTCGGTCCACTATTGGAGTATTTACTTTTTTATACTTAGGATGTTCTTTTAATTTTGATTTTTGTGGGAAAGTTTTTGTAAATAACGATTTTTGGGAATCGATCGGAATTTCGTCTTGTCGGTTTTTATTGGATTTATCTAGGTTTGATTTTTGTTGGGAGATTGGTTTTTCGTGAATTTCTTGATTCATTATTTTTATGTTTTCCGAATGTTCTTGCATATATTGGGATAATTTTTGTTCTTCGGAAAGCTCTAAAGGATTTTTATAATCGAGTTTGCCTCGGACAATTTGAAAAGGTGTATATTTTAGAGCACTATGATTAGAATTATTATATGATAAAATTGCATAGTTCATTGGTGTAATAATGTTTTCTTTCCGTTTTTTGTCTTTTATTGCGAGGATGGTTTCATTTAGTGTTGAGTGTAGTCGTTCTATAGGACTATTTGAATTTGGGTTGTGTGGTGTACAATAATGAATTTCTATCTGATGAAGAGCGCATAGGTTTTGAATAATTTCATTTTTAAAAGCTGTGCCATTATCGGTAGTTATTTTTCGGGGTAATCCGTAATGATTAAAATAAATTAGTAGTTTATTAGCGATTTCTGCGCTTGTTGGAGTAAGTAAAGGATATGCTTGTCCTAATTTTGAAAAGCTATCAATTAAAGTTAAAAATGAGGTATTATGTGTTTTATATACGTCTATATATATATATATATATGGTCAAACGGTTCATATCCTATGGGTGTGGGTTTGAATACTAACTTATTTGGGTGTCTTTCGTATTTAGACTTTTGACAGATTTCGCACATGTTTATGTAAGTTTTTACGTCGTTTTCTAAGTTTGGCCAATAGAAATTTTTCTTTAATGCTATAATATTTTCTTGTACACCTCGATGCGATGTTTTTGCCTCGTGGTAGTATTTTATTTTAAGTTGTTGTTTGTCAGTGTCTGTTATATCTTCTAAAAGAGTATTTGATATAAACATTGTGAACGCATTATTTTTAAAATATTTTTGGAAGATTTTCAGAACGATTGGTTCGATTGTTTTGCTTTTAAAATGTAAACAATAGGTGTTTTTTTGGCGTAAAGTGTTCTTTTATTATTTTACAAATGGCTTCTTCCGAAGGGTCGTTATTTAAAAACACATATGTTCGATGTTTGTCAAAAATTTGCTGTTTTTGTACTTTAATTTGATTAATATTAGAATACTTAAAAATTATTTGATTTTTATATACATTCAGGGATTTTGTACATAAGGCGCTCCTATTATTGGATTTTCTACACTAGAATGCTGTATTTCTAGATCACTAGTAGGCTTTTGTTTTGATTTAATTACAATATCGGAGATTATGTTTATTTTTTGACTTTTAGATTGTTTGGGTATGTCTTTTTCGTCAACAATTGTACCTAAGATTTCGTCAAGATCTTCATATGGCAGAGGAAGTATTTCGTCAGGGTCGAAGTTTGGTAATATGGAAAGTTGGTCGTCTTCGATAGGGTTAATTTGAATTCGTGAGAGTGAATCTGCGTTTGTGTTTTGTTTACCTTTTTTGTAGATAATTTCGTAGTCGTATTCCTCTAGCTTTAAGCGCCATCTCACTAGTTTAGAATTAGGCTCTTTGATTGAAAATAGCCATTGAACCATTATGGTCGGTGATAATTTTAAATCGGGTACCAAAAAGATACGGCCTAAAATATTTTGTGGCCCAAACTACTGCAAGTAGTTCTTTTTCAATAGTGCTGTAATTAAGCTTCGCAGGATTAAGAGTGCGTGATGCATAAGCTATAGGTAAATCTTTACCTATTGGACCTATCAAATGTAAATTTGAATAACTGGAAATAGTAATATTATTCATTTCCTAACAGGAGTTAAATATCTTACTTTCGAAAATCACTTTTTAAAAACAATTTATTTCGAAAAAATAAGAATTTACAATTTTGACTAACAGAGTAACTACATGCAAATGCTCGAAGGTTAACTGCAAGTGAAGTTAATTATTTTACAATTTGCTTAAATATATACAAAAGTGCAAACTAGACAATATTATACAGTGGCAGGTGTTCATGATGTCAGCCTGGGTATATGACCGGGTGCTTGACCTGTGTGTCACATATCTCACGATAAAAATATTATCAAAATATTTTTAACAGGTTGACGAAAATAAGACGTAACATGTTGAGGCCGCAGTCAACGCCAACGTGTTGAAATATAAACAATAAGTTTTCGCAAGACATTTTATTTTGATGTCGCGCGCAGAGACGGAAATGTACTATTTTCTACTAGGATCGGATCTATTCGGATGCAAATTATATGCGATAGTATAACAGAAGGTTCGCTTTACCAAGTTGTGTATATAAAATCTTATCCAAAGTTATCCGTTTTTTCAAAACCTTTTTTGAAGTAAAATTTAAAATGTAATTTCATATACTTGAAAAAAAATATAAAAAGAAATTTTTTAACAAAGGCCCATAGTTGTTACATTAAAAACGTATTGGCAAATTTCCCAAAAACAAAAGTGAAAATCAAGGGTCTTAAGTCGTTCATATTTTTATTACATTAGCCAAGCAATGTATAAGTATAACTTTAGACAGTTATATCTTTTAAATTACAAAAGTCATTTACATAATATTTTAAATATTGAAGTTTTAGAGTATTTTTTTACTATACGTGCAATGAAATGTTAGGAATTAAATTGGTCATTTTATGGCAAATGTCCTAATTTTCTCGATTTCGTTACAACGTGTGGCGGCCTAGTAAAATGTTAACGAAATTATTACTAAATACTGCTTATCCAATTTCTCTCAAATTTTGCACAGAAATCAAGTATTATGTAAAAATGAACTGGTAATATTTTGGTATGAATCTAAAATGGCGGCTTAACAAAATATTTAAAAATTCAGCCTGAAAAACTACTTAATGGATCTAATTGCGGTATAGGGATAAAGTGGTAAAATCGTAGTACTAATTGAAGATGGCGGAACAAAATGTTCTAGCATCCTCAGATGCCAAAAAATTGATTTATCAGTTCCGTCGGTCCGTATGTCGGTTTGTTTGTCTGTCTGTCAGTTCGCGGCATAGCTTAAAAACTTTTAGTCAAAAATTTAGAGTCATATGGGGATGACCTGATAATATTAATAATTAATATTATTATTAAGTGGGGCGTAGGTAGAAACTAGTAGAATATTGGTAGGATTCCAGTATGATGGAACAAAATACCGCCCAATAAAAATGCTTGAGAAGAGTGTATTCCTAATAGGGGAATAGATTCATAACGAGGGAAAATCCGGCAAAAAGAACCGATTTTTTAAATTGATATTACACAAATATTGTACCGTTGTTTTCCATAACTAATTATGATTGCCTTTTGCTTGTCACTGCCAAGTAAATAAAACTAAATATTTTATTTCTTATATTTTTTACTAAGAAACTGTCAAAATCAGACCTGACAAATAATTGCTTTGTAATAACAGTAGCATGGTAGTGTTACATTACGGTATTAGATACTGTAATGTTTGATTTATCTGTCTATCATTATAGGGTAAGTAGATGATTGTACTGCTAATAAATTTTGCTAGACAGTATGAAATAAAAAACGTTTGTCCTTAAAACATTTCTCTATTTCATATATTTCGGACAGAAGGCGATTTTGCATCTAATAATGCACACCCTGTAATTACGTCTAAGGCTTTTTAGGTAGATATGTCCAAATAAAAAACTCATTACTATATTCATATTTACATGCATTTTTTTTTAATATATGTGGGTTTCAAATCCGATTCAAAATTGAAGTTTGAGCTCTATATGTGCCGTGCGATAATCTGTATGCACGTTTTGTTGAAAAATAGCTTTATATGAGCACTAATTCACATTTTATCTTTACAGATTGGTATTATAAAAATCAATACTCTGTTTTAAAAAAATGCTTCCATTAAAAGCAAATATTACATTGGGAAGCTCAGCTTTTCTGCACAGATCAGCGATATAAAATCAACAATCCGTTTAAATTTTTTAGGTAATTTTCCTATATTTAAACAAATGGAAATACGTGAATTTTGTAGTAAAATAAACCGTGGCATTGCAAAATTCATTGGATATTTTTAACATTTGAATTTTGAAAGTTTGTTTTAAATGTACCATACTTTCAGAGATTAAATTAATATTTAATAATAATATAAAAATTGTAATAAACATTAAGAAGTGGCCCTCAAAATTTATTTATCACTAAGCTACTTGAACTGGTGAAACCAACTGTTTTTCCAGCTTCTAAATAAACTTTTTATTCTGAAATTTCCGGCCAAAGAAAAACGTAACAAATTTAAAATTAATGAACTATCTGCAAGAAACCTACAACTACTTTAGTTAGTTATGATATAAATATAATCAAATAAGCAATTGTTCTGTATTTCTCCATAAAACTTGTAATTACGTTTTCATTGCAATTCTATTTAACTTTTAGCCTCCGGTTCTTCCTTCCACTATTGTGTTATTTAAGAAAGTTATACTTTTTTGTAAACAAAAAAGGTTCTATGCTCTTTTTACCTAAAATTAAAACTAACAGATTTACGAGCATATTTTACTTCTAGTCAAGTCGGCTGTGAAACTCCAAAATAGAAAACAGAATCTAGTATAGTTGGCTATGGATTTGTTATAAGTAAATTGTTGCATCACTTTTTACTAAGACGGCCACGGATTTATCAACCGTTTCGAACTGACTGCTTTAAGAAATGTCACTTAAATTGAAAAGTTATAAAAATAATATTTGTATGGCTCCGAGTTTTCTTGCGTTTTATTATTATAATATTTGTTAATTATTCTACTATGCCATTTACACATATAGAAAAATGTGATATGTTAGAGATATCTTGCTTGATGGAAAAATTCTATTAGAGTGATAGAAGAGTATAATGGAAAGATTCCTGAACGTGATCCTCCAAATAGGAGATACTTTTTAGTTTTGTACAGAAAATTTAGAAATAATGGGGGAGTTTTTGAAAAGAAAAGAAGAAAGAAACAATTCATGATAAATGAGAATACCGAAATTGCGGTCTTGGTTTATTTTGGAGCAAACAGAGAGACTTCTATAAGAGATTTGGCAGGGGACAAGGGCTTAAGTTTAATTACAGTATGGGAAATCTAAAAAAAAACATAAGTACATACCGCATAAATATCGGCCAGTCCAAACATTGGTACCAGTAGACGCCGAAAGAAGAATTACCTTTTGCCAGTATTTATGCAATACTTATGACGAAAACAATAATATTTTGAAGTACATCATTTGGAGTGATGAGGCTCACTTTTCGAATAGGGGTATGTTCAAACCAAGAAAATTTATTTCTCAGTGTTCCTAGAAATCCTTCAGTTTATCGTAAAATGTTTGGTGTAGTTTGGTAGGAAGCCAAACAATCGGACATGTATTTTACGAAGGTGCTGTTACGGGGATGATGTATATCGATTTAATAATCTGGTGTGTTGGAAGAATATTTAGACGAACTTAACTTGGACGAACGCGGTCAAGTCTACTTCCAACAAGACGGAGCTCCCCCGCATAACATTCATGACGTAAGAATATCACTGGAGAGGATGTTTCAAGGCAGATGGTTAGCAACAAATGGTCCAATCCGTTAATAATAATAATAATAATAATTTTATTTCTTCAATTTAACTAGTATACGTACAAAATACATAAGCACTTGGAGAAAACGTCAAACCAATTATTATTAAACTAATTTGTATACACGTCAAACTATAAAATAAAAATTGCTAAGAAGATACAAGAATATACAAAAAAAGACAAGATAACTCAAAAACTCTTGCACAGTATAGCAGTTCATTTTAATAGGAAGACTTTTTAGTTTACTTTTTAAAAATTCTTAAAGTAGCAGCCTATTTTATATCATTACTTAGTCTATTAAAAATTTTGCAACCATTTTTTTGAAAAAACGTTGTCTTATGAGAAGCAGGCAATAATATTTCTAGTAATATAATTATGTAAAGTGCGGTTTGACTGGAAGAGGTCCTTATTCTGATAAACAAATATACAAATTTTTAAAATGTAAATTCCTGCAACAATTAAAAGTTTATATTCCTTGACATATTCTCGGCAAGAGTCTCTGTAAGAAAGTCCAAATATAATTCGAACTGCATACTTCTGCAATAAAAGCACTCTTTGCACGTCGGTACCTGCTTCCTAATTGATTATGCCATAGGATAGACGACTGTGTATGTTTGCATAATATATCGATAAAAGAACATTTTGACTGCAGTAATTAGATAAGGCTTTTAGTGCATAGCCTTAGGCTACCTGAGAGGTTTTCAATGTGATCCAACCATCCTAAATTTTCGTGAAACTTTAGGCCAAGCATTACACATGAGTAGGCTAAAAATATTCCCCGAAACAAGGGAAAATATGCACTTAAAAATGCATTTATTATCGGATCAAAAAAATAGAAATAAAGCAATTAGAGCAATTAAAATATTATATTATCTACACTTCAAGGTATCCTTAAGCCTCTATTTTTGTATAAAATTTTTTTACAGTGTGTATCAGCCAAATGGAATAAATTCGATAATAAATAAATAGGGGCGTGTTCGGAAAAACGCTTGGACCCGTCGATTGGTATTTTTAGTTGCTCATTTTCTCCAATAAAAACTTTTTATACAGGGTGTGTCCTGAAACAGTGGTCAATGCCAACTTTCTTATTTCAAATGCAACACCCCGGATATTATTTAATTTTTGGATTCTTTAGGAGATTCTAAACATATTTTATGTTCAATGTCCTATACCTATCTTCAACTATTTCGGCAATATTAAGTGTTTTCAAATTTATTTTTATTTTATTTATTTCGAATTTATTAATATTCATGAAAGTGGCTCTGGTTACTGAACTGTTTATTTGATTACAAAAATTCGCTACAACACACTCAATACTTATTTACCATTTAGGTCTTCATATTAAGAATGTAAGCAAAAACCATTTTAGCGTTCCTTTTTATTGATATGGAACAAAAAGAGCCAGTTTTATTTACTTTTAAGTTTTGTTTACTTTTGTGTAAAATGCCTGGCCTTTCTCTTTGCAAGACAGTAGTTGTCAGTGTCAGTGTCATAGTCTTTTGAATTTCGTTAACTGCATAATACCTAATATCAGAAAAATGGTTCAATTAACAGAAATGCATAAAATAACAATTCTACAAATGATTGGTTATGGAGATAACACACGAACACAAGTGGAAGTTGCTCGCTTATTTCATGAAAAATTTCCAAATTTGCCGCATATATCCCAAGGGACAATTAGTAAAATAGAAAAACAGTTTCGCGAGCCTGGACATGTGAGGCAGATAAAAAAAGCAGCTGCCAATTCAATAAATGATGATACTAAATTGGATATTATGCTTGAGTTTGAGGAAAACCCACATATTTCTAGTCGACAAGCCGCCGCAATGTTCGATATTAGCCATTCGTCGATTATTCGAACATTAAAAGAAAATAAAATGCATCCCTATAAAGTGATACCAACTCAGGAGCTCATGGAAGACGATTATGATAGGAGAATTTATTTTTGGAAATTTATGATGGCTATGTTAGATAACAATGTTATTCAATTAGAACGTGTTTTGTTTTCGGATGAGTGCACCTTTACACTTCACGGTCATGTAAATCGTCAAAATTGCCGCTATTGGTCTAGGGAAAATCCTCACTGGATCAGCGAAGAACATACTCAATATCCTGAAAAGGTTAATGTTTGGGCAGGAATTGTTAGGGATCATATCATAGGCCCCTTTTTCATTGACGGCAATTTGAATGGCGATAATTATTTAGCACTGCTCCAAAATAATGTCGTGCCAACTTTGACAAATTTGTATCCGGATCCAGCAAACCCACAAGTTCTAGCGAATATCATATGGTTTCAGCAAGATGGAGCACCGCCCCATTACCAAATTAATGTCCGGCAGTACCTCAACGGAATATTTCCAAATCGGTGGATAGGGAGACGAGGATCGATAGAATGGTCAGCGCGATCCCCTGATCTGACGCCATTAGACTTTTTCTTATGGGGACATATTAAAAATGTTGTATACAAAACTAAACCCCTCGACTTAGCTGACTTAAGAAGACGAATAACGCCTGAGATGCTAAATAACGTTAGAAGAAATTTCTATTTAAGATTAGGAATTTGCCAAGACGTTCGCGGCGAGCATATTCAACAGTTCCTAAATTAACTTTTTACTTTTGTTTATACATTATGAAGAAATAAATAATTTTATTTTTTTAATCTTAATTTTTGCAATAAATTTGAACACTTAATATTGCCGAAATAGTTGAAGATAGGTATAGGACATTGAACATAAAATATGTTTAGAATCTCCTAAAGTATCCAAAGATTAAATAATATCCGGGGTGTTGCATTTGAAATAAGAAAGTTGGCATTGACCACTGTGACAGGATACACCCTGTATAAAAAGTTTTTATTGGAGAAAATGAGCAACTAAAAATACCAATCGACGGGACCAACCGTTTTTCCGAACACGCCCCCATTTATTTATTATCGAATTTATTCCATTTGGCTGATACACACTGTATATAGCAAACTAAGGAATAAAACCTGTTTAAGATTTATTGTTAGGTTATTCAACATGTTGCGGTTACATTTTATAACTATATGATGTAACAAATTATCAATTTTTCTTCTATTATCTAATAGTACTTTATACTCAGCAAATACTCGTTCAACATCACAAGATGCAGTTAGAACATATTGAAACAAATTCAAATCACTGTTTATTAAAAATTGTTCATTATCTGGATTCAATTTTGTTTATTGTCCAAAACTGCACTAATATTTTGTAACCAATACTTTTTTGTAAAACCGTAGCTCCAAGTTCCCTTTCTAGTTACAACTGGTGATGGGAGCAGGGGGATGTTTCCTGCAGTTTCCCTAAATGACTTTGTCTAAGGTCTTCGTTGGAAGTAAATATGATTTATCCCTTTCTGCTTCTACACCCAACACACCAAAAACAAAATTAGCAACATATCTCTGTTCCACATCAGTTCTTTCATCTAGTGACACTCATATACTTCTATCTTCTACTTTTTCCCATAATTCGTCTGTCTTATTATACAAATCTGAAACTTAGTTTTTCCTTAACGTGGATTCATGAGGAATTGATGTCTTTGTGTACTGCTCTAAAAATGACTTCAGAGCAGAATTACTTAATTTATTCAGTGGAATATCCACACTAATAAACGCCTTGCACAAATCCTTATTGAACTTTGATCGTTTGGGTCCCAGTTCTGGTGGTCAAAATGCTGTGGTGATTAAAACTTAGTTCTGAGCACACTTTTTACTTATTTGGATCTGATGCTTTCTAGTTCATATGTATTGTGTCACTTGGAATTTCTTGTTCGTAGTAACAGAAACATCACAATATTTACAAAACAGCACAAAACCGTCAGTCGTAAAATCAGGAAAATCATTCACGAATTGATTTAATACCGCATTTAATGAACGCTTTTTTTTCAACATATTGGACAATGTTCACGCCACAATGTGTAAACTAAACTGAATTGAAAAGTTATTTCTAGCATTCTTAAAACGTGCGTATTTATGATTGTAAATCCGTGGTAAATCTATAGTTTTTAAAGCACAGATGTTTTATTGGGTACCTATAACAATTTTAAGAAAGGATGGGTAAAACCCTGGGCCTGCCAGCAACTAGACATTTTTTATTATTATGGATTATATTTAAAGTACATCAAATTTATCTTGGGAAATAAAAATGTATTTAGAAAAATTAGAATATATGCATTTTTCTGTAATAGCTGCAAAATATGCATTTAAATACACAAATTGTCAAAATATGCATTTGCATATGCTTTCATGTAAATGCATATATATCCTAAGCCTACACATGAGTTAGATGATTCTGAGACAATTATTGTCAATTTGTAAATTGAGCAAGTTTTAGTATTTGAAAACATAATATACTTAGTTTTGTTTTTGTTAAGATTTAGACAGTTTTTTTGTGATCAAAGTATAGCATTTTTATAAACCATCGTAATAGTAGTTTTAAGTGAATGAGTATCGTTCTTTACAACAACAATATTGGTATCATCGGCATATGGCACAACTGTTACACCTGATGAAGTTTGCTTCAAATGAGAAATCAAATCATTAGAATAAATTAAGTAGAGCAATGGCCCAAGAACCTGGTCCTGTGGCATTCCTTGCTCTATTAGTTAAAAATTGCTTTTAGCACCGTTAACTAGAACATATTGCATACGTCTATTCAGGTAAGACCTCAGCAGCTTCCCTGCCTGTCCTCTAATCCCATATCTTCGAGTTTAAACAAAAAAATGTTGTGGTTAACCAAGTCAAACGCACGAGAAAAATCCACAAAGAGGCGTGAAACATAGAGATTTTTATCAACAGCAATAACTATTGTCATTTGAATTCACATAGAGCACTTTCAGTACTACGTGATTCCGTAAAATCGTGCTGAGAGTCACTCAATAGGTTATTTTTGTTCATAAATTTTAATAACTGATTTTTAATATTTATTTCAAAAAGTTTGGATTTATTAGATAACAGGCTAATCGGTCTATAATTTGAATAGTCATTTTTATCCCCCTTTTTACAAAGAGGTATGACAGTGGCTAACTTTAACTGTTGTGGGAAATTCGCAAACAAAACAGAGATATTTATAAGATAACTTAACACTTTGCACAAAACAAATTTACATTTTTTTAGCAAATTATTGGATACACCATCATGCCCTGAAGCATTATAATTCTTGAGATTAATGATAAAATTTATAATATCATTTTCATATACAGGTAATAAAAATAGGGTACTGTTACAAAATGACAAATTAGTAAAGCCAAAATTAAAATTATCTGCCAACACATTCTTTGGGACCAATTCGCCATTATTAACAATCCTAATTTCATTTTTGAATTGATCTTTTTTTTATAAGGTTTTAATCAATTGCCACATAGCTTTTGATTTATTGTTTGGTGATATCCATATATCTTTCATATTGTTTTGACAAATCGGTATACAGTGTCAATTTATCTTTTAGGCGAAGTAGCTCCGGACTAATATTTTTTGAATCCCTATTTTTGCTGGAAATATTAATTTTGACTAAAAGAAAGCACAATTCATAATAATAAGATAACTGTCTAGAAAAGACCTCAAATGCAGTGTTTGGACAGTCACGAGAGTAAACATCATACCATTTTTCTTCCCTTATAAACTGTATACAGTTATTTACATTTTTATTTGACAAATCTCGTTTAAATGCATAGCTGAGATTATTATTTAGTTTATCTGTTTTAAATTCAATTTCCAAAAATTGTGAGAAATGATCCGATAATCCCTAATTTACAACGGAAGCAACAAATGGCTTATCGATATTGCATAAAAAATTATCAATTCAAGTGCTGCAAATTGAAGTCACTCTAGTAGGTGATAGGAGAGTGGTCTCTAAATCAAAAGTTGGTATTAAGTTCATAAACATCGAAAACGATGCACTTTGTTCCAAAAAATTATCGTTGAAGTCTCTCCAATAATCAAAGTCCAGTACGGATCAAAAAAGTTTGAAAAAGAACCAGGTGGTCTTACAAAGGCCACTTTTAAAAAGGTTAAACAAGCACACTCAAAAATATTGGTTTATACATAATTTGCCAGATTTAGATGAATTTAATTGTTTGTTATTTTAAACAAGCACACTCGAATGAAATAAAAATTGTTCTCGAATGTTCTTTAGCCCTAGTCATAGATTTGTTAAGATTTAGATGAATTTATTTTTCTAAAGACTATATAAGCGCGCCGCGAGGCCTTATTTTGATTCAGTTGTAATCGAGATTTCGAAGTGTTAAAAACCTGACATTGACAAGATTAAAGTTACCTTAGTTACGATTGTTAGATATAACCAGTGTCTACCTTTGATACCTGTAACCTGTGTTTTGAATAAAAGGAGTGCATTCAGATTCTACGTGTTTGTGTACCGGCCAATCCGGAACATTTGGTGTCAGAAGCGGGATTAGGATCCAGTTGAAGCTAAAGTGGTAAGAAATAGTTTCTATTAGTAGTAATAATCATGGCAGCAAATTTGGATTCTTTGATGAACTTGATTATTGCAATGTATAATGACATTCAGAAAAACCAAGAAGATGTAAAACAAGAAATAAAGAAGACCCAAGAGGAAATGAAGAATGAAGTTAAAGAAGATATGAAGAGAAGTCAAGAAGATATGAAGCAGGAACTTAAAGAAGACATAAAGAAAACCCAAGAAGACATGAAGAGGGGCCAAGAAGATACGAAGAGGGGCCAAGAAGACATGAAGCAAGAACTAGGCGACCTGAAGAAAAATCAAGAAGACATGAAGCAAGAAATTAAGGAAGATATGAAGAGGAACCAAGAAGAACTAAAGCAAGAACTTGCAGATGACATGAGGAAGAACCAAGAAGACATAAAAAATGGACTTGAAGATATGAGGAGGCACCTAGAAGACGTAAAACAAAAAATGCAAGAAATGGAAAAGAATCATGAAGAAATTACTAGAAAAACGTTGCTTGAACTGACGCTAACCAAAGAAGATGTAAAAGAGGAAATGGGACAAATGGAGAAGAAAGTGCAAACGCAAGTTCAGGAGGTTCATAACCAAATGTAGCAACAAGTCCAAAGTTTACGATTCCAGATGCAGAAATTTGGACAACCAAATGTAGAAACAATTTGAAGCTGCCGCAACAGGAGATAATTGGGATTCCACCGAAAAGGCACGAGCGCGGGTTTGTTCCTTGCGTGGCGAAGCAATGGAGGTGTTAAGGAACATACCTGAAGATAAACAAAATGACTTTGGGACATTACTAAGCCATCTAGAAATGCGTTATGGAGAAGCACATCTACAGAAGGTTTATAAAGCACAACTTCAATGCCGAAGACAAAAATATAACGAAAGTCTTCAAGAGTATGAAACCGATATTGTGCGACTAATTAACTTGACTTATCCATCCTACCCTGAAGAGATCAAGCGAGAGTTGGCAGTAAGCAGTTTTATCGAAGGCCTTCGTGATCCTGATACCAACCACGCTTTAAGAATGGCTAGAATAAAGAAGATTTCAGAAGCTCTGGCATATGCCCTTCAGTTCGAAACGGCTAAACAAACATCCAGGAGTCAAGGAAAACTCCGAAGATTACAGTATACTCCCGAATACCGGACTACAAATGAAGATACTTCTAACATTATTAAAGATTTGCAAGACATTCTTCTTAAACATCAGAAAGACGAAAATAAAACTTTAACTTTCCGACAAAGAAAAGGCATGCGTTGTTGGAAATGTGGTAAAGAGGGACATGTGCAAAGCCCTCATGCAAAAGTGAAAGTGGTGCATCTCCATCGATTACCAAGATACCGAAGATGTTTGATCGGGACGATCAACTCTGGGAAGGGGGCAATGTTACGAATTTAGCCCTAGTCATAGATTTGTTAAGATTTAGATGAATTTATTTATTGTTTGTTATTTTATTGAAGTAGACTTACCTTAATTTTTATCCATGTAACGACTATGATAATGTCAAAAACCCTTCTCGAATGTTCTGTTAGGCTTAATTCATCTCACCCTGTACTATTTAGATTATTCTAGAATTTTCTAGATCATTCCATCCTTTTCTAAAAGCTATATAAGCGCGCCGCGAGGCCTCATTTTGATTCAGTTGTAATTGAGATTTCGAAGTGTTAAAAACCTGACATTGACAAGATTAAAGTTACCTTAGTTACGATTGTTAAGTATAAGCAGTGTCTAAAAAAAACACTGCAACATCATGAATAGTAACCCCTTCATTTTTCATGAAAGTTCAAGAATAGTAGAAAAGCGGGGCTTTGGGTAGCCTCCGAGATCACCCGACTTGACCTTATTAGACCTTTACTTTTGGGATTACGTCAAGAATGGTAGAAGTGTTTTAAAATCAACAAAGGGAGTGCTTAAATGGGCTCGAAAATGTATAGTACTGAGTACAAGATAGAGGTGTGTTTGCACATTTAATGTAGAGGTAAATTTTTGCCTCAAAATTCTCTGTCGTTCTTCGTATCTGCATTTCTAGTTAATAATATAAAACTGTTAATTATATTTTTCCGCGTTATAACCCATGTGCGCGGATGGTTTGAAATAAGACATCGGAATATTATACCGTGTGTTAATGTACCTTGGTGGAAGTGTGCTGCTGCGTTAATGTCCAAATTAAACTGTAGGTGTACGTTGAATTTAAAAATAAATCTTTTGCAAATTCGCTTTTCTATGTCAACGTTTCGTCTCTCTTTGTCACAAGGCGCAACGGCGCTAGGCCTTCATTTTCTCTCTGCTCATTAAAAAATATTCATTTACGTTTATATTACCTTTATTAATTAGGTACGCAAACTAATTTTTACCTGGCAGATGACGAAACTTTTACAAATTTCCGTTAAAGGTTTAAGACGAAAGAGGAGAGAAATTTTCCTTCCGATTCAAAAGATTTCCATTAGCACCCCAGGGTTGTAATTTGATACAAATAAGAAATAACCAGGCAGATAAGATCCCTTCATTTTTAAAGCGTGCTAAATAAAAATGGAGTGTGCGTGGAAAATATGTCCAGTCAGGAAAGCTGCGCCATAAGGTTAGAATATTTGGCAAGATCACCAAAAGTTATGTTACTGGTGGGTTTGAATATGTACAAGTTCTAACGAATTCCTTATCAATGGTACGATAAAGCAATGGACTAGTGATCCAGAGGTGTGGGTTCGATACCCGCTCAAATCATGACTTTTGCTGTTGATTATAAATATTTCTAAAAGTATATTTTTCCTAGGATCGTATTGGAAAGTAGCGAGTTGTTGAATTCATGAATATCTTATCTAAAACACTCAGTAAGGTGAAAAGCAAGTATTTTTTTTTTGTAAGAAGCTCAATAATTTTTATAATTACAGTATATTATTATTGAACTCAATTGTATTGTAAGAGAACTGATAAAAAACTTTTATTTATTTTCATCTTGAAAATTTGTCTTTTTGAAGTCGGCGTTAAACTAATAAATATAGTAAATAGAAATTATTATTCGTGGTATAGATTCAAGACACCTAATATATAAATGCCTTTTTTATACGAGTGTTCGAAAGATGACATTTTTACACCTACTTTAGGGTGAAAATTTTCATTTTATGGTGCTAGGGAGTATTAGTTAGTACTGTTCTAAGTTTATAGAAAAAATCTTCTAGGATAGCCGAGTGAAAACGTAAAGCCATCATATTTTTTAACAGTTTTGATTGCAATGTTTTACAAGAGACACAAGTTTATTGAAGAAAGTGGCACACTGATTCCTGAAGGTCAGGAATCGGTCACCGGTGCCACCTTGCTGGCCCGGGGATTTGGGTATCCTGGGTTAGACCGTCGAAAAGTGAGTGGCTTTTCCAGGGAGGGGTGTATAGACATAGATAATAGTAAACTGTATACTCGGTGGTGAGTCTGGTAGGCCACGGCTACAAAAAGATAATATTTTGACGTTTGGGACTTGTTTGGCTTACGCTATCTGGCAGAGTGATAGTAGGAACCGGTTTCAAAGTTGGAATCGGGGGAGCAAGGACAAAAGAAAAATTTGGCTAG
The DNA here is from genome assembly GCA_030620095.1 of Kuschelorhynchus macadamiae. NCBI lineage: Eukaryota > Metazoa > Arthropoda > Insecta > Coleoptera > Curculionidae > Kuschelorhynchus > Kuschelorhynchus macadamiae. The sequence goes on from JAUTXW010005426.1 coordinate 716,818, forward strand.
TCGAAAACACAGAAGAGTAATCTCCACTGAGAGGTCCTGGAAGTGTTAAAAGTATTTACCAGTTAGTTGAACCCGTCAAAAAGTGAAAACCTAGAATACTGACAGCAGCTATCGAACGAAGATTGGTTGAATTGGCAAAAAACAAGATGGGGGCGTGTTTCACGCATGATAACAAGCAGAATTATCTCAAAACTGCAACAAATTCCAAGATGTTACTTGCGTTAAGACATGTTCATTTTGTTAATAAAGTCATTGTAATAGATGATGAAAATTACTAAACTTTGTCAAATTCAGAGATGAAGAGTAATAACGGCTTCTACATGGATATAGGATATAGAACTCTCCAGACAAGGTTAGATTGTAAGTGAATAGACGAACACTTGATTAATATGATAGCCTCCTACCAGTCAAAAAGGGAGACCATACTAGAAGCTGAAAACTTAAAAAGGAAGCACCGGGAAATAAATAGTGGTGTTCCGCAACGGTCAGACCTGCGACCAACTCTTTGGAACGTCCTATACGATGATTTATTTCGACTGACGTTTTTCGAGGGAGTAGCACTTGTCGGGTTTACTGATGACATTGCTATGATAGTGGTTATAAAGCAGGAGCAGACGTTGATGGCCAGAGCAGACACAGTAGGGAGTTAGATGAACTCGAGGCAGTTGCATCTAGCATCAGAGAAAATAGAAGCTGTTCTGTTAACGACAATGAGAAAGATAGCGTCGATGCGTTTTAACGTTTAGGGCACTACGTGACACCTAAAAGTCTTAAAATAACTGGGGGAATGACTAGACGCAAAAATGATTTTCTCAGAACATGTGGATAAAACAATTTAGAAGGTAGAGAAAATGAATGAAATAAGAATTCTGTCAGGAGTGGTTCATTCCCAGCTGCCCTATTCTGCACTTGTGTGGCACGGCATTGTAGAGCAGTAGAAGCTGCTGAAAAGACTTATAGAACAATCTCGGCTTATGAAGTTTGAGTTATTTCTGGAGTACCTCCAATCGTGTTCCAAATAAAGGAGAAACATGAAAGATACATGGTGGAACAAAACCAATTTATAAAAACACACCTGGTAAACGAACGGCAAGCAAGGTGGACAAATAGTAGTAAAAGTAGGACGTGGAACCTCATGCTTAACATTGAGGTGTGATTAGCCAAACCATACAAAGAGGTTGACTATTTTCTAACACAGGCTCTTTCAGGATATGGTTGCTTTCGCAAATACTTACCTGAACACAATAGGGTAAACTCTGAAGAATGTACATACTGTTCGAGAACGGATAATGTCGAATATACCCTTTTACATTGCCCCAGAGGAGATGGAAGTAGACAGGACTTTATGAGAGAGAGAGAGGGGGCGAGGTTTCGGCTTAGCAAGCACGATGGAGGGCCTGATGGCCTGATGGCTATTACCAATACATGCGAACGGCAGCCAGTTTTCTTTTCGGAGAGCTGTTGGTTGGAGGTTCTCGGGTACGCCTTTAGAAATTAAATGGGGCGCCATCTAATTGACTGTGACTCAATTAGGAAGAAATCTATATTGATATTTAAATTATGGTAAACTAAAGATTTAGAAGGCTTTCCACTAAAACACTGTATAGAGTGCAGACTGTCAAATTTTAATGGTCTCCTTTGTTCTTTTTGTTTTTTTTTTAAGAGTTGTTTTATAAAATAATTTTAAAATGTGAAATTTATAATACATTTAACAATTTAAGCGATATCAAGAAATAAAAATAAATACATCAACAAATACTATGTAAAAATATTAAATAAATGGAAGAAATGTGATAGTAAGTTATTACCATTATATCAACCTGTAAACATCTGGAGAAATGTTATGACGCAAATTTGTAAATATAAAAATTAAATAGCGCACCGGGAAGTCAAAAATTCATAAATTTTCTTTTACCACATTGCCGCAAGGAAAAAAGTAATGAAACATATGAAAATATAAAATCTTTCGCCAGGGCTGTTTTACAAAAAAAATAGGTTACTTACTTCCTTTCTGCTACTTTATGTAAAATTTGAAAATATAATGAACTTGAAACTAAATCTTGAAATCTTAACTTAAAATTATATCCAGAAACCCTCTAGTCATCTAGAGGCTCCTTCGACATCACTGGTCACTAACAAAAGGAATTTCGAGGCTCTAGAAAGGTTTTCGAGGAACGGTCAGCCAAAACAAAGTTCAGGACGCCATTCACGTGGTGATGGTATCGGAGTTGCCTTGGAAGCAGTTCTAAAAGATTATGAGACATATTATGGGGTAAAGTCCCTATGAACTTACCAATACATGCGAACGGCAGCCAGTTTTCTTTTCGGAGAGCTGTTGGTTGGAGGTTCTCGGGTACGCCTTTAGAAATTAAATGGGGCGCCATCTAATTGACTGTGACTCAATTAGGAAGAAATCTATATTGATATTTAAATTGTGGTAAACTAAAGATTTAGAAGGCTTTCCACTAAAACACTGTATAAAGTGCAGACTGTCAAATTTTAATGGTCTCCTTTGTTCTTTTTGTTTTTTTTTAAGAGTTGTTTTATAAAATAATTTTAAAATGTGAAATTTATAATACATTTAACAATTTAAGTGATATCAAGAAATAAAAATAAAAATAAATACATGTAAAAATATTAAATAAATGGAAGAAATGTGATAGTAAGTTATTACCATTATATCAACCTGTAAACATCTGGAGAAATGTTATGACACAAATGTGTAAATATAAAAATTAAATAGCGCACCGGGAAGTCAAAAATTCATAAATTTTCTTTTACCACATTGCCGCAAGGAAAAAAGTAATAAAACATATAAAAATATAAAATCTTTCGCCAGGGCTGTTTTATAAAAGAAATAGGTTACTTACTTCCTTTCTGCTACTTTATGTAAAATTTAAAAATATAATGAACTTGAAACTAAATCTTGAAATCTTAACTTAAAATTATATCCAGAAACCCTCTAGTCATCTAGAGGCTCCTTCGACATCACTGGTCACTAACAAAGGAATTTCGAGGCTCTAGAAAGGTTTTCGAGGAACGGTCAGCCAAAAGAAAGTTCAGGACGCCATTCACGTGGTTGGTCGAATGTGGAACCAAACAAAAACGGGACCAAAATTTAGGGCCAGACGATGTCCATAAATAGGCCTTAGGCTTTCAACTTCACTGGACTTTAAAAACATTAATTAGGGCATAATTTCAGTATTTAAAAAAAATCGGTCCATTAAGGCACTTTTATAAAGTCGAACCCCAAGAGAGCCAATAGAAAAGAGCGAGATAATCTTTTCCAGAAAATTATAAGAAGTTTGATATTCCCCTCCACCATTCTTCTTCATTCTTCTCACTTCAGAAGGAAAGAAAGGTTGGCATCTAACGCTATAAAATAAAGTATAATTCCAATGGTGATCATTGCTGGCGCCACTAGTATAAGAGAGTCAAAACCCGATAAAATTCGGTGTCCCCTCAAAAAGAGGTGGCGAATTGCTTCTGAGCAGAACGAAAATCTAAAATTATAACTGAAATGAAAAACCAGGCATTGTCAAAGCTGACTGGATACCGAAAAATGAGAAACCATAGTGACAGAAGAGAAAGGCAGGCAAATACCAAATATTTGTAAACAAAACAAAAGCAAAATTCCTTTGCCTTAATTTAGGGAAACTATAAATACTTTACAAAATGTAATGCGATGAATTATGAATAAAATATATTGAGGTATGTAAAAAGCAATCTACATAAAATTCTTGATATTTTAAAGGTTATGTTTATGCGCAATGTTATAATGTTCAATTTCGATTCAGATTAAGAACAAAATACTGTATTGGTAAAAGAAAAAATTGTTATTTCCATCAATAAAGAAGACCAGTATCTTATTGACTGAAACTGATTATATATTCAAAATACTCTTGTCGTCAAAATTAGAGAATAAAGTAATATTTAAGGAAAATTTGATGTTCGATATTTTTCGAACCGCGCGCCCTACCAATTTTGATGATCTTTTTTATATCGTAGGCCAATATTTCAGAAATCATACTACGTTTTTTTTGTAACAGTGTTTCGCTGATATACAGGGTCTTACAGGTATTTGTGATTTTTGTCCAAGGATTCAAAACACCCTGTAGAGAGAACTGGTATGTTCAGTAGTTCGCCCCAAAAGTCACGTTATAGCGCCATTCTTTATCGGTATTCTCCTTTTTTATTCATCTTTTTAAGTTTATTTTTAGTGGAAATATACGATTTTTTATCCCTGTATGTTTTTTTATCTAACAAAAATTCCAAGACTTCATTTTAATTGAATTTAATTCTAAATTATTAAATTTATAATAAATATGAACAAAATAAACAACTTTCACTCCAAAACGAGTATTCCCACCTCTTGAGGTAATCACAGCTTAACAGCGTCGTGGCATGCTTAAAATTAGCCGTTGGATCTCGTCTTGATCAATCTGTCGCCAAATTTCGCTAAGCCTTTCTGCCAGCTGGTCTAGTTTTCTAGCTTGGGGTTGCAGTGTTGTTGCTCTTCTTCCCATCGTATCCCATAAATGTTCAATGGGGTTAAGGTCAGGGCTCCGGGGCGGCCAAATCCCTGTCAATGCCTACCTCTTGAAGATGATCTTGCACAACCCTAGCTACGTCAGGGCGTGCATTATCATGCATAAGCATGTTATGTGCCCCTAAAGATATCGTATATGGCACAACTTGTGGATCCAAAATATCTGTAATGTATCGTTGAGTTGTTAATCTTCAACCATTCAATACCACTAACTGCGTTCGATCCTCAAAAGATATCCCACCACAAACCATCACTGACCTACCACCATAACTCACAGTGGGTACAAAGTTGCGTATCTTTCACCTGGTCTTCTGTAAACCGTATTTCGCCAGTCGTTGGTAAAAAGACAAAACCTAAATTCGTCTGAGAACAGTATGTTGGCCCAGTCTCTAACTTGCCAATTTAGGTACTCACGCGCGAATTCCAAACGTTGTCTTCTGTGCTCCGTTGTAATTAGAGGACCAGTAGCTGCCTTATGAGGCCTCAATTGATTTTCAGCCAATCTTCTTGTAATAGTGCTCTGACTAATTGGAAAATTAAAGCGATTTAAAAACTCGAGACGAATCAACTCACTGCTTATAAATCTTCCTCTTAAAACTTCGAGACGAATATAACGGTCCTGTTACTCGATGACGACCCTGCCCCTGTCTTCTAATATTCCTCTTAGTTTCGTTATAACGTTATAGCACACGAGAAATGTTTTCCTGAGATACTCCAAACCTCTGTACCAACTCAGTTTGATTAAAACCTTCTTGGGAAAGGGCAACCACAACAGCACATTCAGCTTCTGATAGACTGCGATTTCTTTTTGGGAATGGGTTCATTGTTACAAGAATATAAAACACTGACAAGAAATAAAATTTAACGCAAACTAACTTCTGATTGATAACTTGTCACGTTTGACATATGGATGTTTTTCTTCCATGCCAAGCACACTATATGAATGATACATTTTTAAATCTGTGAACAGGGAAACACAATACGAACATATAGGGATAGAAAACCTTATATTTCCATTAAAAATAAAGATAAATGGATGAATGAAAAAAGAGAATACCAATAAAGGATGGAACTACAACGTGAGTTTTGCGGGAAACTACTCAACGTACCAGTTCTCTCTACAGGGTGTTTTGAATCCTTGGACAAAAATCACAAATACTTACAACACCCTGTATATCAGCGAAACACTGTCGCAAAAAAACTTTGATATCTTAGTATGATTTCTGACATATTAGCCTACCATATAAAAGAAAGATCATCGAAATCGGTAGAGCGGTTAGAAAAATATTTCTTTTCTTAAATATTACATTATTCGTTAATTTTGACAAGAAGTTTATGCCACCTTCAATAGTTTCACCCATTAACAGACCTATTAACTTTCTTTCATGAAGTGTTTGATATGAAAAAAATTTTAAAAAATTCAGCACGTAGAGTAGAGAGACCACATCTAGCCAGAGGACACTCCCCAAAAATTATTATAGGAGACTTCAACTGTAAATCAGAAGAATGGCATTGCTCCTACCCCAATAACGATAGTCGCAAACTATTCAGACTCTGCGAAGATCATAGGCTCGCCATTATAGGCCCCGAGCAACCTACCCACCTCCCCCGTGGATATGGGAGGCCCTCAGTCCTAGACATTGCACTCCTGAAAAACATCAGGGAAGAGCTGGACATAAACACTCTGGAGGAAGGAACCTCAGATCACAACCCAGTACTCCGACAACTGGGTGTGAACCTAGACAGAGTAAACCATCGCATCAAGAAGACAACCGATTGGAAGGCCTATCAAAGGCGTCTGAAAACCTTAGTCGAAATCCGTGAGATCCGCGCTCCTCAGGGACTAGAGGAGGCCGTAGGACGTCTAGAGACAGCCATCTTGACTGCCTTCCATCCATGAGAACACAGTAGTGGAAGACATAAGCAGGCACCGGCATACAGAAGACCTCCCGGAACCTCTAAAATCTGAGGTTCGGATAAATAGACGACTCCGAAGGGTCTACGCCAGGATCCGAGAGGAAGAAGACAGGATTGTACTAAATCGCCACTCCCAATTCCTGAGGGACAGCCTCAAGGAATACCGGGACAACAAGTGGAGTGAAAAAGTGAGATCCCTGAATACATTTCACCAGACTGCATGGCAAATGCAGCGTGCCCTAAGGTCTGAAAAACGTCCCTTACCGCCTCTTCAAAGTGTAAACGGCCCTGTTTACACAGATCAAGACAAAGCCGAGATCCTTGCAGACGCCATTGTTCGGCAGGGCCAGCTAAACCATCACCCTAACGAAGACGACGAACATATAGAAGAGGTTAACGAGATTGTAAGGGATCTGGATGCACAGGTTCTACCCCATCACAACCCAACTCCTGTCTCCCCTGGAGAGTCAGAGACATAATAAAGAGGTTAAAAGTGAAAAAAGCCCCTGGAGCCGACGGCATTACCAATAAGATGCTGAAATACTTCCCAAGGAAAGGTTATAGTGCGATGGCCAGCATCATCAACACTGTAATAAGGACATGCCACTTCCCTAGCATGTGGAAAAAGGCGGAGGTCATTGTCCTGGAAAAACAGGGGTACAGGTCTACTCCCTGCACTAGGCAAAGTAGCTGACGAACCATAGCCAGAAGACTTAAAGATGAGACCCAAGAGTATGCCATCCCCGATGAGCAATTCGGCTTCAGGGCAGGGCACTCATCCAACAAGTCCTCGATACAGAATCCCGAAAGGATTCAACAACAGAGAAGCCACAGGAGCAGGACATCGAGAGGGCCTTCGACAGGATGTGGCACTCTACAAAATGTCTGTGGCCGGATACGAGAGAAGAAGCATTAAACTAATTCGCAGCTATCTAAGAGACAGGTCATTCTCCGTCAAAGTGAATGACACCCATTCTGAACAAAGAGGACTGATAGCAGGGGTTCTACAGGGGTCGGTACTGGGACCCATACTGTACTCCATCTTCTCCCACGATGTCCCAATAGGAGACGTGGGCATAACAGCGCTCTACGCAGACGACACCGCCATTATACACAAAAGCAGAAGCACCCGTATCTTGGGAAGGCGACTGCAAGAGGACATAAATGACCTTAATGACTGGTGCATTAAGTGGGAAGTCAAGATCAACTCCCAGAAAACGTAGGCCATACTTTTCATGTGGTTTCATCAGGAACGAGGACTTGCAGAGAGATCTTCATTGGACACAAATTGAAGATTTCATGCAACAAAAGGCTACCCGAGCTTTCAGAGTAGCCGAAAGCCATCATAACGAAAATCTACGAGACCTGGTGAACTATGATCCACTAGCTCCAAACCACAACAATAGGACAAGACACAGAAGACCAAGACACGGACTTCTGCGTTAAAATTGCTTGAGGATGGATGCAATTAAATCAAAACTTCTGAGCCTCCGTGCTCCTCAGAAGCTAGATCTTAATTGCAAAAATTCTTAAGCAACTCATGTGGCCAACAGAAGCTCCAAGAAGAGGACTCCCAGGTACCTCAGCTGGCTCTGGCGTGAGCTGCAGCTGAACCTGAGGTAAAAGAAGAGGATACCAGGCACCTCAACTGGCTCCGGCGTGAGCTGCAGTTGAACCTGAGGTAAAAGAACACCCCTCCTCAGTTCCTCACTGCAAGGACACGGAACAGCAGTGACACTGAGGGCCCAGAAGAGGACACACTAAGAAGACCAACACACGGATGGACGGAGGAACCTGGCATCGGCAAACTGGGCCAAGGACCAGTGGGACGCTGGCAGTGGCAACCGGACAGACGGGAGGACGAAACAACAAGAGTAGCATCAACAGGTAAGACGACTACATCACTAATGATATTTTCTTTTTCAGATATACCAGTAACGAGAGGCGGCGCAAAAACACCGTGCCAAAGAGGCAACACACTCCCCTAGAGGTCCATGTCTTTTAGAGGGTCATCCCCGGAAGGACGGCATCAACCCCATCGAAGGACCTTTGGGCTTGCCCAATAACGGTCCGTCTGATGGGGGTCCGGTGGGGTTTAGTGGGTATGGCAATCTGTCAGGTGTAACAACCTGGCAGTAAGGCGAGTCCTACACTGTCTCCATCCCAACCGGGAACCGTGCGTAAAAGCATTCCCCATCGACAAAAAAAAACGTAGAGTTATTCGACAGGATGGTGATGGAATACTCTGTGAAAAGCAGTAACTATATAACTATCCAAATTTTGTAACTGCTTCAGTGTTACTATAAACTAAATAATTATACGTAAATTTGCAAATGTTATAATATCATGGAGACAAGGGCGAGAGATGAGAGATAGGGTGTAGTCCTTAAACCCGCTCTTATGCTGAAGAACTGCAAAAGTGGGTACCAGTATGTACAACTAGAGAATGGGGGTGGGGTTTTAATGGGTAGGATGCTCTCTGGCCAGATCTTCGTGTCATTATCCCAGGCAATAGCAATTAAAAAATGTTGGGCTTTACTTACTAGAAAAGTTTACGATTATGGCTCAAAACGTAGAACAGCTACGTACCCGAATCTGTAATAAAATTCGAGAAATCGACATTGGTGACGTTCAAAAAATAATGGCGCCATTAAAATTAGTAGTTAAAATTTAGGGTTTCATTGCATGTATGTGTAAAAACAATTACGTATAGGTAAAATTAATATGGAATTAAAACAAAATAAAAAATGGCTATTTTTTTTTCAATATTTATGTCATATACGTTAGTATCATTATTTTTACACGAAAGATAATGAAGAACTTTTTACTGAAATTTTAAGGGCTCTTATTACCTTCTACAACTTCCCGTTAAAGGTTTAAAGCATAAAAGGAGGAAAAACCGTCCTCCCAATTCAAAATATTTCCATTAGCACCCCGGGGTTGTAATTTAATACAAATAAGAAATATGCCAAAGCAGCCAGAGAAGCCCCCTTTGTTTTTACAGGTCGATAGAGAGACGTTCCCTTAACGAAATTATTATTTGATATTTTAACGACCCTTTTCTGTTATTTCTAGACGAGTTCGAAAATTTATACAGGTTTTTATTTAAAAGGCAGAGATTCTAATACAGTGAAAAGCTTTTTGGAGCACCGGGAACTGAGATTTCTCGAAAAAAAAACCTATTTAGCGGCGTAAAAGCATCTATAAAATGCAAGATTCGGATGTTTTGAAAGGCAGGCATTAGATCAATGGACCATTACTTAGCTTTCGGGGGGTAAAAAGTAAAGAAAATGTAGGTCTATTTTGGTTTTATTTTTCAATTCGGGGCCGCACTTATTGAGTTTCACTTGAGTGAAATGAACAACTTATTTTTGAAAGCGGGAAAAGACATGGGCAACTTTGGATTGGTTCTTACGAACACTTTAGTAAAGCGAGCGGAATAAAATCTGTTATCTTATTATTAGGATAATCAATAATCGCACAAATTGTGCCACTTGTCTTCGATGTATTTACGATCCTTCTGTTTTTATGTTAGTGTGTTGTATTATTTGGGGTTAGGATCAAGTAAAAAAAAACAAAAGTTTTTTTTTAAATTGTCAAAGTCAAGTGTGGCCTAGGGAGAAAAGATATGTAAGCATATTAGCAGAAATCCAATATGATGGAACAAAATGACGCCCAATAAAAATGAAGAGACAATATACGTAACACGTATACACATGGTCAAAAAGGCACCATTTTCGTTATACAGGGTGTCAAAGTTTCAATTTTTTTCTAGTTTTTTGCGTTTTTTTCCAGTTCTTTCTGAGACAATTAGTTCAAATTTGGAATATGTATTACTTTTAAGAACCTCTACGATATAATATCAAAATCGTGGATGGTAGTATACAGGGTGTTACATTTATTTGCACCACCTACAAGTTTATCTTGCGGAACTTTGTTTTGGAGCACCCTGATATAAAATTTAAACTCTGTTCATTTCTTTAGCTCTTTCGTATTTTGCATTATTCTCGTATCTATCACAGTTTTTGACTTATTAGCAATAATCGATGCATTGCATCGATGGCATGTAGGCCATGGAAGTTCCGGGTAAAGGAATTTACCTTTTTTTTATTCTTAAATACAGACACACACTTTAGGATTTTCAGCGATTCATGGAAAGACCATTAACAAATGATTCATTAACAAGATAAATCAGTGGTTGCAATAGAACCAGACTGGTTTTTTTTAGAACCCTGCCATAGATGCCGTCAATACCAGCTGTGGGTTTTTTTGTTGCTGCTTTAATAATTGTTCAATTTTTTGTGGATCTATTGGTGATAAGAATATACTTTTTGAACCACTATTTTTTATGCAATAGTTGGGGGACGCGGCTTTGTTTTACGATTTTTTAAAAATTAATTTAGTAAAAAATGTATTGAACAGGTTATATGTACTTTCTAGATGTTTAACAACAGAGCCCTTACTAGCAATGATGTCAATATGTTTTTTTCTTTTTCAGACCTTCTGCTTGTTGATTGTCCTCCAATTTTCCTTATATATTTTCTCAGCGTTTTTCAATCGGTTGTCATTCAAAAGGCGACTAACTAAAGTTAACGTCAATCTAATAAACAGTAATAATCATTACCTACAGGGGTAAGAAGTAGAATTGTATTCAACATCCCGTATATAAAGGTTATTATTATGGGGATCACAAATCTCATTTATCTTCCTAAAAGAACATTTCCAAGTATTGTATTCAGGAATAAGGTGGCACAGATTTATTTTCCGGTTCTTTCTTTCTCGTTTCCCTACAGAGTTATAGCCGAAACTGTATAACAAACAAAAATAATTAAATTATGTTTTCCGTTTTGCTCGGATTGCTCTAGGCTGACAAAATCGGAAAATAAATTGCATTAGATTATTAAAATAGTTTTATACATGCCTCACGAATGGTAATCAAATTACACATTGTACAAAATGCATGGTCGCTCTTTTTGTAATTAAAATTATTTGCATTAAAATATATCGCTTTGCTGTGCCTCACTTTCTAAATATAGTTCTCAACATATGTTTCAGTTTCTTAGGATTTTCTGGAGTTAGAAATGCTTTCTCAACGCTTTCTAAAAAGCCCAAAGTAAATAAGTGTCAAAAATTAGTATAAAAAAATCGATTTATTTCGGATGTACATCCGTTCACTACTATCGTTCTGAAAAGAACAGTTTTGCTGACCTTTCGCCAAAATCACATTTGGCATGACTGAAGTGCTTCTATTTATACCACCACCGAGGACGAAGGTTATATCTGAGCGACCGTTGGTCATTATTTATGTTTTCCGTATGTTGCTGTTTTTTTTTGGGATTTTCGATTTGCTCATTATTGTTTCCATACTGTTGTTAGTTTTAATGATTCGTCCCTTTTATTTAAATCACCTGGTTTTTCTATTTCTATGGTTTCTCGGATTACTCTGGTCTTATAATGCTCTATATTGGAAATCTCCCTACAACCATCGAAATGTATTTTGTTGCCAGTTTCTTGATGATATAGGAATAGGGCCGATGTTGTTTGTTTGTTTCTAATGCTAAGTTTATGCTCTTCTACCCTTGCTGATATTCGCCTGTTAGTTTGCCTCACGTACAGCTTTCCACAGTCCTGGCATGGAATGCTGTATACTCTGGTTTTCCAATTTGATTTTGTCTTTTGGGTTTCCAAGTAGTTTACCTATAGTTGTTGGGGATGTGTAATATTTGTATGTTGTGTATTCTAAGAATTCTTCCGATTCTGTTTGTTGTATCCTTTGCATATGGTAAGATTACTTGTTGCCTTTCCGGTTCATAATTTTTGGTATTCGTTGTTCGGGAACCCTGTGCATTAATAGCTTTCTCAATGGTGTGATTTGTGTAGCCATTTTTCTTTAAAGCACCAGATATTATATTAAGTTCCTTTTTTTTTCGTCTGTACTCATTCACAGCTTGAATTTGTGCTGGGTGATGATGTGATCTTGCATTTAAATATCTGTCGGTATGTGTTGGTTTTCTGTACACAGTGTATCCGAAATGTCCGTTATGCAGTTTTGTGATCAGATCATTTAAAAATGGAAGTTTGTTGTTTTCTTCTAACTCTAGGGTAAATTGTATTCTGGGAGTTATTGAATTTACTATGATCATTTGCTTTCTCCACATAACGAATCCATAATTTGCTTTCTCAAGAGCTTCTGTCTCGAAGTGTATCATAAATAAGTTTGCAACTACTGGTGATAGCGAGAACCCCATTGGAGCACCATCTGTTTGTCTATACATTTGCCCGTTAAATGAAAAATGAGTATTTTTAAGGCATTGCTTCGAGTATTTTATTATATGTGCCTGAAAATCCTCATTCATAGCAATCCTGTCCAACACTTTGTCGGTGAGAATACTAGGATACAAAGACTTAACATCTGTTTGTAGCGGCGAATTAGCAGCACTAATGATAGGTCTGGGGGGAGCTTCTGGTTTGTATATTTTTGGTAAATGATAGAGCTTAGGAAATCTGCTCGACTTTTCCCGTGGTATGATTTTTGTATGTATTTTGGGGTTTATTGGTGAACTTTTTATTTTATTTTTAGTTGTTTTCTTTAGGTATGTAGTCGGGTCTCTTGGAACAGGTTTATAACAATTGTCTTGTAAGATATCCTGCATTTCTATGTAGGCTTGGGTATTCATTACTACTGTTGCGTTTCCTTTATCTGCTGGAAGGATTGTGATGTCTTTATTCTTTCGAAGATTTGTTAGGGCCCTATGTTCAGTTCTGCATTTGAAATGAAAAAAAATGCATGTTTTGAAAGCTCGTATTTTCCAAGGCCTATGACTTATTTTGTTGAAATTTGGTATAAGGGGGATCTTAATGATGCTGAGTAAGAATCGAGAATCATAATTTTGTTAAAAAAAATCCCTAATATCTTTTTCTAAAAGTCGTACCATTTTCCCCCCTCTAGGCTCGCACGCTAATGAGCGATGTCAAGGTTGAATGTGTCAGAATAATCATATTTTAAATTCATACACATCACCAAAGATATCACCTGAGATATAAGGGTGTTCTGCTTTTAAATGAATCACATTGTATATCTATACTAATATTTAAAAGACTTAGTTGACTGACACACTCATCGTTCTCCAGCTCAAACCGCTTGAGGTAAAAGGCTGAATTTTAGCATACAGGTTGATTTTATGGTGTAGACGTTTGCCAAGAAAAGACTTTTCAAAACTCAAATTCCAAGAGGGTGAAACCACCCCTTAAATATTACAACATTTTTTATTTAAAAAACCGTCAGTTTATTAATTATTCGGAAAAACATTTCAGCACGTACTTTTTATTTTATATATTTTAAGATTTTTTATAAATTTATACAGTGTTTCTGAAAAAATTGGGTGACTGATTAATTTATTGCGATCTTTCTCAAACCGTTTGCGGTATAAAGCTGAGCTTGTGCAAACAGATTTTAGAGTGCAGACGTTCGATAAGAAGGGATTCTTCGAAACTCAGTTTCCAAAGGGGTGAAACTACCCCCTAAATGTTTATAGTGGCCAAAATAAAACATTCTTGGTTTAAAGAACGAGCTATATTAACTCCACAAAATAACACAGCGGATGAAATAAATCTAGCTTTATTGGAAAAAATTACTGCTGAATAATTAACATACTTCTCAAGAGATGTAGTTAATAGTGGCATGAGTTAACTTTAAAAGTGGGGGCACCAATGAGGCTTATTCAAAATTTAAAACCACCAAAATTGGATAATGAAAGTCGGCTATAGGTTAAACATTACAAAACAATGTAATAGAGTCTACTATTATTTCTGGCCCTGGTCTGGAAGAAACAGTTTTTATATCACGTATCCCTTTAATTCAAGACTATCCTTTTCAGTTTAAACGTGTACCTTTAAAGCTTTTTTTCGTCATGAAAATTAACAAAGCGTAGTTTCCCCAACTCTATATTGCCTATAGTAAGGTCGCGTAGTTGCCTTTTTTTTTTTACAGCCAGAGAATGCTACAACAAACGTGGTTTATAAAGAGGTACTCAAATGAGGCGATTTAAGTACCTTTTCACATCCCTTTCATTAAAGTTATATACGCGAAAGAATTCGCGGGTACCGACTAGTATACAATAGAATACAAACATCAAATTCGGTTAAAATAATAAAATTTCACCAAAGAGAGCATCTAACTGAAAACTGATTGAATAAAATAATTAAAACAAATACAAAAACGTACAAACTCTTAGAATATTGTTAAAAACATAACATTTACATGTGTAAGTCAAAATCTTTTACTGAGATACTTTTCCAGGTCATAGTAGGCAGTTTCTTTACCTCAAACTTAAACTTACCGCCATCATATATCTGTCTAAGATTGCATGGCAAACGATTAAATAACAGGCGACTACTATAAATAAGAAAGTCCCTTATGGGTACAGATGACGGAATTAGGAGAAACATATTATATGATTGTTGTAATTGGTTTGCTTAACATGAATAACATCTTTATATTTCCTATGCATAAGACAGAGTTAAGTTTCCAGAATAAACAAAGATGCCAATGTTAAAATGTTTTCGGTCAAAAACAAGGGCTTACGTGACTCCCTTGGCTTTGTTCCACAGATATATCTTAGTGCCCCTTTTTTGCAGCAAAAAAAAAGTCTGAAATAATTGTTTAAAACAGATACCATACCGAAAGTGCGAATCAATTAGGGCAAAGTATAAATCTCTATTGGTTTGGTTGTCTAACTTTTTGAGGCTAATTTGATGACAACTTATTAGTCAGTGAGGTTCAAATTTTAGTTTTCTGTCAATAAGGATACCCAAAAATGTATTTTCAGCCAAATCGTTAACTAGGTTGTTTTCCACTTACACATTGTTTATATTACATTTAAAAGACATTACGCTAGTCTTTGACACGTTAATCTTTTTTAAGTTATAACTAACAATATCACAACAGCGAGCATGACTCCATAGCATTGTTGCGTTATCGGCAGACAGCGTTATTTTTCCATTTATTTCTAGATCTGGGAGGTTATTTATATATAACCAGAATAGAATTGGGCCCAGTACTTTAAATATATAATATAATAAATTAATGATATTTACTTGTAAACATGACAGAGGAAATAAAGCATTTCCAAAGTTGTGATATAATAAAACAAATAACTAAAATAAAAACTAACAAGAAGTCATCTACATCTGGTTACGGTTTAATTATATTTAGGAATGTTCGCGCCGACTTAAACTCCGAAAATCCTTGTGCACCTGCATCTGGCGGAGCAAGGAAATTTAAAACTGTGGCACGATTTTTAGCCGTAAACGACCTGGGACTTTTAAAGTGCTTAATTGACACTACTCAAGATGGATGACATCTATAGGTCTAATAACGTCGTGTGCACAGGAATAAGATCCTTTCTCGCTAAGTGTCGTTTTCCGTGACTTTTTTAAAAATAAGCAGCTCTAAAAGTCGTATAGGCTTCAGACCTTTCGACTTGTAATAAACTATAAATATCGAGTGTTTACACCTATTTTTATGACATATAAATCACTGTCTTAAATGGTTTTAGTCCTTGACAAATGTCTTAACCTTGATCCGAGCTTTGTTGATATACTATATTTTTTGTCTCATTCACTTCCAGTCTGTAATAAAATCAAAAAAAAAATTATAAAAGCTTAGATTTACTACAAACAGTAATAATACACTTTTTACAATTAGAAGCTTGTATGCCAAAAGTACCGGGTGCACAACTAAGAAACGTAACACGCGTAGTCAATTAAAAAAAGCAGATTTGCTTAGAAATTCACCCAGTGAAGATATATCAAAATTAACTTTATATTAATTTCTGCTAAATTGCCAATTATTTTTATTAAAGGGTGGGGGAAAGGGTAAATGTGTGACATAACTTAGGTAATAACTAACGGATCTTGACGATTTTAGTATTTTTGAAAAGGGCATTTTTAGGCTTTCAAATGACGAATAAACTATAATATTTTAGGTTTCGTTCCGATCGCCAGATGGCGCTTTCTGGCAATTTCTTAAATTTAACGTGTTTTCTTAAAAATTTCAAATGGGTTGATATAATTATTATAGGCCAGTGTTACGGTGCACAAAAAAAAAATAGGAAGTTAGTGCAAATTGCAAGTTGATATCGTTTTTATTTACGAAGATATAAGCAAAAGAAAATATTAAGACACACACTTATAAGAAACTCAAGCATTTCTAAACGAATTTTTACGTGGTATCTATCAATTTTTCACACTAATCTTATTCATATACTACAAATATTTTAAGTAGTCTTCAACTTATTTAAGCTTATTTGCTTTAATTAACACACCCCTTTCATAAAGAATGTATCTCAAACGCGTTACTATTCAATTATGCGACGTGCTAAAAGAATAGTAGGCTTTGGCAAAAATTAAGTGCGAGCGTCAAAATAAAACACAAAATGAGTTGTCAAATTATTATTAAGGTTAGTGTTTGCAGTAAGTGTGTATTACGAATGCAAAATGCCTCTTTCTAATGAAAAAGGGATGATATGCTTGTAGTTTACTTTAAATGCTTTCAAAATGCTATCATTGCAGCAACAATATATGCTACTAGATACCCCGGTAGACGCAGATATGAGCAAAGAGTTTTTACACGATTAGCAAGACGTCTTCGTGCTACTGGTAGTTTTCATTATAAATGTGGGGCGTATATTGTAATTAACCCACATGTCAGTATTAGAACTACATCTAGAGATTTAGGTATAACACATGGAACTGTGCAAAATATATAAGAAGTAACCCTATCGTCTTAAACACTAGATCGGCTGATATTTTTACTTCTCGATATATTAAAGATACATTATACAGGGTGTTCCACGACGAACTGCGGCGATTGATTTCTCAGGAAGTAGGCTTTGAAAAAATTTGAAATTTTGGCAGCTACTTAAAGTCGATGGGAGCAATTCGCATAAAATATTTTCAAGATGGCGGCAGTTCCGGTTATACCGGAAGTAGACGTCAACTTTCTTTTTTTAAATAGAACACCCTATATATTATCGAATTTTTGAATTCCTCGAAAAATTTTAGGTATATTTCATAATAAATACCTATGTTGAACTGTTTTTGAGATATTTTCAATTTTATGTAAAAAATGACATTGGAGGTCTAGACATAACTATAAAAATCTGCTTATCGAAGTCTCTATTATTTATTTGCGGGTGGCTTCCTTGTCCAAAAGGATCCACTTTAGTGGCCTGTGCTAATATTTTTATAATAAATAAATATAGGGTGATCAAAACTGACATTATAAATATACTTTAAAAAATCGTTAAAAGTTACTTTTTTCAAATGGAAACCCCCAATTTTTATAATTTTATCTTATTTAACACTCAAAATAAGGGTGACTTTGTATAAAGTTGTCTATTCCAAAAATTTGTAGTTTTTGAGTTATTGACGATTTAACATTTTTTTATTCTAATAATGCCACACGGCTTCTAAATTTTCTTGTTAGTTGACCATGATAGGGAGGCCTGGCGAGAACAAAACCAATTGATTACTATAGAAACGTAATATTTATTGTCGTTTGACAATTACCTACTAAAATATTATTTATTTATTATAGTAATTATAATTATTAATAAACTAATAATCATGCCGGAGCGATTAAATTACACACACGAGGATTATTTGAATTTGTTTATTATCTATGGGGAATATAACAGAGTTTTAACAAAAACATGCCAGATATTTGCTGATAGATATCTAGATAAACAGAAACCGTCACCGAACAGCGTTAAATAAATGTTGGAAACCTATAAAAATGTTGAGACCGTGAAGACAAAAATTAATTAAAGAAAGCCTATTCCCATTATAGTCTAGACTACACAAGAGTACAACTTATGTTTTCAATTAATGTTGAAAATGTCCACCTTGTACTTCCAAACATGATTCGCATCTCCGAATAAATCCCTCGTGGGTGGCCGCTCTAGTTGAAGCTGGAGATAAACTTTTGAACGCGTCCCTTACCCTTGCCATACAGTCCTCTTTCGTTGTTACTGGATTAAAATAAAAGATTCCTTTTATCGTTCCCAATATAAAATAGTCTAAGACTGTCAGATCCGGGGAAGGAGGAGGCCACAGGAAAGGTCCATTGTTGGCAATCCACTTGTCGTAAAAAGTTAGTAACTGCAACGGTTCTATGTGGTGTGGCGCCATCGTGTTTGTAGAAAATTTGACTATGTTCTGTCAAATGTAAATTAGTTAAATATTCGTTGTCCAACTCTTCAAGAATGTTCAGATATCTTTCTCCTACAAAAGTTTATAGACATAATTTTACGGAAAGAAATGCTTTGATAATATTCATCGATTTATTGATTTAAGAAGAAACAAAATACATCAAAATTCAATTAATTTATTCTGAAGAGTGCTCAATAAAAAAATGAAGGTTTAGTATTTTATGACTTTCTAAAGTACCCTGTATAAATAGATTGTAAATATCTAACTAAAGATAACTTTCCTATAAAACTTGGGACGATATATTTTTAAAAGTCTAATAATTTTTAATGAACCTTTAAATGGGAGAATTTATTTAAACTTTCTCCACAATCAGCTACCAGATTTACTGGAAGACGTTGATATACAGACCATCATGATTTACCAACATGAAGGCTGTCTGGCACATTTCTCTGTCAATGTCAGACAGTGCCTAGACGATCGGTTTGCAGGGAAGTGGATAGGTAAAGATAGTTTATTTCCCTGGCCTCATCGTTCCCCAGATTTAACTTGTTTTTGGATTTTTATTTGTGGGGATGACTAAAGGACATGGTGTTTAATATCAGACCAACAACGAGGGAGAACCTTATCAACCGAATTCAAAACGCTGTCGAGAATATTCCTGCGATGGAAATAGAAGCAGCAGTTCAGTCTACCGCAGAGAGGCTAAGTTTATGCATTCAAAATGACGGCAAGCACTTTGAGCAGTTCAGTCGACACTAATTACACTGGCCGACAAGATTTTTCTAACACAGGCCAACTCATTATTTTCACAATGGAAATACCCTCCCAATAATAAAAAAAATATTCGGAAAGCCCTAATACAT
Source organism: Kuschelorhynchus macadamiae (assembly GCA_030620095.1). Lineage (NCBI taxonomy): Eukaryota > Metazoa > Arthropoda > Insecta > Coleoptera > Curculionidae > Kuschelorhynchus > Kuschelorhynchus macadamiae. The sequence goes on from JAUTXW010005426.1 coordinate 736,360, forward strand.
ACCATTTTTTAATAGCCTGATTAGAACCTTTTATATTGGCAGGTAAACAATTTTATTGTGGGGCGGCTAAAATGGGTCCATTTTATAACGGAAAAATTATCTATACATTAGACATAAAATAAACGTTAAACATCTCTCTTCTGTTGAGTATCGAATTGAGTGGTTCTCTATTTATCGATAAGCAAATGTATGTGAAGACGAGAATGTCGAGTCAAACGCGCCGAAGTTGCAAAATTTCTCCTGACAAATTTTGTTATATTTGTGGATAATTTCTGGTAAAATCACAACTCAAGCCATTTTTCGAAAATGTAAAAAAGCCTACTTTAAATATTTTGGTGTGTTAACTGGGGATCAAGATAAGCGGTGGGCTCCCCATGTGTGCTGTGTTAGTTATAGTATATCATTGGTGCAGTGGATGAAGGGAAAGAGAAAAAGTATGCCTTTTGCAGTTCTAATGGTATGGCGAGAACCCACCAATCATTCTGACGATCGTTATTTTTGCCTGACAAAGGCTGAAGGTTATTCCAAAAAGGGAAAGCACAATATAGAATATCCAAATTTGTAATCTGCCATACGACCTTTTCCTTATAATGCAAAGTTGACAGTGCCGATTGTGCTTTTAAATTGACAAGTTATTGATTTGGGAGATAATGGAGATAATGCATCATCAGGCAGCTCACAAGAACAGTGCACCGATCCCACTTTTACCTCAGGTCCCAGTTCCGGCGAGCCACATTTGATTGTTCAAAGTGAATTAAATGATTTAGTACGTGATTTGGGGTTATCCAAGCAACAGTCAGAACTTCTGGGTTCCCGTCTTAAGGAATGGAACCTATTGACCAAAGAAACAAAAATTACGAATTTCAGAAAAAGAAATTCGTTGTTTTCTGAATTCTACAGTATGGAAAATTCGTTGTGCGCGTGTACTGATATAGACAGTTTAATGCAGGAACTTGATATTGAACAAAAAAAATATATATTCTCCCCGTGAGTGGCGGTTATTCATAGACTCATATAAATATAGCTTAAAAGCTGTGTTATTGCATAACGAAAACTTAAAACCCTCAATACCAGTTGTTCATTCAGTTGCAATGAAAAAAAATTATGAAAATATGCGCACGATTTTGGATAAAATAAACTACAATAGGTATAAATGGCAGATATGTGGGGACTATACCCTCTCGAATTAGGTATAGTATATTAAATTGGGGTCTGAGATCTCAGATTAAAAGGATTTATTTTACAAAAGTATGCAATACGACTAATTGTCGGCGTAAAGTTCCGCGAATCATGCCTCGAAGCTTTTAAAAATTTAAAGGTTTTGACTGTTGATGGCATTTATATACATGAAGTATGTTTGGTTTGTATACCGTAACAAGCGTTTGTTTCAAGAAGTAAGATCATCTCATAGTGACGACACGAGATCGAAGGTGCTTCTGTTGCCTGAAAATCGCCGATCTACTACGTATCAAAAATATATTTACCTTACGGGATTTACACTATTTAATAAACAGAATAAAGAAATTAGAGATGCTGCCAACATAAATATTTTTTAGATGCTGAAATATATTTACCTTACAGGATTTGCATTTATTTAATAAAACAAGAATAAAGAAATTAGAGATGCTGCCAACATAAATATTTTTTAGAAGTTATAGCGATTTTAGTGGGACTTCAGGGGGGTTTACAAAATATTGCTGTTTTCTTTATTTATGGGACAGTGGTGCAATAATTCAGCATTATGTAACAAAAATTTGGCCAGAAAGAAGCGAATTTCAACCGGGGTCTCAAAATGTTAAATTTATACCTCTTGTTGATCCCAAAAATGTCCTTTTGCCTCCTCTTCACATTAAACTTGGGCTGATGAAAAACTTTGTGAAGACTTTGAATAAAGATGGTGATAGATTTAAATATCTAAGACAAGTCTTTCCCCAGTTAAGTGATGTCAAATTAAAAGGAGGCATTTTTATTGGGCCACAAATCAGAAAATTGCTGGACGATGTCAATATTACGGAAAAGCTTACCAGGCAGGAACTCAGAGCATGGAATTCATTTGTTAATGTAGTAAGAGGATTTTTAGGCAACAATATGGATGAAAATTATGAACAATTAATTAATTTCAAGAGGTTCGTGGGTTCGGGAAGGGTTTAAAAGACACAATTATATTCTGTGCAACGTTTCGTAGATGTATTTCTACTTTATCAAGCACTATAAGACACAAAGCACATTTAAAAATCAAAATTACAGAAAACAAATAATACTCCTACCTGAAACCTTTTAGCACCCATATTTTTAACTTCATTGTACTTCATTGTACAATAATAAATATAAACTTTGTTTTTACGTACTTGAATGAGACATAAACTGTTGTAAATACTCGCGCACTGCGTGTTGTCGAGGAACTGAGCAGATGGTAATTTCAAAATATTTGCAAAATAAATAGATGTTATATTTTTTTTACGATCCCATTCAAATTTAAGAGCCTTGACTCTTTATGTCAATGTACGGGTAAATTGATGCTTTGGGGTTGGTTACAAAGAAATTATAACATGATACAAACAATGACTAATACATATAAAATAATATAGAAGAAAAAAAAAATACAATACCGAACAAAATAATAAATATCGATATACATTGTAAGTATTTTTCAATTAAAATTCAATAAAAATGAAATTAAAAATCATGTAGTAGGAATAAAAGATTTTCCCATTATATCTAGACATAGAATACTTTTTGTTTTACATGTTTTTGGTTGCTTTATATTTGTTAACACATTACTATATATAACACTTAAATTTTGTGTGTCCGATCTTAGATTTATTGTATCATTTAAATAAATGTAAATCATTTCGCCTATATTCCGTTTGTACCAATTAGCCTCTCTATCCAAAATGGTTGGATGATGGTTTAACCAGTGTTAAAACGATGAGACGCTAACGCAGTTTTATCTTTTTTTGTTTGATTATGATTTTTGCAGTCATTTTTGTGTTGGTTTATTCTGTCGCCCAAATATTGTTTAGTTTGTCCTATATCCTGTTTTCCACAAGAACAAGGGATGTTGTAAATGACATTGGACTGTTTATTAAAAGCTGTTTGATCTTTGATTTTGGTATAAAGGAAATTGGTTGTTTTGTAGTTGTAAAAAGCTAGTTTTACGTTAGTCTTATTGAAACAACTTTCAATTTTTTGTGACAAACCATTAATAATCATAATCAATTAGTTAATGAACTCCTAGATGCCGATAAAGCGCCTGATGCCAGAATGTCATTAAGAATTCACTTCCTCCATTCCCATCTGTCATTTTTCCCTAAAAATTTGAGAGTTGTTACTGACGAGCATGGTGAAAGGTTTCACAAAGATATCAGAACAATGGAAATTCGGTACCAAGGATGATGGGATCTAGCCATGATGGGTGACTACTGTTGGTTTTTGAAGAGAGAAGTTAGGACACCTCATAAACGGCAAAAATAAAGTTTAACTAGTGTTTTAATTTAATATTTTTCTCGTTTGCTTTTCTCTTAGATGTATGGTATGTTTAATAGGCGAAAACTCTAAACATAGTCAATAAACAGGGTTAAGAATTTTCTTAAATCATTTTTTCTATAGATATTAAGTATCGTAACATTCGATATGGTTCTACAACTCTAACAAGAAAACCCTACGTGCTACAACTTGCTATTTGTAATTTTCGTATTTGGATAGGTCCATTCTATTAGATTATGCTATTCTGATTTGTGTTACAACAAAAATTTTTTTTTGTCGCCCAGTGTTATTAGTTAGCATAATACTTTTGTTTTATAACCTTTTCCACTTCATATTATTTCTCAGAAAAATTCATTGTTAAATTTTTATTTGTTAGTTTTTTGCAAATAGCTATTCTGGTTCCTCCGTTAGTTATCTAATGGCAAAATGAAAAATATTATACCACATCTTTTGTTAACCTACATTTATTTAATGCGTCTTTTAACAACCTACTCCGAAATTGAACTAAAATATTACAATTTTCTTCATATCTTTTTTGTGCTCCGTAACACTGGCCTATAATAGATATATCAATTCATTTGAAATTTCTAAGAAAACACGTTAAATTTAAGAAATCGCCAGAAAGCATCACCTGGCGATCTGAACGAAACCTAAAATAATACAATTCATACGTCATAGGAAAGCCTAATAAATGCCCTTTTCAACAAGACCAAAGTCATCAAGATTCGCTAATTATTAGTTGAGTTATGTCAAAAACATTTGCCCTTTGACCCACTCTTTATTTGAACAGCTAGAGCAAAAACCCTTAATAAAAATTATTCGTAATTTAGCAGAGATTAACATAAAGTCAATTTTGATATACCTTCACTGGGTGAATTTCTGGGAAAATCTGCCTCTTCCAATTGACTACGCGTATGATGCCCTTTAGCAGCGGACTTGGACACTTAAAAATAATTTCCATCGTTTTTCCTTGGCCACTTTTACTTTAAGAAAAATGTTTCCAACATCATGGGATAAACGGTCTCCGATATACAGGTGGTCTCCTTTCTTAGTTTCACACCCGGTACATGTGATGTAGCTACTCGAATCTCCAACCGTTAAATTCGTGTTAGACCCCATGATCGTCTTTGCAATCTGTTTTTGATTCTCTAAAGATTTATCATTATAGCCATTTCTGCCGCAAAAGAAAATTTCCTATCCCATTAACATTTGCATATCTGCACCTACATCGACCAGAATGGAGGGTGAGGAATTTCTAATACAATGTCAAGTTTATTCTGCGGGATTCTTCAATCTAAGCTTTGTTGCAATCATTATCGGAATGCTTCCAAAAGTATTAACTTCGACAATTTGGGACGTACATTTTTGTTGTCTGCAGCGTACAATTAACTTTATCGTCCTGCGGAGAAATATACAGGGTGTACCACATAAAAAATATATATTTTTTGTTGTTCGTTATTTTTGCAACACCCTGTATAGACAAGAAATGTTTTCTGAGCATTACTTCTTAAACATTGCAACTTTTCTATTTACCTCCTTTTTCTAACCAATGGCACAGAAAAGTTAAAAGGTCTGGGGAAATATAAAAAAACTAATTAAAATGTTTTTGGAACTAAGTGGATAAGACAGAAATAAAAATAGTCTAATCTTGATGGTAATCCTTAACCGTACCCGCACTTGGCTACAACTTTACTCATTTTAAGCAAACAGTCGAATAGTTTTCACTTGCACGTTGTTTTTCTTCCAAACCTACGTTCACCAATTCCTTAGCTAAACTTTTCCAATAATCGAAATTGTTCTCTAGAATATTCTGGTTATAAATTGCATGTGTTTGTATGTTTGTATAATAAATATCTGAGGATTAGAAATAGAATTCGTATGAATTGAGAAATTAATTTAAAATACGTCGTCTCCAAGTAATTTCTTGAGCCAAAAATAATTCATTAATTAACTTGAATGCGACCGAAATCAAATATCTTTTTAAAACTTTTCTTACGGCATAAGTATTCGTGATCCATAAATAACTTCGTACTCTACGAGATAAAGAGGTATTTTAAATATATTATACGTAAATGTATGTACATTTTTATCAAAAAGTAGGCAAACCCTTTAAGTTTATTAAATTTTTATGGATATTACATTTTTTCTCACGACTACTTCCGAAACTGACAAAAACACATTGTTAGCTGAACATATGTTCAAACAACTGTTTAAGAAGTGACCAAAATAACATTTTCTGCAAGGGGGAAAACAGTTTTCTCGAGATTTAGAAAAATGTAGAAGGTGGTTCAATAATAGAGGACGCCGGCTGTAGCTCGGAAACCGTTAATAACAGAAGTTAAAAAAAATATATTTATAAGTAATTCGGCTAAAAGAAATCGCTGTAAATTATTTTTAAGTTCGAAAGTTGGCGGCTAGGGGGCGTGACAACAACACCATAGGGCCAATGCTAATTTTCACTTATAATCTTCCTATTGCATGAATTATTATCGAAAATTTTTTCGAGGTCACGAATTTTTTTCTAAAATTATCCCGAGTCGAAAAAAAAGCATTAAAAGTGACGTTTTGGTAGTACAACTAACTAATAGTAAATATGAAGATGCTATTATCGTTGACCGGTCCAGACGCAATGTCTTATGTAAATATATATATATATATATATATATATATATATATATATATATATATATGTGTGTGTGTTTTCATTCCGGGTGTACATCCGTTCACTACTGTGGTTCTGAAAAGAACAGTTTTGCTGACGTTTCGCCAAAATCACATTTCCGAATAGAGACTGAAGTGTTGGTGACTGCGACGCTTCCTTTTATACCCCCACTCGGGGCCGAAGGTTATATCTGCGCAGGCGTTGATCGTTATTTATGTTTGCCGGATGGTGCTGTTGTTGTTGCGTTAATTGCGCTTGACTTTTTGCGATTTTAGATTTGTCGATTATTGTCTTCCATACTGTTGGTAGTTTTAATGATTCGTCCCTTTTATTCAAATCACCTTGTTTTTCAATTTCTATGGCTTCTCGGATTATTCTGGTCTTATAATGTTCTATATTGGCAATCTCCCTACACCCATCGAAATTTATTTTATGGCCGGTTTCCTGATGATGTAGGAATAAAGCTGAGGTTGTTTGTTTATTTCTGATGCTGAGTTTATGCTCTTCCACTCCTGGTGATATTCGCCTGTTAGTTTGCCCCACGTACAACTTTTCACAGTCCTGGCACGGAATACTGTATATTCCGTGGTTTTCCAGTTCGATTTTATCTTTTGGGTTTCCGAGTAGTTTACCTATAGTTGTTTGTGGCTTGTGTATTGTTTGTATGTTGTGTTTCCTAAGAATTCTTCCGATTCTGTCTGTTGTGCCTTTTACATATGGTAAGACTGCTCGTTGCTTTCCCGGTTCATAATTTTTGTTGTTCGTTGTTCGGGAACCTGTGCATTAATAGCTTTCTCTATGGTGCGATTTGTGTAGCCATTTTTCTTTAAAGCACTAGATATTACCTTAAGTTCGTTTTGTCTCGTCTGTGTGTCAGTTAATCGCACGGATCTGGATATTAGAGTATTTGGCACAGCTTGAATTTGTGCTGGGTGATGATGTGATTTTGCATTTAAGTATCTGTCTGTATGTGTTGGTTTTCTATACACGGTGTATTCGAAATGTCCGTTATGCAGTTTTGTGACCAAAACATCTAAAAATGGTAGTTTATTGTTTTAAAAATTTTTAAAATAAGTATTTTTTAGGCAATGCTCATAACGAATCTAGAGTTGTATTATATGTGCCTGGAAATCCTCGTTCATAGCAATCATTTGTCCAATGCTTCGTCGATGAGAATACTGGGATATAACGATTTGACATCTAGGCTTGCTATGATATCGTTTTTTTTTCAAGGGCGATATCTCGTATAATTCGAGAGAAATGCTCCGAGTTTCTTACAGATGAATTAGCAAACAAATCCATCAAACTAGAAAACAACTAGCCGAGACAGAGAAAGAACTTTTAAAGATACACCTTAAACTAAGTAACATCATTTACCCCTTATTGTGGAATCGCATAGAAACTTTGGCTTTTTCCAAACAGAATCAAATAAGAAGAAGAAAAAGTATGACAATCTTCTAAGAAAGTCGAGTCAGCCATAAGGATCATCAGTAGACTTCGAGAAATCAGTACATAATGTATCATCCTACAATCTCTCAGAAAGTAAAAAATCCGTACTGAGTAAGGGTTTTAATTTTGCGATATCTCCTAAGGAAATCCCTAAAGAAGAAATAATAGCTGGAGTGGAAGCTGTCCTTGACTCCTCTGAAGAAACAAAAGCAGAGGAGATTCGACAAGAGGTGGCAAGAATTTTAAGATCAAGCAAAACACCAAAACAAAACCTAAATGGCACGGAACAAAGAGCCCTAATAAACCTTCGAAAAAATAAAGACATCACAATCCTTCCAGCAGATAAAGGAAACGCGACTGTGGTTATGAATACTCAAGATTACGTACAAAAAATGCAGGATATCCTAAAAGACAATTGTTATAGGCCTGTTCCAAGGGACCCGACAACGTACCTAGAAAAAACAACTAAAAATAAGATAAAAAGTTCACCAATAAACCCCGAAATTCAACAAAAAATCACCTACGGGTTTGCAGCCGGAAATCACCGGAGCCCCGATAGGTGGTGCTAAATGTTACATTTAACTTGTAGTACTGTTTCATTATGATAGACGTTTCGTTTTCGATTTTGTCATATCGAGCAATCTGTTATTTCAGATCTCCCTGGGTACAAGCCTGCCTGATGAGGGTAGAGGCCCGGAAATCATGATCGCAGGAGGGTACCCTGTGACATAATCGAAAACAATTCTTCTTTTGGGCCGTTTTGCACGCAGCAGAAATTATATATTTCTGCTATTATATTTATATAAATATGTGTTAGTTATACATGAAATATCCGTCACGTTGATGTTTATCTGAAGAACCGAAAGAAGAGATTCAAAGCCTAAACTCTACAACAGAAGCCAAGCAAACAAAGTTTTATTCAACGAACATTTTTTGAGCTACGCAACTCATTCGCACAAAAAGGCATTTCCTTTTTCGCATAGCTGCTATCAAATAATTTACTAATTTCTGATTTTCGTCGACCCTTTCTGTTTATTCGTTCATTTGAATAAATGTGTTGCGCCTACGAAGAGAGTGTCGTTAATTTGATTTGCCGTGCCCTGCAAGGACTTCAACTGAACCAAATAGAGGAATATTTTACCATCTTACGGGGTAAATTATTCAGGTATGTAAAATAAAAATTAACTCGGTTATCATAATCAAATTAGACACTCTCTTGGGACTAAACTAATTTCCATTTCATTATGGAGACATGAAAATCGCATTAAAATAATTAAGATGAAACGAATGAATGAATGGGCTGTCGGCTTTAACTTGAGCTTTTTTTTTTAATTAATCAAAACGCATTTTAATTTGCAGCAAATTTTGTTTTACATATATATCTTATATATGACATAGGAGTTGTAATTACTAATAAGCATAAATTAAAAAATCGGTAAATTGTTTTACCCAAAACTCCAATCGTTACGGATCCTTTCGAAGGAATACTCTACTGATTGGGTTAAACCAATTATCCAGAATTATCCTCTTAATGAATCCCTGCATGTTGTAAGGGAATGAAGGGTAACATAATTTGTGTGTGTGTATATTACTCAATATCAATACACTTCACTTTGTCTGGCAGTTCTGAGGAAAACCAATTTTAATAAATATAAAATCAAATAAAAATTTTTAATATTTTTTTTTAAATATTAGTTTTTATTTTTTTAAACAAATGCACTATTTTCTGTAAAAATTCCTCAAGTTCTATAGTCTGTTTCAGAAATATATAAAGTACGCAAAAGGCATGCGGTTCGGCACTTGTGGAAAGAACTTTAATTCAACGAAATTTCATTTTATCAAAATAAAAACTATATATAACATGAACATAATAAATAATTATTATTATACCGCGTGACACAGAACATAGGTTACACGCTCTAATTTTTTTACCTTTTCTAGAATTCATCTGTAACTATTCCTAGATATTTTGCTGATTTAACTTTTTCAATCTGTGGACATTTACAATTTGTTACATTACAATTTATATCACGAATCCTGACCGAATTGTTGGGTGGTTGATCGGCGGAAGTTAGAGAAAAGGAGATAAACTTTGTTTTGTCTATACTAAGGCTTAGCAAATTGTGATTCAACCAATTTTGTATAATACGAAAATCGCTCTCTACCTCAGTATAAAGCTGATTCCAATTACAAGCAGAGAATACGATTGCCGTGTCATCTGCGTATGATATAATTTTACCCTTAATCGGAAGATCACCGACATCATTAATATATATTAAGAGGAGAAGCGGTCCCAGTACGGTTCCTTGCGGAACACCACATTCTCTAGTTTTACTTGAACCAATTGTATTGTTCAAAACAACTTTTTGAATTCTGTTTTTCAAGTATGATTTAAAAAGTTCTAGAGCTACTCCCCTTATGCCCACATCAAATAATTTTTCCAAAAGAATTTTGTGTGAAACGGAATCAAATGCTTTAGTAAGGTCCATAAACACACAGATACTTTTTTTGTTTTGGTTAAGCTGGTTTAAAATTGTATTTGTTAGTTCAAAAGTAGCATCTTCGGTATTTTTTTGAGGTCGAAATCCAAATTGATATTTGTAAAGGGCATTACTAATTTCCAAAAAAGGCCGACATTTATTTTTAAGACATTTTTCCCAGATTTTTGCAATGTTTCTTAGCAATGATATTGGTCGATAGTTAATCGTATCTGCTCGATCGCCCTTGTTTAGTATTGGTATGACGAGAGAGAATTTTCATTCTTCTGGAATTATACCGGAAGAAAAAGTTAGGTTAAAAATATGCTTTAGTGGTTTTAACAGATGTGTGTGAGTATTTTTTAATATTTCAGTAGTTATTTGATCATCCCCTGGGGATGAATCATTTTTCAACGATTGTATTGAATTAATTATTTCAGAGTCAGTTACTGGTTTTAGAAAAAAAGTTTGTGTTGATGTTTTATTTTTTAATTTAGTAATAGGTGGATTTCGTGGAATTTTTTTAGACATTTCCTTTCCAATATTCGCAAAAAAATGTACTAAATTTTCCTTATTGTCTTTAATTGCTTTGCCTTAGTTTTCCTTAATAATTTATTGAGAAAGTTGCGATAATTTTTGTACTGAACATGTAGCTCTTCAGAGAAATTGTTTATTAGTATCTTTTTTATAGCATCGCGATGTCTTATCAAAGAATGAACGCCCTGCGTGCGGAGGAAGTCTGATGCGGAGTTTGTTATTGCTGATTGTGATTCCTCAACGGGTCGCTTTTATAAAACGGTGTTCAGCGTGATTACTTTTTTAAGTCATTATTATTTTTTCAGTATACTGGGTAATTCACGACTTACTGTACATACTTATGTGGTGTATAGGGTATCCCTAGGGTATATCGAAATGGATATTTAAATTGATTAATTCGGCTTTATTACCAAGATACAGGGTGATTTTTGTATTTTGGTAAAAATTTGTTCACCCTGTATCTCCTAAACGGCTTAATCCATTTTTTTTTAATTTTGTACACAAACACTCTTGGTATATCATAACTTTTTGACGTTTGAAAAGTATCAAAGTTCCAGGGCCTTATCCAGCAAATTCACACTGGGGAGGGGGGCTAGTTTTGACACCCTGTACATCGGAATTTGGTATTTTTGAATTTTTTTCTTAAACTACATTCATTTGTGAACAATAATCTGCCACCATCTTGAATGGTACACTAAAGGTTATGTACGAAATTAAAATCTTTAGATAGTACATACCCCTTTTTTTAGCGGTATCTGTATTAAAGCTTTTAACTAAGTATAAAATTATTTCAATGATTGCCTTTAAAAAAAAAATTAAACTATCTCTACTAATAAAACACAGCCTTGTCGAACTATTTTTTATTTTTAGTGGCCCAAAAATACCAAAATCTCCCACAATAACACAATAACGCCTGTCTAACGGTATCTCTACATTTTTGTACACGCTTTTGTGAATTGCAATTGAGCGTTGAATCATTTACATTTAGGTTTTTGTCTAAATGCTTGACTTTTAAAAAAATTAAACTATCTCTACTAATAAACCAGTTAATTTCTGTTTGAGTCTTCTTCGCCTCATCTCTTATGTAATGCTCGAGATCGTGATCATTTATCGGCTACCGTAAAAATGTATCTTTTTTATTTTTGTTATTGTATACAAATTACGTGTAAGAGCTTGTTTTTTTTTTTAATTTTTTTATTTACCTTTATTTTTTTCGTAACCTTAAAACCTACAAAAAAATACAAATTCAATAAATTTTAATACCTGAAAATAATAAAGTAAGCCTTGGAATTTAGACAGATATTTTAAAAATGACATTACGTACATACAATTCAATCATTTGTGTTTGACATTGTTAATTAAAGATTTTTGTTTGAATTTTCTCTTTGCAAAAAGTTTGTACGTTTCAATAATTGTAAAAATGCCGTTATTTACAAATGCTGAGTACGCAGACATCGTATTTGGGTACGGATTTTGTTATGGTAACGGAAGGGCTGCTACAGAAGACGATTTCCGGATCGGAGAATTCCAAATCACCAAACGTTTGCCGCAACCTTTAATACATTGCGTGAAAAGGGTAAGTTTCCCTCAACCGATCTTCATGTTGAAAGAGTGGGTGCTAATAACGTGGTCCAAGAAGAGAATATTCTCAACCTTGTGAGGGAAGATCCAAGCACTAGGCGAATTTCCGCCCAATTAGCGATACCGCAGACAAGAGTATGGAGAACTATAAAAAATGAAAACTTATACCCTTTCCATGTACAAGAGGTACAAAGATTAGAAGAAGGCGACTACTTGCCTAGATTAGCATTTGCTAGGTGGGTAATAAATCATCGAAGAACTATTTTTAGAGCACTATTCACTGATGAAGCTCAATTTACAAGGGACGGAGTCTTTAATTCTAGAAACTCTCATGTATGGGCAGATGAAAACCCTCATTCGTTGCGATTGGCCAATTCTCAACGAAAGTTTTCAGTGAATGTTTGGTGCGGCTTAATAAATAATCATTTAATTGTGGACCACATATTTTCCCTCAACGACTGTTGTGTATTTGGACTTTCTACAAAACATTTTACCGGGCTTATTAGAAAATGTAAATTTAAGAGGCATATGGTTTCAACACGGGCACCTGCACATTTTGGAATTGATGTTCGAAATTATCTCAATCAACAATTTGCTGATCGGTGGATTGGACGCGGAGGACCACATCCTTGGCCAGCTAGCTCTCCAGACTTTAATCCAGCCGACTACTTTTTGTGGGGGCATCTAAAACAAAAAGTTTACAGTGTTCCAATCGAAACTAGGGATCAATTAATAAATAGGATACATTTTTATTGCGACGAGGTTAGACAAAACCCTCAAATGATTCACCGCTCAATTGCAAACCTACAAAAGCGTGCACAAAAATGTAGAGACACCGGTGGTATGCATTTTGAAAACATTTTGTAGCTTTTAAGACGTTATTGTGTTAGGGTAGATTTTAGTTTTTTTTGGGCTACTGAAAATAAAAATTAATTCGACAAGGCTGTGTTTTATTAGAAGAGATAGTTTAATTTTTTTTTAAAGTCAATCATTGAAATAATTTTATACTTAGTTAAAAGCTTTAATACAGATACCGCTAAAAAAAGGGGTATGTACTATCTAAAGATTTAAATTTCGTACATAACCTTTAGTGTGCCATTCAAGATGGTGGCATATTTTTGTTCGCAAATGAATGTAGTTTAAGAAAAAAATTCAAAAATATCGAATTCCGATGTACAGGGTGTCTCAAAACTAACCCCCCTCCCCTGTGTGTATTGGCTGGATACGGCCCTGGAACTTTGCTACTTTTCAAACGTCAAAAAGTTATGATATACCAAGAGTGTTTGTGTACAAAATTTTAAAAAAATCTATTAAGCCGTTTAGGAGATACAGGGTGAACATATTTTTACCAAAATACAAAAATCACCCTGTAGCTTGGTAATAAAGCCGAATTAATCAATTTAAATATACATTTCGATATACCCTAGGGATACCCTATACACCACATAAGTATGTACAGTGGGTCGTGAATCACCCAGTATAACGCACTAGTTTTGACAGAAAATAATGGTATAATTAAGTAAATAATGTGAATTTATATAAAACATACTACATTTTTATAATAAAAATGTAGATTATAAAATGCTTAATATTTTAAAAATATTTTTATTTTTAAATAAATTGATTGAAAAATGTAGGTGAAGCGGCGCTTCGCTCGCGTCCCCTGGCGAGCCGTCACTGCATTAAAAAAACTCAAAAATATTGAATTTACAACACCCTCTAGAACGGTAACGAAGCGTTTACGGACTTAAGTTTACTTGAAATTTCTGTCATAAAATAATCAATTATGTTATGTACATATTATATCATATAATCGTATTAAAAATTTAATATGGGGGCGCTATTATACGGGGAAGTAAAAGGTCGCCAATGCTATTCCCACGTGCTTTCACCTAAAACCTAACATGCACACACGCCAAATGTTTAATACCTTTTTTATTAATTACCGTTATTCTTTTAATTTAATATTTCCACTCATCATAATAAAATGCCGCGCCCATGCAAGCCCGTAATAATGACTAACAGGTGCGTAAAGCGTGTTTCATGTCGGGGGAAATAAAAGGTCTTTGGCTTCGCCGACACACCCCGAGTCTAATTAAAAATATACATTAAGTTCCTCCTGAAACGTTTCCACGAGGCTCAAAAATGTCACCGCACAGGCCGAACCCAATGCAAATACGGTGTAGGTTTTCAGGCGAATGCATTTTTATTAGCACACGTACAAAGGGAGCGCTGCCAATTTCCTAATTATATTAGCAAAAAAAAACACTATTACGTGGGGTTAAAATTCGGTTATAAACTGCCGGTCGTAATACAATAAGCAACGATCGAAGTGGACATTCAATACATTTTCTAGAGCAGGGAATAGCCTTTTAGAAGGTGATAGGCGGTATCATCAATTTATTTGTAAAGTTTGTTTTGTTGATTTCAAAAAAAAGGAGGTTGTCAGTTCGATCCTATGTATTTTTTTAGGTTTGTACAGGGTGAGTCAACGATTGGAAAAAGCAAATTTACGTCGAACAGGTAAAATCTGGAAACAAACTGTTTATGCTATGGGATATATATGTAAGTCGTGCTCATTTTAAAAATATTTTAAATTATACGGGGAACGTCAAAAAGTAGGGCAACTAAAAGTTGTATTTTTTTTTAAATGGGACACCCTATATTTGACTTGATTTTTAAATTCTACATAAAATTCTAACATTTTTTTTATAACATGTCATATGGCTAAAATTGATACTTTCTTAAATATTTAGCTTTAAACAAAAAAAAATTAAATTTGATGCACATCTATGATTAGCAATATAACTCCTAGTTGTGCCACTAAAAATAAAATATTTCGCTTCTGCACAAAATAAGCATGGAATAAAGGTCTGCTTTCGTAATATTAAAGATACTACATACAGGGTGTCCAAATTTAAATGACCAACTTTAACATTTTCAAACCAATTTATGTCAGTTTTTTTAAATGGAACCCCCTGTATATTTTTATTTAGTCTTGTTAAGAATAAAAAATCTACAACTTTTATTGAACATTTTATATACCTATCTTCAATAGTTTTCGAAATATTTTCGAATTTCCTTTTTTTGCGTAACTAAGAACATCAACAACTCGATCAATCAAAGTAGCCATGGAAAAAACAGTCTACAGCAACTGGTGAGTAAATGTATGAAATGTCAAAAACGTGTTGTTAGTGCATTGTTTTTCGTCTTTCGTATTCTCATCTAATTTTAAATGAATTTTTCACAAAATGAAATGATAGATATTGTGTATATATTAAGTGAAACTCAAAAAAATTGCCTTCTGGCCAAAAGGCTCTATGAAGCAAAATATCCGGATCGACACGCGCCTTCTAAAGTAGCCTTTCAAAATGCCATGGGGAGCTTTGATATCGATAGTGGCAATGTGGCGTATTCGAAGAGAACAGTTGTCAATAAAATTGCTACAAATCAAGATAAAGAGTTGGAAATTCTATTTCATATAGAAGAAAATCCCAGTTTAAGTAGTCTACAACTTGCTAGTTTAACTGAGACATACACATCTACAGTAAGCAGGACCACAAGAAGATGTAAATATCATCTATATCATATGTAATCACACCAAGAGTTGCACAATGAAGATTTTGGAAGGCGTATTAACTTTTGCAACTTAATGATAAGGCGAATAGAAGCAAATCCGGACTTTTTAGCGAATATCATGTTTTCCGATGAAGCTACATTTAGAAGCAACGGAGCTGTAAACAGGCATAATATGCATTATTATGCAATAACAAATCCCCACTGGGTACGAGAGGTACCACATCAAAATCACTGGTCATTAAATGTTTGGTGTGGAATCATTGAAAACCATATTATAGATCCGTATTTCTTTAATGGACAAAGATATTTAGATTTTTTTGAACGTTGAGCTGCCTATTCTTCTCAGACCACTCAGCATAGAAGAAAGAAGAGACATGTAGCTGCAGCAAGATGGTGCACCTGCTCATTACCATCGGGACGATCGTGAATTTTTGGACGCTAATTTTAATCAAAAATGTATTGATCGTAGCGGTTTTATCGAATGGCCACCCAAATCTTGCGATATAACTCCATAAGGTTTTTTCTTCCGGGGTTATGTTAAAGATCGTGTTTACACCCAACCACCTACAGCAAGGGAGAACATGCAGGAACGAATCAAGGATGTATGCGCCACTATATCACCAGACATGCTAGTTAAAACTAGGCAAAATATTATTAAAAGGTTCAACATGTGTATTCGTGAAGGAGGACGCTTATTTGGGCATCTTTTAAAATATAAGTATGAAAACATTTGATTAAGTTTTTAAAGCGATTTTTTTTAGTTTGATAAGTGTTTTTTCCTGTACAACTTTAAAAATTAGTACCTATTAATATAAGTTTTCGACTGTCTAAATTGAATTGTATTCCTCCATTGAAGTGTATTTACTTATTTGCAAACTAGACGAGTAGACCCCTTTTTCAACACAATTATTAAATATTTATAATATTATGCCAGTTCACGAATACTTTGCTTTGAAATGTAAGATTCATTCCAAAAACATAATATTGTCTAAAAAGTTCGGAATTGGCTCTACTCGCCTTATCATTGGGTTACAAAACTTAATACAAATTTTAAAATCTTTAGCGTGTAACTCTTGGTTTAATGTAATATGAAATTGATGATATTTATATTTTTTTCATTGGATTAATTTTAGATAATAAACTATTGTATTCATATTAAATACTTTTGTTTTACTGACAGCTTCTGTGGCTACCTTGATCGAGTTATTTTCTAAATTACGCAAAAAAGGGGAATTTTAAAATATTTCGAAAACTATTGAAGATAGATATATAATATATGTAATAAAAGTTGTAGATTTTTTTATGCTAAAAAGAATAAATAAAAATATACAGGGGTTCCATGTAAAAATCGCAGCTTTCTTGGGCGTGTAACCTTTCCCATTTTGTTTCAGAAAGGTAATTAGTTTGAAATATTTCGAAATTTCTACATTATTATTGGATTGTAACATACTTTTAATCATTAAATAATTCGACCATACTATACTGATAGCTTTTGTTGTTACGCCAGGTCCGAGAAATGAGCCAATAACACCGTCCCCGAGAAAGAACGGCATGTCTTTTTCATCTTTTATTCCATAAATTTTGAATACGAGGTTTGGTAAATTTTCCGCGGTTTAGTTGGTAATAATTTTTGTAACGCTACTTTCGCTGCTTCTACTAACTCAGGTGGAGACAGAGAAAACTCAGAATTAGAAATTTTTTAATTTTATATTATTCACAATAACTACTAAACAATCACTAAGTTCGCATTTTTTAAATCAAATCGCATAAATAAATTTACATTTATTACTTACTTCATTCAACAATTTTCAATATTAAATCGTAATTTTTCCTGTCACAGAAAAAAAAAGTGTATTATATACGGGAAAAATATTAGATTTTAGCTCTCGGGAGACAACACAACCTCGAGCGAAAATCTAATACTTTTTCCCTTGTATAATAAATAACTATTTCCTATACCAAATATTTGGCAATGGTCGTCTGCTATTGGCACGTTTTAAAACTGAAAGTGAACAGTTTATATCATCTGCTGATGATGCTAACTTGGTGAGCGAAACGCGCGCCCAGAACAAGTTATGTTGTAGTGTGGTTGGAACTTTTGTATTTTGATCTATCTTCCACTACAGAGTCCAGTATTAGGACTTAATTCTAAACATTTATTAATTAAGTTTAATATTTCTTGTCTCTAACAGAATTAACAGATGTTTTGTTTAAGAGATTTTTTACTTGTTTGGTGGCATCTGTAGCAGGAATACTAGGAAACAGATTAGTAAGGACAAATGTACGAAAGCGTAGAAGGGCCACAATTTTTTTATTTTTATTTTTGTAACAAATTCCGACTTCTATCTCGGAATTCAGACTTCTATTTCGGAATTCCGACTTCTATCTCGGAATTCTGACTGCTATCTCAGAATTCCGACGTCTAACTCGGAATTCCGACGTCTATCTTGGAATTCCGACTTGTAACTCGGAATTCCGACTTCTATCTCGGATTTCCGACTTCTATCTTGGAATTCTGACTTGTAACTCGGAATTCCGATTTCTATCTCGGAATTCCGACTTTTATCTCGGAATTCCGACTTCTATCTCGGAATTCCGACTTCTACCTCGGAATTTTGACTTGTAACTCGGAATTCCGATTTCTATCTCGGAATTATCTCGGAATTCCGACTTTTATCTCGGAATTCCGACTTCTATCTCGGAATTCCGATTTCTATCTCGGAATTCCGACTTCTATCTCGGAATTCCGAATTCTATCTCGGATTTCCGACTTCTATCTCGGAATTCCGACTTTTACCTCGGAATTCCGACTTCTATCTCGGAATTCCGACTTCTATCTCGGAATTCCGACTTCTATCTCGGAATTCCGACTTCTAACTCGGAATTTCAACTTCTAGTAGTGTTTTCACATAAATGTTCCAATTTTTGCTTTGGATGCGTTGTCCAGTGACTGCACATTTAATAATTATTCTTGTGATAAAGACATTTATGACTTGTGTAAAATATTAGTTGCTGAAAATGTCTAGAAATAGTATCTAGTATGATAAAATCTAACCCTTGAAGGTATAGAAGACAAAGAAATTTTAATAAATGAGAAAAAATAAATAAATTATTAAATTCTATCCCATGTAGAGACACCATGGACGGCAATGCAAGCCAAACTAATTATAAGATGCTTTTACCAACATATCTATAAATAATATCAAGTATAACTAAAAAGTGCAGCGAATCTCTAAAGAGTAGATAACTTAAATAGATTTTAATAAATAAGAAAAATAGTATATTTTACCCCAAGAAGACTCCTTCGGATGGTAGTGCAAGCCAAAATATTTATAGGAGGCTATTACCCCGATGTCTGGAAATAATATATATTATGAATTAATGTAGCAGGGTGTTTCGGGAAGGGTAGAAAATTCAAATTAATTTTAATAAAATAGGAAAAATTCAATTAATTTAATTACCAGCGTGTCTAGAAATAACAACTCTATGAATAAAACTGACAGGATTAGAAAACTGAAACAAATTTTATTGAATGAGAAAAGTCATATTTTCAAATTATGTCCCAGGACCCGGACAAAACAAGATAGTCGTATGCATAAAAGTGGCAGTGAGGTCCTTAAGGGTAGAAGACCCCGGCCTGCCGAGTCATTCCAATATATTAATGATGTGTCTATTACAAACTTTTATGACAAGTAGAAGAAGATCCAAAACGGGTAATAAAACTTAATAAATTATAAAAAATGTAAACGACTGGGAATGTTAGTCAAAGAGTCTATAATCAGTAATGAAGTCTACTGTATTAGATATCTTGTCAGCAAACCAAGTATATCAAGGTACACATTTTGATACAACACGAAGAAAATTTACAACTACGATCATTGAGTTGTACCTTGTCAGTAGAATGCGCTTTATTTGTAAAGAGGTTTACCGAATAGATAAAGCTAAAAGAAAGAAAACAAGGTGCTTGAAGAAATAATCAAAATTATAATTAACTTTTCACTGTGTTACTGTAGTCTGTTTTGATAGATTAATGTCCTTCCACAAAGTTAGAAATAAGACCTACAGCGGAAACTTGATTTATGAGGATGTGACTTGCTAACAATTTTTTTTTGCTGAAATCATGTTACAGATTTTTGTTTTCAAACTTCATGAAATATCAATGTCTTCATGTGTGGAGGAATTCTAATAAATTATAGTTTAAAAAACTGAAAAACACGCTTTAATAGTAAACTGAACTAAAAAAAACCCTTTGGACGAGAATAAAGTGATTAACAAGAAAATTAATGTCATTGTGAAAACAGCGTGGGTCTGATATCAGTTATTATAAATATTTTTTCGGTATAATTTTTGAAAGTAAAGTCAGTATGAATCTATGGCATACCTACGCTTTTTTACAAAAGTTATTTTTTTCTTTTTTGTTCAATTTACTATTAAAGCGTGTTTTTTAGTTTTTTAAACTATATTTTTTTTTCTTTTTAATTCCATTTACTATTAGAGCGCGTTTTTTAGTTTTGTCAAACTATAATTTATTCTTCTTCCCTACCTCCCCGTGCCGAAAATGGGTAATTTGCGCGCCTGCTGCCTTTCTTTTATATGGTAGCCATTTCTCAGGGTCCCTCTCCGAGATGAAATTTTTTTATCCTGACGATCTTGTTCAGGATAATGGGACAACTTATCAAATCATTCCATGGTCATCGATTGTAATCTGGCGTTATAAAGTGGGGGAAAATCAAATGAAACTAATAAAAGCGTTTTAAAACAAGTAAATTTACTCGAGTATTATTTTAATTAACAGGTATCAGGGAAATTTGGTTTTTCTGACTTTATTTTAGTTATTATGTTTTGTATCATACATAGAATGTAACTGATTAGTTATGTTCCTAACCTAACCTAACATCTCTTGAACTTTGATGACATTTAATCTGAATGAACATTAACAGAATTGAAAAATAAAGATTAATGAATAATAGTTTAACCAAATATAAGTTGCTTGAATAGAGGATGCATAAACCTTTCATAGGTGCTAGTTATTTACTCAAAAAAAGATACTTTTTTAAACAAATATATTTCTTTTCTCCTAAAAGAAAAACAACAATACTTATATTTAAATCTTATGTATAATAGTAAATAGTTAGTAAATTGGGAAAAGAAAAGTACAATACTTGGAAGTAAATGACGATAAGCCTTGATGAAGAGCGAGGAGACATGTGCCCCCACACTACAGTGCATATATTAAAATCTGAAAAGAAAATATATCTGAAAATGCGTGCACCCCCTCCATGCTATTGCATCTTTTTGACATAATATGGATCAGATATTCTTACTAAATGGCGTTTTATTATTTCTGCTATCTGTGAAAAAGATAAAGCAAAGTACAAGATTTTATTTTTCATGTCAACCATATTCAAGCCATCGGAACCAACCCAGTCGTTATTTTTTAATTAACTTTATGCACATAAATAAATTTTGTAACTTAGCTTCATCCTGATCCCTATAATTAAAATATTAATTTCATTTAGAACGAACGCTTCATTTGACGTTAAAATAATATAAAAAAGTTATTGCGCTTATAAGCAGTCGTCTATTAATTACAACGCATTCCGAGATAAAGTCGGAATTCCGGGATAGAAGTCGGAATTCCGAGATAGAAGTCGGAATTCTAGAAAGAATTAGTCAGAAGTCGGAATTCCGAAATAGAAGTCAGAATTCCGAGATAGAAGTCGGAATTCCGAGTTAGAAGTCAGAATTCCGAGTCAGAAGTCGGAATTCCGAAATAGAAGTCGGAATTCCGAGGTAGAAGTCGGAATTCCGAGATAGAAGTCGGAATTCCGAGTTAGAAGTCGGAATTCCGAGTTAGAAGTCGGAATTCCGAGATAGAAGTTGGAATTCCGAGATAGAAGTCGGAATTTTGAGTTAGAAGTCGGAATTCCGAGTTAGAAGTCGGAATTCTGAGTTAAAAGTCGGAATTCCGAGATAGAAGTCGGAATTCCGAGTTAGAAGTCGGAATTCCGATATAGAAGTCGAAATTCCGAGATAGAAGTCGGAATTCCGAGATAGAAGTCGGAATTCCGAGATAGAAGTCGGAATTCCGAGATAGAAGTCGGAATTCCGAGTTAGAAGTCAGAATTCCGAGTTAGAAGTCGGAATTCCGAAATAGAAGTCGGAATTCCGAGACAGAAGTCGGAATTTCGAGATAGAAGTCGGAATTCCGAGATAGAAGTCGGAATTTTGAGTTAGAAGTCGGAATTCCGAGAAGAAGTCGGAATTCCGAGTTAGAAGTCGGAATTCCGAGATCGAAGTCGGAATTCCGAGATGAAGTCGGAATTTTGCTTTCGTAGTCGGAATTTTTAATTTAACATTTTGCTGAAAATTCTGAGTATAAATTTGAATTATAATAATAGTAATTTGTTTTTACGCTTTCGTACTAGCGAATTTTTAATTTAACATTTTGCTGAAAACTCAGTATAAATTTGACTTGGAAAATAAGGGCCGCTTTTTTCAGCTGCTGAGGCCAATAACTTAGGAACTAATTTCTAGTTAGCTCTAAATACAATTAAATAAGTGTATGAGACGATGAAAAGCTGCTTGAAAAAAAAAATAAATGAAAACGATTAGAAATTAAAAAAAAAAAAAAGAAAAAAAAAAAAGCATGGAAGATAGGGGAAATGTGCCGCAGTTCTAATGTCTTATCAGATATATTGCTAATATATGGGAGAGTCCACAGATTAAACGGAGAATAATAATTTTCTGATTTTTACTCTAAAATGAGAAAAATCTCTAATTTTATATTTATTTATAGAAGAGGAAATACAATACGAAAATTAATTTTTAAAAAAGTTATGAGAGAATTGTTAAGATATTCGCGTCTACGAACATTTAAATTATGCACATCTGTCCGAAATTTTAATTTTTTATGTAAGTATGGTGGTGTTTTTAACTTTATGATTTTATAAAAAAAACAGAGTGAATGGAGAACTCGTCGGTTATACATATTTAGCCATCCCAGTTCGGCCAATTTATGAGAGACCCGATTTCTTCTTCTTATACCACTGATAAAGCGAATACAACAATTTTGAAGTTTTTGAATTCTCTTCGTATTAATTACATCTAGAAAGGGTCCATATATAGTATCGCAAAAATTAAAATGAGATAGAACTAGAGAGTTCATTCTAGATAAACATTATTCAAACATATACAGAGTTTTCAGCCAATAATCAAATTAAAAATTCGTTAGATTTAGTTAACAAAATTAAAAACTTTCATTTACCAAATAACGCGAAACTAATCTTGTTTGACGCTACTACTTTTGCTAAAAATTGTTTTGTTTTGTTTGTATGCAGATAGACCTTTTCGTTTCATTGTTTTCTTTTAACATTTTACATAATTTTATATAAATCTCTACATTTACAGTTAATCTCTACGTACACACAGCCACATTTCCAATTTTTATTTTACATTTGACCGACTCCTTCTATATGTGTAAAAAACAGCGAAAATCAATATCAATTTAGGAAACGTTATGTTGTGAGCAAATTCCCAATGACCTACTAGAACTTGTACAAAGTTATAGGTCACACAGGAGTTTGGCTGGAGACAGTAGGAAAGACCCAAAATTAAATAAGTTTCTCCTTTTGAAATGTAAATTACTCAGAAGTTTCACAAAGATGTCTTTGTGAATCGAATTTCGCGAACTTATGGAACTTAATTATTGTTTCTCTTCATTATAATATAATGTAAACATTAGTAGTGGACTTCAATGAGGTAAGACTAAAAATGTATCTCTTTTTGCTTCTCATAAGAAGGAAGTATTAATTAATTTTAAAAAGAATAGAAAAGCTAAACTTCTGAGAATTTCTAAGGGTAATGATGATAATCTGTACTGGATTTAACTTTATCAAAAACTTTTGAAAGTTCATATGTTAAGGCGGCGAAAAAACTCTTGCAATTATCGTCCAATTGCACTACTTCCAGTGCTTTCAAAAATCATCGAAAGGCTACTGAAGAATCGTCTTATGCCATTTCTCCTGAAACATCAGATAATATCCCCGGAGCAGTTCGGATGGATTGAAAGTTGTCTTCAACTTGGTGATTCGAGCCCGTTGCTTAGAGGCGTCTACTTATCTCTCAATAACAACCACCCAACTGCCTCAGTTTTTTGTGACTATGCGAAAGCCTTTGATTGTGTTAGTCATGAAATTCTGATAAACAAACTAAATTTTTATGGAATTCGTGGTACTTCTTTAAATTGGTTTAAATCTTATCTTGGGAAAAGGCAACAACTTGTAAGGGCTAATGGTTCCGATTCTGATTTTTAGTTGATTACAAGTGGAGTCCCACAAGGTTCAGTCTTGGGACCTATTCTTTTTTTGTTATACATTAATGATATCACGAACCTTAAAATTAATGGAAGAATTTCCCTTTTTGCTGACGACACAAGCATAACTTGGAGTGATTTTGATACAACGTCTTTACACTCTAGTATCTCCATGTAATTAAGGCTTGGTCTGATTCCAATATGCTTTGTTTTAATGTCGATAAAACGGTGGCGTTATCTTATAAGGGAACTTTACAACCACTTCAGGTACATAACAGCAATATTGAATACGTAGAGTCGGTTAAATTCCTGGGTTTAAATATAAATAACAACCTAAAATGGTCTAATCATATTGACACCTTAACTAAAAAACTTTCTACCGCCTGCTTCGCCATTCGATCAGTTTCAAAAGAACTAGACGTTCCTTCTGCCAGACTTACTTATTTCTCTTTATTTGAATCCCACCTCCGCTATGGCCTTCCCTTTTGGGGCTGCTGTACCACCAATTTCGTAGTATTTTTATGCTTCAAAAGAGAGCCATTCGTTATTTGTTTGGTCTAAATAATAGAGCTCACTGTCAATACTATTTCAAAAAACATGAAATATTAACACTTCCTGCATTATTTATTTTGGAAACGGTATATTTGCTGAGAAAACATATAAACACCCTCCCAGAAAGGCCACAACATGTATACCCTACCAGAAACTCTAGGCATGATATATATCTTCCCATTCCTTCCTCAGAATTAATAAAAAAATCAATTATTTACAACGCCATAAAACTTTACAACAATCTGCCAGTACATTTAAAATCTATCCCTATGCTTGCACAATTTCGAAAAAACACCAAAGCATACCTCATTGAGAGACCATTTTACAGTGTTAATAATTTTTACAGCGAGTAAGTCTCTAAATTGTCACTAAATTCGCTTGTTTACTTAAATCTTTTGTGAGTCATGTCCTAACTCGTAGCATAGAATTTTGAAAATCATCATATAGAGAAAAGAACTGTCGAACATTCACTTAAAACTTAATTATTTTTGTTAGGTATTGGATTAAAAACAAAATTTAATTCTTTTTTGTATACTACATTCTACACTAGTTCAATATACCTTCTGTTTAACATCACAATTATTTGTATAACTATAATAACATAGAGTTTAAGGTCGCATAGTTGCAATTTTGATTTCAATGTCATCGAAATTATTCACCTCGTACATGTGTGTTTGTTTACTTTCATAAGGTTATTAGGATTCATTAACTGCTTTGCGGCAATGTTATGTTATATTCTAACGTGTGTTTTACGATTTGGTAAATTGATAATTTACATTTTTAAAAAGCATTGACCTATCGAAATTCTTTTCGATTAATGTTTTGATATGTCTTATTTTAGGTATATTTTGCTTCGTCCATAAAATTGTAAAATTTTTCTGCGGCAATAAAGCATACTTTTGTTTGCTTGTTTGTTTGTATGTCCAGCAAAGTATTTAGCATTGTTGTAGCCTGCTTAAAAATCCTGACATTATTCATATAAAACAGTTAACTAATATAGTCTTTTTCATGTTAAGTTAAATTAACTAACTTAAATCCATGAACACCTCAAAAACGAAAGAAAATACTATACTTAAAATAACAAAATAATGAATAAAATTCCATTTATCATTTAACCCAATATCTAAAGTATTACTAGCTCAAAACTGCTTTAAACTTTTGGATATTTCTATACATATAATAAACCTAATTTAAATTTCAAACTACATGCAATGGAACAACTATTTTAATTCTGTTATGCAATTTATTTTTCCATCTCGGGAAACGAGTTCTTTGCAAGAAAAGCGCGGAAAATAATTTAATTATCTCTGTTTGTCTTAAAGTTTTGTTCCAAGTTATAAAGGAAAAAGGAATGGAAAATATATTAGAGACATTAAACTTACGATTACCTTCTATAATATGAGAGGTGTTTTTTTTTTCTGGTTAATTTGAATACATTAAGGAACTATTAATTGTTTTAAAGTTTTCGACTACATTACAAAACCGTATATAGTTAATATATCTTTCCATTTTCGTCTAAAATAGATTAAACAGCGGAATAATCAGGGCCGTTCCTAGCCCCTCGGCCGCCTTTGTGCAGAAATAAAACGGCCGCCATTTTATAACAAAAAAAAAACAATATTTATTGAACAAAAAAATATATTTAAGTTCCTACGTATACATTAACAAGTAACATTGTATCATAACATAAGGTAATAATCTATTAAACGAAACAATAAACAACATAAAACAAAATACAAATGTTTAAACTATTAATTATTTAAATATCAAATAATATAAAAACCAAACAAACAAAAATTGGTATCTTTTATATTGTATCTAAGTATAAAACTAAGCAAGTCCCAATAAAAAAACAACCTCTTCATTTCAAAAATATTTTTCTGGCTTTTGTACTTGCGAACTCGTCTATTATTTTATTATGGTCTAAATTTTCACAAATTTCATTTTCAATGGCAATTATACCTAAATTTGTAAGCCTTTCCTGTGACATAGAAGATCTTAAATAGTTTTTTATTATTTTTAATTTTGAGAATGACCGTTCACCAGATGCAACCGTTACTGGTATTGTTAAAAAAATTCTCAAGCTTATACATAAATTAGGAAAAGATGAGACCAAATTATTACTATAAATAAATTTTAGAATCTCAATAGGTTTGATTTGATCTGTTAGAGATTTAAATGTAACAATTTCTTCAAATAGTTCTACGCCACTTATATCCCTCAATTCGTCTTCGGTTAATGCGATTTCAAGTTCAACGCATTTTTGTTTTAAATCATCCGATGTCACATCATGAAACCGTGTTAAAAAGTTAAAAATATTACTGCAATACGAAAGAGAATTAAACCTTTCTTCTACTGATATTCTAGCTCGGTCAATAACAGTATAATAAAAATTTATTTTAAATTTCTCTCGTTCGTTAGTTAATACATTGTCTGTACTTTCATAACTAAATTGGGATTTTTTCCGCCTTATACGAACTTCTGGAAAATCTGGTTCCACATCAATTTCATTTGCTAAATTGGATGAAATTTCTATGTAAGTGTTAAAACTTTGGTCCGATCGCATTTCGTTAATAAAGTTAAGTACATGTTTTAATGATGTGGCACACTGAGTCAGATCAATATTAATTTTTTGCAATAATTTACTGACTACGTCAATTTTAACTAATAACTCGTACCATATGACTAAGCTACAGATAAAAGTAAATGATTTTATTTTTTCTAATAATGAATTGGCACTTAGTTTTGTTTTTGAGTCTCTTGTAACATCTTTACAAATATTTCCTAGTTGATTCCGAAGTGGTCTAAGCGCTTTAACTCTGCTTTCTCATCGGGTGTCACTTACCGATGTAACATTTAAATTACTAACATTTTTTTTTAAAACATCCCAACGAAAAGGAGAAGAAGAAAAGAATACATACAGTTCCTGCACGATGTTAAAAAAATTTATTGTTTCGTGGGAGATTTTAGCGGAATCGTTTATTACTAGATTTAGTGTGTGAGCGGTGCAAGGAACAAATATAGCCCTGGAATTAACATTTTTTACCCTTTGTTGAAGTCCGATATGTTTTCCGGACATATTGGCCCCATTATCATAGCCCTGACCTCTTATATCCCTAATATCTAATTCAAACTTAGGCAAAATATCATTAACCAATAGGTTAAAAATCCCTTCCCCAGTTGTATATAAAATAGGAAAAAAATCCAAAAAACACTCTTTTATGACAACATTTTCTTCATTACAGTCTACATATCTGACTACAAATGTAATTTGCTCTGTATGACTTGCATCTGGAGTAGAATCTAAAATTATGGAAAAATATTTGGATTTTTTTAAGAGTGTCGTAAAATGATGGCAAATATTTTTTGCTAGCAAAGTAATTATTTCGTTTTGAAAATAAATTCCCAAATAGTGAGTTATTTTACTTTTTGATTCTTGGGACTTTGTAATTTTTTTTAGATGATCGGATAACACTGGGTCAATTTTTGCCACCATTTCAACAGCTTTTAAAAAATTGCCATTATTTTGTTCGTATAAGACGGAACTTTTTCCACGAAATGCCAATGATTGTCCAGCTAAAAACTGAATAATTGCAATAACTCTTTTTAAGATAGAGCGCCAGCGTTCCCTTTCAAGTTCAAAATAATTTTGCCGTTCTTTGTCAATAGTTAATTTTTTATTTAATGACATTTTTAACTCAACCCATTTTTGATTAGCTTGCAAGTGATGTACAGAAGATTCATGCTTGGATAAAATATGTGAAAGATGTCGCCAATCAGAATACCCAATTTTGCTATTTAACTTAAACACTTCCTTACAAAATATTTTACAACAAAGACAAAAAATGCTATTTGCTCTACAAGAGTATACCAACCAAGCTCTTTTAATTTTTTCACCATTTGGCAAAATTCGAAAATATTGAGTTGAAGAAAATTTCCTTCCCAATTCATCAGAAGGAAATTTTTTTTCTATATGCTGAAAATCGTTTTGTACTATTTGCTCAATAACTTGATTTTGTAAAATATCCGGCCAGGTGAATGGGTCGCTGACATCAAAATCGTCATTAGTTTCAGGGATAACTTCGTTTAAGTTAGGATTATCATCGGTTAAGAGCATCTTTTCTTCATTATCTATTTCTGTATTTGATTCAGGGTGTTTTTTTTCTTCAGGGTCGCTTACTTTATGTGCATCCTTTACATTTTCATCCTCAATTGTATCTGTACCCTGTGACGATGTTGATGGAACTAAATATTTTTGCAAAGATCCACTTAATTTTTTTTTATTTTCTTCCTTTTCTAATTTTCTTTTTTTATATTGAGCTCCAGATAAACGTTTTGTTTTTCTATCGGACATCTGGAAATAAAATTGAAAGGTAATTAAAGTTAGAAAATTTAGTTTATGTAATAGTTCTGAATCTGCGAAGATATAATTTTATAATATCCCTAATTAAGTTCGCACCAAATGGAATTTTTTATAAATAATAAGTAAAATTGTAATCTAGCATCAGATTTTGTTTTATAAAATGACTCAAAAAATAAATATAATTATTATATTTTTATTAGATAAGTAAATTAGTAAAACTACTTTATACATTTTTTAAAACTTGAAATATAGAAAATTAATCTAGACATAAAATTAACAATAAACCACTTTTTGATCTAAGCTAAAAAAAATTTTTTTTCACATGTTTAATATTAAATCCAAAACGTAAGATGCGGATTTGGATGGTAATATAAAGTAAAGTAATATCTATCCGAAGAACTTACCTTTTTAAATTACGAAAATTTGTTTCTTTTGAAATTTCACTTTTGCAAAATGTAGAAAAAAATAACTAAACAACAAACACTTTATATCACTGTTAAACTCTCGCTAGTTAATCGAATACTAAAAAGAAAAACAAAACATTTAAAAACAGCCCCATTCTACAGTATATAGAGCTATATAAAACTATATACTGTACACATACCAATTATGAAGTATAAACAAACATTTTTGTATTGAAAGGCGGCCGCCCTTATCTATCATTTTTATTGCTTTTCCAAGGAACGCTGCTATAAATAGTTCTATTGTAATTTCGGCAACTCATGCACAGCAAAAAAAGAAATGACCGGTAATAAATTTCTTATGAATGTTTTATCTTAAAAGCCTAACAAAATGTAATTTAATTTTTCTTTATTTTGAAAACAAAAATATAGGTATATTTTTGTAATCAAATGGCTAATTTTGTGTTTTTGGCGGGCGGCCTGCGGCCGCCCCAATAATTTGGCCGCCTTTGTGCCGGCACAACGTGCACACCCCTAAAAACGGCCCTGGGAATAATGTGAAATAGTTATTTATGTATTAAGGGTAACAAATATATGTCTAAGCCCTGAGGGCGATGATCTTACAAACCTAAGGTCCTCTGGCTGGTAAGTCGCCCGAGGGTAATAAACGCATGCTGTCAAAATTTCAATTTTTTTCTGGTTTTTTGCATTTTTCACCAGTATGTTCCGATATAATTAGTTTAAATTTAGTACATGTATTATTTTCAGGAACCGCTGTAATAAAATATCAAAATTGTGCGTCTCAGTATACAGGGTGTTATATTTTTTGCATCACCTGCAAGTTTATCTTTCGGAGCATTTTTTTGGAGCACCCTGTATGAATTCTGCAATAGAATTTATATTCTCTGTTCTCTATCTATCAGAGTTTCGAGTTATTTGCAAAAATTGCGATCGATGCAAATTAAATGTAGGCGAAATAATGAAACTCGTTTTTTGCGTTTTTCTCCAGTAAATTTTAAAATAATTAGTTTAAATTTTGAACATGTATTATCTTCAGGAACCTCTAGAATAAAATATCGTAATTATGTGTCGCAGTATACAGGGTGTTTAATTTTTTGCATCTCTACAAGTTTATCTTTCGGAACTTCTTTTCGGAGCGCCCTGTACAAATGTGACATAAAATTTAAACTCCCTGTTCATATCTTTACCTTTTTAGTTTTTTTGCATTATTCTCGTATCTGTCGGAGTTTTCGAGTTATTTGTAAAAATTGCTATCGATGCAAATTAAATGTAGGAGAAATAATGAAACTCGTTTTTTGCTTTTTTCTTCATTAAATTCAAAGACAATTAGTTCAAATTTAGTACGTGTATTATTTCCAGGAAACTCTACAATAAAATATTAAAATTGTGCGTCTCATTATACAGGGTGTTACATATTTTGCAGCAAAATGTCTTTTTTTTTGGAGAACATGAAGCCATTTCTTTAACTTTTTATTCTTTCAGAGTGTTCAACTTATTTGTAAAAATTGGCATCTATGCGAATTAAATGTAGGCGAAATAAAGCAAAAAGTGAGTTCAAAGTGATACAACAATGTTTTCAGTTGCCTTCTAAAAAACAAGTTTAATATTCTTGTTTGAATAATCGCAAATGGGCTATGAATTGTTCCACCAAACTTCTGATAGTTAAAAAATGATAAAAGGGAGGTGGGCACAAAGTAAAAATTTCCTTTAAAGTTTAATTTAAAGTTGTTAACAAAACTCTCTCGAAACTTAACAAAATTTAGTTCCAAAAATTATTTTGTTAAAGAAGTCAGAATTTAAAAATTAAAATTATTGATAAAATTTTTAAACATAAACAAAAAATTTCAATGCTAAAATACGAATCAAGGTCTATGGTCTGCGGAAAATGTCACATGAAGCCATTATTCTTTCTAAATCACACGTGGAAACCGATCTCAACACAGGGCAGGGTTCGGCGAGCACAAGTAGGTTATAAAAGCCCACCTGAATCTCTTCGAGCTTATTCAGTGTTCAGATCTCGTGAAATGAAGATCCCTGAAGATGCGTCGTGCAATCGAAGGCGAAACGTCGGATAGTATTTAAAATTGGACACGATCTAATCCCAAGAACCAGGACAGAACATCTTTAAAAAATTAGGTTTCAAGAATCATGGCAGGCATAGCTTTTGGATATAGCTTTTCCTTATAGAAACTTGATACCCAGGCAATGAAGCGTACATCAACGTTTACTGCAGGCAATCTAACTATCACCGGAGCATAATTTGACTATATAACATTAAATAGATATTTACATAACACTTTAATTTCATACTTTGTAATTTTATTAATAAATGTTGTTAATAAGTTAATCAAAAACTGTTTATATGCCCGCGCGGACTATAAAGTAGACTTTAAGCCCCACGAAAAACATATCACACTATGGTGTAGTTGGTAACTAAGCAATAAAAATAATGAACTAGTATGATTTAAAAAAATAAATGATTGTACTAATGCGGTCAGACTAATAATACTTACCAAGAGAATGATAAGTAGACTGCGGACTGAGGGTGTATTAAAAATGAAACAATAAATGTAGATATCAATATAGCCAAATGTATGTGAAAAATTGTACATGTAAGATGGCAGTTAAATTAATTTATTTGGGATTTTATAAGTTTATTAACAAAGAAAAATGACAGACTATCACACAGTTAAGGCGACCTATATAGAAAAACTTCTAGCAGAAAACATTGTAATAATATATATCAAAGTAAAATTGCAGAATTAAACAATATGTTTTTTATATAGCATTTTTATACAATTGAATTTATTCAATAAAAAAATAAAAGTTGATTCTACCATTTCATTGCAGTGGTACGAATAAATAAAATTAAATTTCTTGCTCAAAAGAACCCATTGAGTTAATTTAAAGTAGTAATTCAATTTTTAGTATTTTTACTTTGTGAGTTCTTAGCACGCATATCAAGTTTAATCACGTACAAAAAATATAACCCAATAACAAATCCAACAACAATACAGTGGCGGCTCGCGGGTGAAATTTTTTTATATTTGGAGAGGGTAACTTACCTAAATTTTGTATACTAAATCAATTCTCCTATCCTTCCTAGCAGCAAATTTATTTATAACATCCTCATAAAATGGATGAATTACCCTAATCTCCTCCAGAAATTCCTTTTAAACTGAAATATTGCCAAGAGAAGTAAGTCTTTCTTGAAATATTGTATTTCTTAAACAAGTTTTTACACATATGAAGCAAGAAAAACTTTTTTCCACTGAAGCACTTGTCGACGGTATTGTTCAAATAAGGGAAAACAATTTATATGCTTCGGTAAAAATATATTTATTTTCATTAACTTTTTTCACTTGCTCTTGCAGCGATATATTTCAATTACTCTCATTGGCAGAAATAAGACCAAGCTCATTTTTAAATCGTTGACTTTTTGAAAATATTTTCCCATATAACTGTAACAAATTTTCAAACGGGCCAGCCGGAAAATTAAGCAGAACCTGCCATATATGAAATGAAATGAAATATGAATAACTTTTTCGCAGTCTTGAAATCTTAGTGTCGTTTCCATTAAAATATGGTCCAATATAAAAAAAGATTCTATACTTAGCTCTAATTTCTTCAGGTGAAAGCTTAGCAAGCTCACGTTTGTAATGATTAATTTGTGTAACAGAATTTGCTTTATCAAACATGGTATTAAAAAAATGTTCATTTCTTTTTTTACAGAGCGCCTCACGACAGCGTTTTATATTGGATATGCAAAAATGAATGTCAAGCGATTTTTTTGAAGAACGTCAAATAGTATGTCTCTGATTGAGAAAATGTCATTAAACACTAATGCCAAAAACGTAAATTCAAAATCGTTCATCTCACCTAAAAATCCTTTCGCAAGGCGGATTGATTTTTCATCAGATTTGTCACAGTTTGTAATAAATTCAAAGACGTCTTTTAATTTATTCTAGTCTTGAATAATCACATTTATTAACTTGGAATTTGAAGTTGTAACAACACCATAAATAAATATAACACAAAACAGTCAAGAAAACTGCAAAGGAACTCACCGGTTGCAGCGAAAGCCGCGAAAATAAAAGTAAACAACCACCGCAAACTGAACGCCACGTGGGTGTAGTGTACTGCGCCTGCAATTCACCGAGAGCGCTGGGCTCGACGTCATCACGTGTGTAGGTAAAAAAATCGTAAACTAAACATAGCACCTCCAGCAAAGTCAAAGCGGTTTGTGCCACTGTTATAGTTGTTATAATAAAGTTCGATTGAAAGTTTTAAAAAGACATGCCGCCAACGGTCAAGTAAAATATTTATTCGAGATGTACGGTTTATTTTTTATCAATTAGGTGAATAAATGAATGTAAAAACTAAAATTTTAAGATATATATATATAATAAATATAGTTAGACGTTTGCTTGTTTATTTTTCCTGGTGAAGTAGCACTTCACCTACTTCACCTGAATAGCCGTCACTGCAACAATATCTTCTTGTTTCTCGAAATATCATGAAATAAACTACTTTTAGAGGAGCTCGCATGCAATTGATGGCTCAAAGAAAACTAGGGACACTGCCGTAGTTCATAGAAGCAAATGCAATGTAGAATATCTGCACGCGTTTTGCAAATATTTGAAAAAAAACTGATTCTATTTGAAATATTCACCACAACGTATCTTAGAAAATAAGCCGTCCAAATAATTTTTTTTTACCTTACAATTAGCTAAAGAATCACCTCCTAAAATCTTTTAGCTTATTTTCTGAATACCCCGCATATTTGTTTTCTTCTTTTTAGCAAGCCAGTTAGTATGATCGGTTTTTTTTTAAATAATTAATTTATTGTTATATCTTGTTTAGTTGACGATGTAACAGTCCCCTGACTGCGAAACATCTTGCGTAATCATACTAACTATAAAATTTTAACAAACTTGGCTTTTGGCAACCTTTGGCTGTCTGTAGGTATCTCATTATTTTATAAACATTAACTCCCCGTCTTTTGTTTTTTTTTTAATTATTTTTTGTAGACCATTACTTACGGCTATGATTTGATTATAAACTCTCGATGTTATCCAATATTTATATTTCTGACAGCTGTCAAAATATGTTTTTGAATAAATTTAGACACTAAAAGCTATATAGAACGAGGAAACCCGTATTTTAAAATTTTAAGCAGTTCAAAAGTTACAGAGAAAAACAATTTCTTTTTGACTCATGTTCAAATAATTTTTCAAATAATTACGCACTAAAGGTTACATGGGATTGTAAAAACCGTAAAATTTTAAGTAGTTTAGAAGTTTAGTGTAGTTTAGAAAAAAAAACGTTTTTCTTAACATATGTTAACTTTTTTTTAATAAATTAGGCCATAAAAAGTTACCTGGAATTGTGGAAACCGCATTTCAAAATGTTAAACAGTTGAAAAGTTACGGGAAACATGACTTCTCGCGTCCGAATAGAGTCTCTAAAAAGAAAGCTTTGAAATTGCCAAATGTGATTTTGGCGAAACGACAGCAAAACTGTTCTTTTCAGAATGACAGTAGTATTTTTCCATCCGTGAATGACTAAGAATCAACATATACATACATATAAATCAATGAATCAACATACACATAATTATAAATATATATATATATATATATATATATATATATATATATATATATATAATTTTGTTTAATTGAAGAAGTAACAGTTCCTTGGGAGCAAAAGCCTTGTGGAATCATACTTACTTTATAAAATTGAAACATACAGGAGCCTTTTGCTGCCTGTAGGTATCTCATTAGTTTATAAACTTTAATTCCCTGTCGCATATATACTTTATATGTCCGCTCAACAGCAACTACATCTTTAGTCTAAAATAATTCTCATTATTTTCCCTACAGAGCCAATTATTTTAACATTCCAGCGATAATGCAAATTACAGACAAATTTCCTATTAGAGGCTGTTTTCTAAAAGCGTCAAAGGTATCACAGACTGTTTAATTAAAGACCTGGTTAATTCCAGTAAAACGAGTGAGTCAACTCGATATAGAGGCAAATTACTCGAACATGAAGTCAGGTATCTATTGCAAGCGCAGAACGTAGAGAGAATAACACAAAATTAGAGATTTAATGGGATACATTCGGTCGAAGGCTAAAATAATATTACATCGGGGGGCAACGATGCTTATTACAGAGTCATATCAACACATAAAGAAGCATAATACAAAATGCCCAAGACTTTCTTTATAAAAAAACAAACAAAAACCATATTCCTTTAACCAATAGTTTACAGTATCAATACAAATATCAAAGATAAATCAAAAATGTCCCAATGAAAGTGATGTCTGGCAAAATGGTCATTATTACCGTCATTTTATTAAATTTTTCATAAATATAGATTTAGAACAAAATTTTTAAAAAAGCTTTAGTTACATAAAATCATATATAATTTACCTCCATCCTTTTAGTCATTTAATCAGCATATCTGCTAAGGTCGGGTTTATCTTAAATTAATTCTAAACATTTTCACCAAAGAACCAATTATTTTAACACACCAGCGATAAAGAAAATTACAGATACACTTCCCATTAGAGGTTGTTTTGTAAAAACGTCAAAGGTATCGTAGACTGTTTAATTAAAGACCCGCTTAATTCCAGTAAAACGAGTGAGTCAACTCAATATAGGGACAAATTACTGGAACATGTACTCATGTCCTTATTGGAAGCTAGAATGTAGAGAGAATAACACAAAATTAGAGATTTAATAGAATATATTCGGTGAAATGGTTGTTGAATTAAAAAAAAATATATAGGTACCAATGGGGTTTACCAATGCTTATGAAATAATGGCATTTATTACAAAATCATATCAAAATATGAAAAAATATGATAAAAAATATACGAAACTCGACTAATGAAAAACACACAAAAACTATATTCTTTTAAACAAATTATTGATGGGTTACAGTATCAAGGTAATTCCCTGTCCCATATTCGCTCAGCATCGTCTAACCATTTAATCTAAAGTAATTCTCATTATTTTCTCTACAAAACAAATTATTTTAACATTTCAGCGATAAAGGAAATTAGAGAGAAATTTTCTATTAGGGGCTGGTTTCTAAAAGCTTCAAAGGTAACGTAGACTATTTAATTAAAGACCTGGTTAACTCTAGTAAAACGAGTGAGTCAACTCAATATAGAGACAAATTACTGGAACATGTAGTCATGTAGTTATTGGAAGATAGATCGTAGAGAGATTAACACAAAATTAGAGATTTAATAGAATATATTCGGTTAAATGGTTGTTGAATATATAAAGATTATATAGATGAAAAAACAAATGTCGTTAAAATGGTAACCTATATTTCATGATGTGAGGTGTTGTCTACCTTTATATCATTGTTTTTAAATATTATTTGTAGACCATAACTTTCGGCTATGATTTGATTATTAACTCTCGATATTATCCAATATTTATATTTCTACTGCTACACTGAACTGTGAAATCGTATTTAGGAAACTTAAGCAGTTCAAAAGTTAGAAAAAAAACAATTTTTTTACAGATGTCAAAATTTTTTTTTTTTAATAAATTACATCATAAAAAGTTAGATGGCGTTCTGCAAACCTTATTTACAAATTTTAAGCAGTTTAAAAGTCAATAATTTTTACCAACTTTTTTGAGAGCTGTCAAAATATAAGAAAAATCGTCACTAGAGATTACATAATTTGTGAAAAATATTAAAATTTTAAGCAGTTCAAAAGTCACAAAGAAAAACCGATTCTATTTAACATATATATATATATATATATATATATATATATATATATATATATATATATATATATATATATATATATATATATATATATATATATATATATATATATATATTCTTTAGTAAATTACGTCTCTAAAAGTTACATGAAATATCTTATCTATTATCAAAAAATCGACAATTTGAATGCTTCAAAAAATTCGTTAAAAAAATGAAAAATTCAGGGCTGCACAAACGAAGCTTCGTCCATTTATTTCCCAACACTCCCAAAATTGTGTTTAATTGAAGAAGGAACAATTGCTTGAGAGCCAAAGCCTTGTGGAATCATACTCACTTTATAAAATTAAAACAAAGTTACGAGAAACAATATTTTTGAGGGGTAACGAAATATTTTTTCCAAATACATGACACTAAGTTACACTGAACTGTGAAATCGTATTTAGAAAACTTAAGCAGTTCAAAAGTTAGAAAAAAAAAAACAATTTTTTTTACAGATGTCAAAATATTTTTTTTAAATTACATCATAAAAAGTTAGATGGCGCTCTGCAAACCGTATTTACAAATTTCAAGCAGTTTAAAAGTCAACAATTTTTACCAACTTTTTTGAGAGCTGTCAAAATATAAAAAAAATCGTCACTAGAGATTACATAATCTGTGAAAAATATCATTAAAATTTTAAGCAGTTCAAAAGTCACAAAGAAAAACCGATTCTTTTTGACAGCTGCAATATATATATATATATATATATATATATATATATATATATATATATATATATATATATATATATATATATATATATATATATATAGTTTTGGTATATCCTCTTTGACCTCCTAATATTATAATATGTTTCTAAATTGAAATTTCTTGGTTTTAGGTCAGTTTGTGTTGAAATAAATTAGTTCACATTGTCTTTTTGAACATTTTTCTTAACGTTTCGACCTTTTTTAGGCCGTTTTCAAAAGTCTACAAATTTCAGGAATTTTTTAAATTTTAAATTTAACTTACATAAATGTCAAGAATCTTACCTTAAACGTAGCTCAATTTTAAAAATAAAATTTCCAATATATTTAACGATTTCACTTTTACATATCTCACTAACAATTTACAATCACAACCGAAGAACATAAAATAAATAAAATGTATGCTTGGGTACTATAGAACTGATAGGTAGGTTTTACTTAAATTATTTGGATCATTTTTGTCGTTTATGGCATTTGGATTTTTTTGGATTGCTACCATTTCGAGGAACTCTCGTTTCTTTTTGTTTGGTTCGACTCGTAATATTTTAGTTTCGTCGAAATTGAATGTATGTTTTCGCGATATTTGATGTGATGTCAAAGCAGTGGTATTCTTAGGTGTTTTTGTTTTTAATCTTGAGTATATACCCGAAGATAATAAGTTGTATCCTTTATGACACATTTTTATGTTATTTCTTTCGAAGAGATGTTGGAATTGCTGTGAGAGGCCATTTATAAAGGGCAATGATATAAATTTTGTTGATTTATTTATTAGTGTTTTCTGCTGTTTTTTTTTGTGAATTATAAAATATATGAATTCTTTTTTTAAATATTTGGTTGACAAACTTTGGTGGATAACTGTTCTCCAAAAGTGCTTGTTTCGCTTTGTTGATGGCCTCTGTTCGGTATTCAGGATCAGAGAGTTGTACCACTCGATCTGCCAAGCCAATAACCACTGATTTTTTTTGGGCAATTGGATGGTTGGAGTTAAAATTAAGATATCCAGAGGACCATGTTTTTTTTGTATACCATTCAGTTTTTATTTTTTGATTTTCATTGTGTAATGTTATATCTAAAAAGTTAATTTTTTTGTTGTCTTCAACTTCAGTAGTAAATTGTAATTTATTATTATAGCTGTTAAAATATTTTTTTAAGTTTTCGACCTGGTTTTTGGGAATAGCAGTGATACAATCACGTACAATACGTATCGATAAAAAAATGAAATCTCGAAATCTAACTTTTGCAAAACAGTTTCCTCCAAATCCTCCAAAACTAATTGGTCGACAACGCTTAAAATGAATGCCCCCATAGCACAACCATCTATTTGTTTAAATATTTTATTTTCATATGCAAAATATGTAGAATTTAACGTTAGTTCAACGGCATTTATAAATTCGTCTTTGGGAATATCTGTATATTTTTTATTTTACCCTAACCTAAAACCAAGAACTTTCAATTTACAAATATATATATATATATATATATATATATATATATATATATGTATATATATATATATATATATATATATATATATATATATATAAAAATATATAAAAAAACTGCAGCTCTTATATCAGAATTTTTAAAGAAATAAATGTCCTACTGCCCCTGTGCAATATAAAATATGTTTGACGTCTGTACTGAAAACCCACCAAACTTTCGAAAAAATGTCATTATCTCTATCCATTACGGAACATCCCAAATCCAAATATTGTTATATTTTGTTTAATTGCTGACATGATGTAATAGCCTTCTGAGTGCTTCAGTAAAACCTTGTGGGATCATACTCACTTGATAAAATTGCATTAAACTTGTTGCTATATGTAAGTATCTCATTATTTTATGAACATCAATTCCCTATCACACAGATATTCGTTCGGCACCATCTAAACATTTATTCTAAAATAATTCTCAACATTCTCCCTACAGAACCAATTATTTTAACACACCAGCGATAAAGCAGATTACAGAGAAATTTCCTATTAGAGACTGTTTTCTGAAGCTTCAAAGGTAAGGTAGACTGTTTAATTAAAGACCTGGTTAACTCTAGTAAAACGAGTGAGTCAACTCAGTATAGAGACAAATTACTGGAACATTTAAACATGTATTTGATAGAAGCATAGAACGTAGAGAGAATAACACAAAATTAAAAATTTAATTGGATATATTCGGTTGAATGGTTATTGAATTTAAAAAGATTATGCAGGTAAAAACGAATGTCGTTAAAAAAATAATACATCGAGGATTGCAATGAAATAATGGGATTTTTTACAGAGCCGAAGAATTAATTGGTATTTATATCAAAATATGAAAAAGAATAATATAAAATATACGAGGCTTGTCTAAATAATAAGCAAATAGAAAAAATATGTTTTTAAACCAATCAGGGTAAGAATATCTTCCCAAATATCAAAGATAAATCAAAACAACTAAAATGTCCCAATGAAAGTGACATATGAGGAAATGATCTTCATTTAAATACAATTTTTAAAAATGTTTTAGAGACATACAGTAATTAATCTATAATTGTTTTCTTCTTTTTATCCAGCTAGTCAGTATATCTTCTACGGTCGGGTTTCCCCGTTTTTCTTTAAAAAATAATGTATTGTTATATATTGTTTAATTGCTGACATGATGTAACAGCCCCCTAGGGGCAAAAAACCTTGTGGAATCATAATAACTTTATAAAATTGGTTTAAACTATAGCTTGTTACTACATGTAGGTATCTCATTATCTTATGAACAATAATTCCCTATCATACAGCTACTTTACATTTTCGTTCAGCACTATCTAAACATTTATTGTAATGTAATTCTCAACCTACAGAACCAATTATTTTAACACACCAGAGATAAAGCAAATTACAGACACATTTTCTATTAGAGGGTGTTTTCTAAAAGCATCAAAGGTATCGTAGACTGTTTAATTAAAGACCTGGTTAACTCCAGTAAAACGAGTGACTCAACTCAATATAGAGACAAATTACTGGAACATGTGCTTATCGGATGCGGAGAACGCACAGTGGTTGAAATAATTAATCTAGGAATTAATATTTTATTCCACTCCACTATATCTGGGAATAATCCTAAATCCGAATAAACAGCCGATCAATCAAGAGTGCCTTAGTAATAAGACAGAAGAAAGTGCTAGTGTTGTGTCAAATTTGTTTAAACGCCATAATTAGTTTTTCGTGTTGTAAAAAAATATTCCTGTCAAAGTTTGGTGCTTCAATAACTATTTTTACTTTCCAATTATTAATTTTAAAGGTATGTATTACATAAATTATTAAGTGTGTTGTCTTTGGCTAAAGGTATTTTTCCACGAGTTAATAATAAGTAAAAATAAAATGCTATATAAATTTTTGACATATGAAATTAATTAATGGAGCCGCAGTATATGGATCCGCATTGATTCGCTGTGATATATTTTTTATTTTTTAGGTAATGCTATCAGGTTTACATTAAATTTTAATTTAACTGCAAATACGTGCAACTGTCAATTTGGTGATTTTTTTTTTAGAAAGATGTCAATCTCGCGCCGAGAACTTTTCGACGTCTGGCGCCGCGAAGCTGTACCAACCAAAAAATCCAATGCTGTATTGTCTCATGTTTTGACTGAATTTGGACTGAATGATAATGAAGA
The DNA here is from genome assembly GCA_030620095.1 of Kuschelorhynchus macadamiae. NCBI lineage: Eukaryota > Metazoa > Arthropoda > Insecta > Coleoptera > Curculionidae > Kuschelorhynchus > Kuschelorhynchus macadamiae. The sequence goes on from JAUTXW010005426.1 coordinate 777,930, forward strand.
AGATACCAGGTATATCAAAGTTAAATTTTTGGTAAAAAATTTTTCGAGCAAAGTGTCTCAAAAGTGGAAAGACTGTAAGCGTGCATTAAAATATTTTGAGAGACGTGAGTTCAAATGGTTAAATGAAAAAATTGTTTTCTTTTCGCAAAATATCACTGGTGCAATAGAAAGAAGTAAACGAGGCCGACCAGAAAAAAAGTTTTGCCAGGCAGGTGAACAAAGCAAGCGACATAAAATTTTGCCCTTGCTTAAAGAATTCTCCAGCAAAGAGCTATCATTTGCAGCCCGTAAAAGTTTGCAATTGTCTGGACAACGAGATGCTGCAAAATTGGTACAAGAAGTGACTGAGACATCCCCTAAAAGAGCAACACATATTAAAAAAAGGCTTGCTTGTTCTTTACAACCGATCAAATACACTCCCGAAGAAGCGCTTGCACTCTATGTAGATGGCCGCTACACAAAACATTCTTACATTTTAATACAGCAAGGAGCTAAGCATAGAAATGCTAATATTTATCCATCATATGATATCCTCAAGCAAGCAAAAAAATCTTGCTATCCGGAAGAAGAATTTATAACGATAACTGATATATCAGCCGAAATTAAATTACAGGCGATTGTAGACCATACAATAAAAAGAATTTTAGAGGTACAAAAAGATGTACTGAAACAAATAATATCAGAAATTCCGTATGGCATATCATGTATATATAAGTGGGGTTGCGATGGTAGCGCAAGTCAGTCCACGTATAGACAAAAGTTCAGTGGAGAAGATATACAAAATAAAAATGACTCAAATTTGTTTGCCGTTTGCATTGTCCCCTTACAGTTGCACTCAAAAAATGGCCATATAATCTGGCGAAATCCAAGACCTTCGTCGACCAGGTTTTGCCGACCCATAAAAATTATATTCGAGAAAGAAAGTAACGACCTCTCAAAATCAGTTATCGAAAGTATGGACAGCCAAGTAAAAAATATAATTCCAACGAAACATGAAATGCATGGAAAAATAATTACTGTCGACCACTGTTTTAAAATGACAATGATAGACGGGAAAATATTCGGGGTCGTTTCAAATACATCATCTCAAAAATGTGGAATATGTGGGGCAACCCCAAAAATAATGAATCAACTAGATACAGTGACAAAACGTACTGCAGATTCTTCTCAATATGATTACGGGATTTCAAATTTACACGCCTGGATCAGATGCCTGGAGTGTTGCTTGCATATTTCATATCGCTTTCCCCTTAAGAAGTGGCAAATCCGTAATGAAAATGACAAACAAATCTTCAACGAAAGAAAAAAATATATACAAACCGCTTTAAAAACAGAAATGGGTCTATTGGTCGACATCCCAAAACCTGGCTATGGGACGACCAATGACGGAAATACGGCCAGAAGGTTTTTTTACGAGTCGTCACTATCAGCTTCTGTTACTGGTCTCGATGAAGACATAATAAAACGTTTTTATGTTATTTTAAAAACAATATCGTGCGGGTATGCGATCAACACAGCCGCTTTCCGTACTTATGCATATGATACTGCTAAAAAGTATGTATCTGTATATTCCTGGTACTATATGCCGTCTAGTTTGCACAAGATATTGATTCATGGGGCAGATATTATAAATTCAGCTGTGCTTCCCATAGGAATGTTCTCGGAGGAGGCTATGGAATCCCGCAACAAGGATTTCCGGACCTACCGTGAGTTACATACCCGAAAATGCTCTCGGGAAAAAACAATGCGCGATTTGTTAAATGGTCTGCGAGTCTCATCGGATCCTTTAATTTCTTCATTATGCAAAACAAAATCTTATTGTAATAAAGAGCCACTTTGTACTGATATAATAAATTTGTTATCAGAGCCAAATATAACGCAAAAATATGAGGCTTACGAGAACAACATAAAGCAAGCGTACTACTACTCACATTCAAACCTTTTTTTTAAATCTGGCATATTTAATAACACTATTTATTTATTTTCATAAATTTTGCACTCCTTACAATATTGTTCTTAAATCTCATATGAAATTTGACGTCAGAATTTCTTTTCTTTATGTGTCACCTTGATTCATAAATAACTTTTTTAATAAAATTAATAATACATAAACAACGTTCCATGATATTGCATATTTTTGTAGGCCCTGTATATATTATATTGAAGTTATTTTACGTATATGTACACAAATAAATATTAAGGTAGTCTCTGATAGCTACAACTTAATCCATAGCAACGTAAATTTGTTAAAAATATTAATTTATAACAACCAGGGCCGTTCCTAGCCCCTCGGCCGCCTTTGTGCAGAAATAAAACGGCCGCCCTTTTATAACAAAAAAAAACAATATTTATTGAACAAAAAAATATATTTAAGTTCCTACGTATACATTAACAAGTAACATTGTATCATAACATAAGGTAATAATCTATTAAACGAAACAATAAACAACATAAAACAAAATACAAATGTTTAAACTATTAATTATTTAAATATCAAATAATATAAAAGCCAAACAAACAAAAATTGGTATCTTTTATATTGTATCTAAGTATAAAACTAAGCAAGTCCCAATAAAAAAACAACCTCTTCATTTCAAAAATATTTTTCTGGCTTTTGTACTTGCGAACTCGTCTATTATTTTATTATGGTCTAAATTTTCACAAATTTCATTTTCAATGGCAATTATACCTAAATTTGTAAGCCTTTCCTGTGACATAGAAGATCTTAAATAGTTTTTTATTATTTTTAATTTTGAGAATGACCGTTCACCAGATGCAACCGTTACTGGTATTGTTAAAAAAATTCTCAAGCTTATACATAAATTAGGAAAAGATGAGACCAAATTATTACTATAAATAAATTTTAGAATCTCAATAGGTTTGATTTGATCTGTTAGAGATTTAAATGTAACAATTTCTTCAAATAGTTCTACGCCACTTATATCCCTCAATTCGTTTTCGGTTAATGCGATTTCAAGTTCAACGCATTTTTGTTTTAAATCATCCTATGTCACATCATGAAACCGTGTTAAAAAGTTAAAAATATTACTGCAATACGAAAGAGAATTAAACCTTTCTTCTACTGATATTCTAGCTCGGTCAATAACAGTATAATAAAAATTTATTTTAAATTTCTCTCGTTCGTTAGTTAATACATTGTCTGTACTTTCATAACTAAATTGGGATTTTTTCCGCCTTATACGAACTTCTGGAAAATCTGGTTCCACATCAATTTCATTTGCTAAATTGGATGAAATTTCTATGTAAGTGTTAAAACTTTGGTCCGATCGCATTTCGTTAATAAAGTTAAGTACATGTTTTAATGATGTGGCACACTGAGTCAGATCAATATTAATTTTTTGCAATAATTTACTGACTACGTCAATTTTAACTAATAACTCGTACCATATGACCAAGCTACAGATGAAAGTAAATGATTTTATTTTTTCTAATAATGAATTGGCACTTAGTTTTGTTTTTGAGTCTCTTGTAACATCTTCTGAAAGCTCAACCAAAGCTTTACAAATATTTCCTAGTTGATTCCGAAGTGGTCTAAGCGCTTTAACTCTGCTTTCCCATCGGGTGTCACTTACCGATGTAAGATTTAAATTACTAACATTTTTTTTAAAACATCCCAACGAAAAGGAGAAGAAGAAAAGAATACATACAGTTCCTGTACGATGTTAAAAAAATTTATTGTTTCGTGGGAGATTTTAGCGGAATCGTTTATTACTAGATTTAGTGTGTGAGCGGTGCAAGGAACAAATATAGCCCTGGAATTAACATTTTTTACCCTTTGTTGAAGTCCGATATGTTTTCCGGACATATTGGCCCCATTATCATAGCCCTGACCTCTTATATCCCTAATATCTAATTCAAACTTAGGCAAAATATCATTAACCAATAGGTTAAAAATCCCTTCCCCAGTTGTATATAAAATAGGAAAAAAACCCAAAAAACACTCTTTTATGACAACATTTTCTTCGTTACAGTCTACATATCTGACTACAAATGTAATTTGCTCTGTATGACTTGCATCTGGAGTAGAATCTAAAATTATGGAAAAATATTTGGATTTTTTTAAGAGTGTCGTAAAATGATGGCAAATATTTTTTGCTAGCAAAGTAATTATTTCGTTTTGAAAATGAATTCCCAAATAGTGAGTTATTTTACTTTTTGATTCTTGGGACTTTGTAATTTTTTTTAGATGATCAGATAACACTGGGTAAATTTTTGCCACCATTTCAACAGCTTTTAAAAAATTGCCATTATTTTGTTCGTATAAGACGGAACTTTTTCCACGAAATGCCAATGATTGTCCAGCTAAAAATTGAATAATTGCAATAACTCTTTTTAAGATAGAGCGCCAGCGTTCCCTTTCAAGTTCAAAATAATTTTGCCGTTCTTTGTCAATAGTTAATTTTTTATTTAATGACATTTTTAACTCAACCCATTTTTGATTAGCTTGCAAGTGATGTACAGAAGATTCATGCTTGGATAAAATATGTGAAAGATGTCGCCAATCAGAATACCCAATTTTGCTATTTAACTTAAACACTTCCTTACAAAATATTTTACAACAAAGACAAAAAATGCTATTTGCTCTACAAGAGTATACCAACCAAGCTCTTTTAATTTTTTCACCATTTGGCAAAATTCGAAAATATTGAGTTGAAGAAAATTTCCTTCCCGATTCATCAGAAGGAAATTTTTTTTCTATATGCTGAAAATCGTTTTGTACTATTTGCTCAATAACTTGATTTTGTAAAATATCCGGCCAGGTGAATGGGTCGCTGACATCAAAATCATCATTAGTTTCAGGGATAACTTCGTTTAAGTTAGGATTATCATCGGTTAAGAGCATCTTTTCTTCATTATCTATTTCTGTATTTGATTCAGGGTGTTTTTTTTCTTCAGGGTCGCTTACTTTATGTGCATCCTTTACATTTTCATCCTCAATTGTATCTGTACCCTGTGACGATGTTGATGGAACTAAATATTTTTGCAAAGATCCACTTAATTTTTTTTTGTTTTCTTCCTTTTCTAATTTTCTTTTTTTATATTGAGCTCCAGATAAACGTTTTGTTTTTCTATCGGACATCTGGAAATAAAATTGAAAGGTAATTAAAGTTAGAAAATTTAGTTTATGTAATAGTTCTGAATCTGCGAAGATATAATTTTATAGTATCCCTAATTAAGTTCGCACCAAATGGAATTTTTTATAAATAATAAGTAAAATTGTAATCTAGCATCAGATTTTGTTTTTAAAATGACCCAAAAAATAAATATAATTATTATATTTTTATTAGATAAGTAAATTAGTAAAACTACTTTATACATTTTTTAAAACTTGAAATATAGAAAATTAATCCGCACCAAATGGAATTTTTTATAAATAATAAGTAAAATTGTAATCTAGCATCAGATTTTGTTTTTAAAATGACCCAAAAAATAAATATAATTATTATATTTTTATTAGATAAGTAAATTAGTAAAACTACTTTATACATTTTTTAAAACTTGAAATATAGAAAATTAATCTAGACATAAAATTAACAATAAACCACTTTTTGATCTCAAGCTAAAAAAAATTTTTTTTCACATGTTTAATATTAAATCCAAAACGTAAGATGCGGATTTGGATGGTAATATTAAGTAAAGTAATATCTATCCGAAGAACTTACCTTTTTAAATTACGAAAATTTGTTCCTTTTGAAATTTCACTTTTGCAAAATGTAGAAAAAAATAACTAAACAACAAACACTTTATATCACTGTTAAACACTCGCTAGTTAATCGACTACTAAAAGAAAAACAAAACATTTAAAAACTGCCCCATTCTACAGTATATAGAGCTATATAAAACTATATACTGTACACATACCAATTATGAAGTATAAACAAACATTTTTGTATTGAAAGGCGGCCGCCCTTATCTATCATTTTTATTGCTTTTCCAAGGAACGCTGCTATAAATAGTTCTATTGTAATTTCGGCAACTCATGCACAGCAAAAAAAGAAATGACCGGTAATAAATTTCTTATGATTGTTTTATCTTAAAAGCCTAACAAAATGTAATTTAATTTTTCTTTATTTTGAAAACAAAAATATAGGTATATTTTTGTAATCAAATGGCTAATTCTGTGTTTTTGGCGGGCGGCCTGCGGCCGCCCCATTAATTTGGCCTTCTTTGTGCCGGCACAACGTGCACACCCCTAAAAACGGCCCTGATAACAACCGTTTATATCTTGTTAAACAAGACAATGTTATGTAATAGTTATATTTTTTATTTCAAATTATATTTTTTGTTTTTATTATGTGAATAAAATTAAATTGAGTTAGATACATTTTTACTCCCCATATAACCCAAAAAAATTATAAATAAAAATTATTTGGTGCATTAGATTTTTTATTTCCTAGAATAAGCCTTTCACCCACTGTGGAACGTACAGAAAATAACACAAAATTAGGAAATTAATCGGATATATTCGGTTGAATGTTTGTTGAATTTAAAAAAATTATGCAGGTAAAAACAAATATCGTTAAAATAATAATATATCGGAAACTGCCAGTGCTTATGAAATTATATTACAGGTCATATCAAAATGTAAAAAGCATACTCACTACTGAAACAAAACCTATTTAGTTTGTTAGCAATTTTTCATTAAAAATTGGGAAAAAACTAAAAGATTACTCAACAAACTCTCCTAAAATGTATTTCTTTATCAAAAGCACACAAAGAAAATACTACTTTATGCCCCATAGTTTCTCTTATAGGTTTATCTTTATTCTAAACCAGTTAGTTTGTCACCGAAATTTTAAGTTATGTCTTTATTAAAGGCAGATAGATTCCATCTTCTTTTTACTTCCCTCGTAATAGGGACGTATTGTAATCGTGAAAAAATCACCCTTCCAGATTTTTTCAGATCTTTACGTTTAATCCCTAGGGAAATAAAAACCTAAAATTATTATAAGTAGCTTGAATTTTTGTTTTCATCAACATATCACAAAAATCCGGACAAAAATCCAGTGATATTAATTGAGTTGAATATTAATGGTACAATTATTCACATTATTAACAAAATTTGACTCCACAGATCCTTCATTTCTAACCAATGTTTCTGTCACTGTTGAAGCAGTCCCGAACTTTTTTGGCAGCCTTCGCTATCGCTCGAGCGCAAACTTGTCCTCGACTGGTAAATGTTACTTACAACCCTTATAGTATAAGTAACTACTCCGACCTACAAAATTTAAAAATTTCGACGCCTTCAGCTGACTCTGTTTCTAATACAAATTTAAAAGCATTAAACTCGAACATACATAATTATATATATATATATATATATATATATATATATATATATATATATATATATATATATATATATATATATATATATATATATATATATATATATATATATATATATATATATATATATATATATATATATATATATATATATATATATATATATATATATTTCATTCCGGGTGTACATCCGTTCACTACTGTCGTTCTGAAAAGAACAGTTTTGCTGACGTTTCGCCAAAATCACATTTAACATTTTCGAAGCTTTCTTTCTCGCGTCCGAATAGAGACTGTCTCTATTCGGACGCGAGAAAGAAAGCTTCGATAATGCCAAATGTGATTTTGGCGAAACGTCAGCAAAACTGTTCTTTTCAGAACGACAGTAGTGAACGGATGTACACCCGGAATGAAAACACATTGTATTTTTCCATCCGTGAAGGAGTAAAAATCAACACACATATATATATATATATATATAAATATATTATATATATATATATATATATATAAATATATTATATATATATATATATATATATATATATATAAATATAAATATAAATACGTTGTTTTGCCAATAGGAAATGTTTTTAAAAGTATCTGACACTATAAGTGTGTGAGAATTTGAAAGAGTAATGAAGCGTTGTAGACAACTGAAGCATACTTTATTTAAGTTAATATAGTAATCTTTATTAAAATACCAAATATATTAAATTACAGATTTTGATAGCTTGACACTACTACTAATTATTATGGCATTTAAAAAATAAACAAAGATTATTCTCTCAGCGCAATGGAGTGTACAATATTTTTGGTCAGTCCGTCTATTACGGTACATGAGATATAGCCTGGTGACAGACGGACGGACGGACAGCAGACTCTTAGTAATAGGGTTCCCGTTTTTACCCTTTGGGTACGGAACCCTAAAAACCGCTGTCGATGGAATAGCTACTTCAACATCATAAAACCCCTTCATAAAATAAATTTATTAAATGTCTTGAATTTTTTGTTCAATTGCAAAGTGAGTCCTAAAATTGAAATTAACACTCTCATAAAATATATTACTCATTTTTTTCGCTGTTAGAATATATTTATTTCAACCCTCTCTTTCAATTTGGTAACTCAACTCCTTCAAAAGTTAACGTTTAAAACAGATAATTTGGATAAATTTTATTTAGCAAAACAACTGTCCATCACTTTATTTCCACAAAATGTTAAAGTATAATAAATTACATACCTTTAAAGTAAGGGCGTTGTTGGCACAAAATAAATGTCTATTATTAATTATTAACTGAACTGAAGTAAATTAACTTGAGAGGCGTATCAGTCGAGACACAATTAAAACAAAAAAACTATATTAAAAACAAAACAATACAGGTTTCATCCTGTCTGAGTACTCCGTAGAGTTGATTTGATACTTGCGCAGGCGCGTATAATCCGTGTATGTGGGGTTGCGGTTGCGTTGCTGTACGGGAAATTCAATTCAAAATGATTTATTTATGCGGGACCGCCAGCTAAATCAATAAATATTTTTAATAACATAAAAGAACAAAAATAATTTTCTTTAAAAAAAAACCTGAAACTAAATATGTAATACCCGATTTTTAAGGAAATATAAAAAAAATGTGGTAGAAAATAAAAAAAAAAGTAGTTTACAACGGGACTCGAAAAAATTGTAAATAACGTGAATAATACAAAAATAGCTATTAAAAAATAGGGGTTGATGGTAGAAGGGTGAAAATCTAGGGTTGTATGTATTTTTTAATGCTGAATCGTGAAAAAATAAAAACAAACAATTTTGTCCAAAAATTAAAAAAAAAATTTTTGGGGTGAACCACCCTTAATTTTTAGGGGTGTGAAAAATAGATGTTGGCCGATTCTCAGACCTACCCAATAAGCACAGAAAATTTTATGAAAATCGGTTTAGCCGATTCGGAGGAGTTTGGTAACAAACACCGTGACACGAGAATTTTTTATATTAGATATATATATATATATATATATATATATATATATATATATATATATATATATATATATATATATATATATATATATATATATATATATATATATATATATATATATATATATATATATATATATATATATATATATATATATATATATATATATATATATATATATATATATATATATATATATATATATATATATATATATATATATATATATATATATATATATATATATATATATATATATATATATATATATATATATATATATATATATATATACTAGCGGCCCGGTACATGCTTCGCTACGTATAAAGTGAAATAATAGAAAAGTTTAATTGGAACATAAAATTCATTTATTCAAACAAAAAAATATTATATTACTTGCTAGCTATTTTAAAACTTAAACCAAAACATTAGGATAAACAATATTTTTTGTTTTTCCATTTTGAGCATGAATAAACAAACGGCTGGGGATACCGACTCTGGAACAGGCAACATAAAGTTGGCCATGTGAAAAACATGATTCCTCCAAATTCACACCACAAACGTCAAGTGTTTGCCCTTGGGCCTTGTTGATGGACATCGCAAATGATAAACGCACAGGATATTGTAATCGTTTGAACTCAAATGGCATATCAGTTGGAATCATAGGGATACCCGGTATCAAACAAACTTCTCCTTTTGATTTACCAGTTAAGATCGTGGCTTCAATCAAATTTGGCAATAACTTTTTCACTGCCAATCTGGTGCCATTACACAGTTTTGGTGGATTAATATTTCGCAATAATATAATCAAAGAACCAACTTTCAGATTCAAGCAATGCGGTGGCATACCAGCCGGTTCCAGTGAATTTAAAAATTCAATTGGATAATTTACTGCCTCATCTTGATTCATAACAATGTCAATTGATTTATATGTCGTGACTACACCTGGCAGTTTCGCTTGAATTTGAAAATTAATGGCATTGATATGAATGTTCTTCGGTGCTAAAATGGCGCGTTCTCTCAACCAATCATGATTTCTGTAATTCTGAAGAATATTCGGAAAAACACATTCAATTAATTCATCTATCGATTGCACAATTGTACAAAAATTGTTCGGTAGAGCGGTCAATCCGTTGGTACTGTCGATTTGTATTTTGCCATCACCAATTTCTAACAATTGTTTTGAAAACTCATGGGCAGCTGGATCATTTTGTAGGTGAATACGCATATTAATGTTCAGTGTCAATTTTTGTACATATCTCCAAAGAACTGATGACTTTAAACAGACATTTATTTCATCAGCAGGAGTTGATCGAGGAATGACAGGCAATGTTTGACGAAAATCCCCTGACAGTAATATCAAAGCACCACCAAAAAGCTCTTGATTACCACGTAAATCTTGCATTGTTCGATTAACTGCTTCTAGTGATTTTTTATTTGCCATTGTACACTCATCCCATAAAATAATTGACGTTAATCGCAGAACTTTTGCCATAGCAGAATTTCTCGAAATATTGCAAGTTGGAGTTTCAATCACCTGTACATTCAATGGCAATTTTAATGCAGAGTGTGCGGTCCGACCACCTTCTAATAATGTGGCAGCAATTCCCGAAGATGCAAGTGCCAATGCAATTTTCTGTTCCGATCGAATAGTCGCTAAAATCAATGATATAACGAATGTTTTGCCTGTACCACCAGGTGCATCCAAGAAATATAATCCACCTGCATTATTGGAAACGGCTTGCATGATTGTGTCATATACATGTTTTTGCTGAATATTCAATTAGGTTATATTCGATTGTACAAATAAACGCAAATCATTAGAATTGAATTCCTGCTCACGTTGCAATTCACGATCAAACAGATCATGCATCTCACGATTTGGTGCGGTCATACCCAATTGTACTAATGCTTTATTTGCAATCGTTAGACACATATCTTCAATCTTTATCAAAGCTTCGTTGTCCATTTCCCAAGTAATCAACAAATCAGGATTTCTTGTATGATGACGCATACGAATTAAAATATCTTCTGCCATATAATGTTTATATTTGTTCCATAATTCAAGTGGATTAGATGGCATACATGTTGATAATATAATGGCAAACAGCATTCGTATTTGTTGTGGATGAGCTGAAGTAGATGAATCATGAAGTGTTGAATCCCAATGTGCATCATCCTCCAACAAATGCAAGAGTTGACATGCTTCACGATATGTTTGACACAAATGACCGTTGACTGTTTTCAATTCTTGAAATGATTTTGGACCATTGACGTTAACTAATAACAATCGCAAATAAAAACACTCAGCATTGTTTGGATGTACTGTATATATTCTCCCAATTGTATCTGTTTGGAAAATGCCTGGATTACTTGGCCATTTATAACACGTGGTTGTGGCGTGGTGAATTTGGCGGCCTGTTATATTATATTCCCGACCGGAAAATTAGTATTATAATGAAAATATGAAGAACCGCTTGACCGATTTTGTGCAAACTTCACATAAACCATCTACTAAATAGTCCGAACAAAGCCTAAACATTTGGTTTGGATAGGTGAGTCCGTTCTTGAGTTATAAAATTACAACGAAAAGTGGCATTGATTTATATATACAGGGTGAGTGGGGAGGATCGCCCCAAACTCCAGGAGTGTGTTCTATGAAAGATACTGATTTAAAAAAACTCATATGTTCTTATTCGATTTTCATTTGTTTTCAACTTTCAACAAAAATAAGATTTCAAGCATAATTCCATACATACAACATAATAATTATAGGGTGCTTAGAAATCAAAATAAGTTAATGTTCCATTTACTGGTACTATACCTGTCATTGTCATTTTTGAATTCGTACCTGTCAGTGTCATTTTTGAATTCGAGCTGTTGAACATATTCCAAAATGCCGAATTTTTACTCACACTTAAAGTATGCGAATATGATATTTGTTTATGGTTTTTGCAATGGGAATGCTACAGCTGCTGCTGAAGAATACCGTCAACGATTCCCATTTCAACGTCATCCTGATAAGAAAGTATTTATGAGAGTTTTCAACAAACTATGCGAAAGCGGAACACTTCCCAGTGCCAACACAACTTCTGAAAGAGCTACTCAACAAACTTTAGAAGAAGTAGAAAATATTCTGGACCTAGTAGAAGAAGATGCAACCATCAGTTCACGCAGAATGGCTGCTCAGTTGGACATTCCACAAAAAAGAGTGATAAATACGCTCCACGAGCAAGGTTTGTATCCTTACCACTTACAAAAAATCCAACACCTACAGCCAGAAGATTTTGTCAAACGTATGGAGTTTTGTCGGTGGATAGACAATAATCGTCATCTTATATCGCGCATACTTTTCACGGACGAAGCAACATTTACTCGTGACGGTATTAATAATAGTCGCAATTGCCATGTCTGGTCAGAGGAAAATCCGCATGCAACAGTCGAGAGCAACTTTCAACATAGGTTCTCGGTAAACGTATGGTGTGGTATGATAGATAGTTATGTCATTGGCCCTTTTATTTTGGAAAATCGCCTCACAGGGGACTACTATTGTGAATTTCTCGAAAATGAATTACAAGGACTACTGGAGGATGTTCCCCTAAACATCAGAAGGCAAATGTACTTCCAGCATGATGGAGCTCCAGCACATTTCGCACATCAAGTCAGGCAACACTTAGACGGGAGGTTTCCAAGGCGTTGGATTGGTCGCGGTGGTCCTATTATTTGGCCTCCAAGATCTCCTGACCTCACTCCACTCGATTTCTGTTTATGGGGCTGGTTAAAAAATGAAGTGTACAAAGTGAGAGTGGACACTCGAGAAGCACTTATTCAGCGTATCAGAAATATTGCAGATGAAATTAAAGAAAGGCATGAGGCAATTAGAAGAGCAACAGGTGCCCTACGTAAACGAAGCCGAAAATGTTTAGAGCTCAATGGGGGCATTTTTGAACATTTAATATGATGAAATCTAATGATTGAAACGTTAATTTGTTAGATCTTGTTTATATTCTAATTTTTTATGCTGTAAGTTGAAAACAAATGAGAATCGAATAAGAACATATGAGTTTTTTTAAATCAGTATCTTTCATAGAACACACTCCTGGAGTTTGGGGCGATCCTCCCGACTCACCCTGTATTAGATATATATATATATATATATATATATATATATATATATATATATATATATATATATATATACATAAAAACATATTAGTTAAAGTTTAGGTTCTACAAATTCTGATCACTGGCCGATAAGATTTTTGTAACACAGGCCAGCTCATTATTTCCACAATGGAAATACCCTCCCAATGATAAAAAAAATATTCTGATAGCCCTAATACGTACCATTTTTTAATAGCCTAATTAGAAACTTTTATATTGATAGATAAACAATTTGATTGTGGGGCGGCTAAAATGGGTCCAGTTTACAATGGAAAAACCTAGACTGGGTTGTTTACAACATTAGACATAACATAAACGTTAAACATCACTCTTCTGTTGAGTTTCGAATTGAGTGGTTCTCTGTGTATCGATAAGCAAGGGTATGTGAAGACGAAAATGTCGAGTCAAACTTGGGCTGATGAAAAACTTTGTGAAGGCTTTGAATAAAGATAGTGATGGATTTAAATATCTAAGACAAGTCTTTCCCCAGTTAAGTGATGCCAAATTAAAAGACAGCATTTTTATTGGGCCGCCAATCAGAAAATTGCTGTACGATGTCAATTTTACGGAAAAGTTTACCAGGCAACAACTCAGAGCATGGAATTCGTTTGTTAATGTAGGAAGAGGATTTTTAGGCATCAATATGGATGAAAATTGTGAACAATTAGTTAATGAACTCTTAGACGCCTATAAGGCGTTTGGTGCCAGAATGTTATTAAAAATTTACTTCTTCCATTCCCATCTGTCATTTTTTTCTAAAAATGTGGGGGCTGTTAGTGACGAGCAGGGTAAAAAGTTTCACCAAGATATCAGAACAATGGAAATTCGGTACCAAGGACGATGGGATCCAGCCATGATGGGTGACTACTGTTGGTTTTTGAAGAGAGACGATAGGACACCTCATAAACGGAAAAAATAAAGTTTAATTAATAGTGTTTTAGGTTAATATCTTTCTCGTTTGCTTTTCTCTTAGATGTATGGTATGTTTAATAGGCGAAAACTGTAAACATAGTCAATAAACAGGGTTAAGAATTTTCTGAAATCGTTTGATATGGTTCTACAACTCTCACAAGAAAACCCTACGTGTTACAACTTTCTATTTGTCATTTTCGTATTTGGATAGGTCCATTCTATTAGAATATGTTATTCTGTTTTTTTTTGTCGGCCAGTGCATCAATGGGTTATTAATTCATTTATAAGCAATATGTCCCAATTTAAGCCTGAATACCTAAATTGTTTTTGATGGGGACCCCAATGATTTAAATAGGTATATTTCAACTTGCCAATTACTTATCGATGCCTTTTATGGTAAAGATAATACACAGAATTTTTAAAATATTTATTTATTTAACTCGATAATCGGTAAACTTGTAGGATAGTCTGAAGGACATCATACGTCGTAACTTTGCTGATCATAGGGTTGAAGCTTGTCTAAATAGAGATTTAGTTCTGATGAAGCAATTACCAAATGAAACGCCTAATTATTTTTATAATAAAGTAATACACATTGTAAATATGTTATGCTCTTATATGGACTCTCATGAAACAACTATTTCGGCAAAACATTTAAAACCAGCGGCAGCTCGCGAGTAAAAAAGTAAGTGAAGTGCAAATGAAGCAAGAAAATATCGCAATAAATTTTTTTCCAGAATTTGTTTATATGTGGAGGGGGTAGAATATTTTTTTACAACTTACCTAAATTTTGTATACTAAATCAGTTCTCCTATCCTTCATAGCAGCAAATTTATTTATAACATACTCATAAAATGGATGAGTTGTCCTAATCTCATCCAGAAATTCTTTTTGAATTGAAATATTGCCAAGAGAAGTAAGTCTTTCTTGAGATATTGTATTTCTTAAATAAGTTTTTACACACTTGAAGCAAGAAAAACTTCTTTCCACTGAAGCACTTGTCGACGGTATTGTCGAATTAAGGGAAAACAATTTATATGCTTCGGTAAAAATATATTTATTTTTATTAATATTTTTCACTTGGTCTTGCAGTGATATATTCCAATTACTCTCATTGGCAAAAATAAGACCAAGCTCATTTTTAAGTCGTTGACTTTTTGAAAATATTTCCCCATATAACTGTAACAAATTTTCAAAGGGGCCAGTCGGAAAATCTAAACTATATTCGGAAAATTTAGCAGAACCTGCCAAACATGGAAATGTAAGTTTTTCACGGTCTTGAAGTCTTAGTGTCATTTCCATTAAAATATGGTCCAATATTTCATAAAAAAGGGTTCTATACTTAGCCCTAATTTCTTCAGGTGAAAGCTTGGCAAGCTCACGTTTGTAATGATTTATTTCTGTAATAAAATTTGCTTTATCAAACATGGTATTAAAAACATGTTGATTTCTTTTTTACAGACCGCCTCACGACATCGTTTTATATTGGATATGCACAAATGAATGTCAAGCGATTTTTTTTGAAGAACGTCAAGTAGTATCTCCGTGATTGAGATAATGTCATTAAACACTAATGCCAGAAACGTGAATTCAAAATTGTCAGAGTGTCAGAGTTTGTAATAAATTCAAAGACGTCTTTTAATTTATTCCAGTCTTGAACAATCACATTTACTAACGAATTTGAAGTTGTAACAACAACATAAATAAATATAAACAAAACAGTCAAGTTAACTGCAAAGGAACTCACCGGTTGCTGCGAAATCCGCGAAAATAAAAGTAAACAACCACCTCAAACTGAACGACACGTGGGTGTAGTGTACTGCGCCTGCAATTCAACGAGAGCGTTGTATAGCGCTGGGCTCGATGTCATCGGATACGCGTTGTCACGGCAACATAGTAAGAAAATCGTAAACTAAACATAACACCTCCAGCAAAGTCAAAGCGGTTTGCGCCACTGTTATAGTTGTTATGATAAAGTTCGATTGAAAGTTTTAAAAATACCGCCAACGGTCAGGTAAAATATTTATTCGAGATATACAGTTTATTTTTTAACAATTAGGTGAATAAATAAATGTAAAAACTAAAATTTTAAGAGATATAATAAATATAGTTAGATGTTTGCTTGTTTTTTTTTCCTGGTGAACTAGCACTTCACCTACTTCACCTGAATAGCCGCCTGTCTTTAAAACCCGAACTATATAACGACCTTGCTTTTAAGATATTTTCATAAGGGTTAAAAGGGCCGCTTGGAACAACCATAAGGTGTATGCAGCCAGATAATTCAATGCAAGCATTATAATTTGTTAGTCAAGAATACAATATACACTATTTTCAAAATTCCCAACACAGCCTCTACCTGTTAGACCGAATCCAGATAGGCCACAACCAAAATATTTTACGAATTCTCAAGTTTTCGGCAAACCTGACAAGAGACCAAAGGTTTTTAAACCGGACCAATAAATCAGTTATAAACACCCACGCCTCACAGTGGATCGAGCCAATGTATTTAGATGGACATACAGCAATTATGCAAAATTCCTAACTTGATATATATTTTTAAATAAATATCTTCTAAAAACATCAAATTTGTTTGAAATAATTCTTACTTTTTTTTTGACAACTTAATAAGTAATACACGGGGTGTTTTCTGAGAAGAAAATTATTTTTTTGATTTTCCTATTAAACGACTATTGCAAATTAAACGGCATAATTTCGTAATTAAACAAAAACGTTTATTATTTTTTATAGTTTTATTCTATGTGATATATGAGCTTGCAAATTGCATAGTTACTTTAATATCAACACTTATTTAGCACCAATGATTTGTAAAAGTTTTCTACGATACGTGTATTGCATAAAACTAAAATTTATCTTGACTTTTAAAAAAATGCTTAAATATGCATAAACTTCTTTTATATCTTTTATTGAGTTCAAAGGTTTCTTAAAACAAATATAAAAAGATTGGCCGCCACTAAGCGCCTATTTGGAGTTTATAGGTCGTAGAGTGCCTTGGCGCATAGTGGGCTTTGGAGAAATTGTTTACATTATCACAGTATATGAGCTGTCAAAAATTGTATTACTTATTTTTTTGGTGCGTGCATTATAAAATACGTTTAATTAATTCATTTCAAGTAAAATATGGAAGAACTAAGAAGGAACTTTAATTTATTTACACAATTAAGATCGTTGGACGTTAGTTTAAGTGACTTTAAAACTTTACTGAGTGTTACCGTGAAAAAACTTAATTTGGACAATTTGAGTGAAACGGAGACTTGCGTTTTAAGTGAGTGCCTAAGAAAATTTTGTCTAAATGTGTTAAAAAGATGGAGAGAATGTAACCGTACGTATGATTACTTTTTAAAGAAAAACGAATTGTGGATTAAACGAGACTTTGCTTGGCCTCGTTTTGTCTTAATGTCTCAGTCAATAAAACCGGCATCGAATATTTTACAGAAAAAACGAAAGAGGTTTGAAGATCTTTCGTTAAGGCAAAAGAAAAGAAGAACGAATTTCCTGAAGCAAGAAAACGTGGAAGAATTATCTTTTGCCATAACTACCAAAATGAGCAATTGTAAAAATGAAGATATAAATAAAATATTTAAATTTTTATCTCAACATCCCCAACACGTAGAAAAAGTAAGACATTTTTGTGAAAACATTCAGAAGTATCACAAGCATTCCTACTCAAAGGAAAAGTCACTAGCAATATACGTTTCCTTAAAACTTTCAAAAAATGACTACTTAACTTTACGAAGATCTGCTGAGCTAGAAGGTTGTTTCCTGTATCCGTCATATTACCAGGTTCAACAAGCAAAACGTGAGTGCTACCCTCCACAAAGTTCCATTATGATTACCGATACGTTTGCGCGAATTACTTTGCAGTCCCTTTTGGATCACACAGTTAGGAGAATTCTAGAATCATTAGAGAATAGTGTCACTGGCAGACTCACTCTTTTTGGTAAATGTGGATTTGATGGCGCTTCTGGCCAATCTAACTACAAGCAAAATTTTCAAAACAGTGAATCGAATGACTCAAGTATTTTTATGACCGCCTATGTTCCACTTAAATTGGTTTTTTCTAACGAGGAGTCAATTGTTGTTTGGGAAAATCCACGGCCATCATCACCGTTTTACTGTCGCCCAATTAACTTTCAGTTTATAAAAGAATCTAAAGAGGTAATAAATAACGCATGGGAATCTTTAAAAGATGAAATCAATCTAGTGGATGATACAGAACTTTCTGAAACTACGTCTATAAAACACACAATTTTTTTAACAATGATCGATGGTAAAATTTGTTCTACAATAGCAGGATCAAAATCCACAATGAATTGCTATATTTGTGGAGCAAAACCTACAGAAATGAACAATTTGGATTTAATAGCTCGTAAAGTACCAATTCAGGAGTATTACAAATTAGGAATGTCCTCGCTACACGCATGGATACGAACTTTTGAATGTTTGCTCCATATTTCGTACAATATGAGATTTAAGAAATGGTCAGCAAGAACCATAGAAGAAAAAAATATGAAGAAAAAAACCAAAATGATTATTCAAGAAAGGTTTAAAAGGGAATTGGGACTAAACGTTGATATGGTGAAACAAGGATTTGGCACAACCGATGACGGTAACACCGCAAGAAAGTTTTTCAGAAATACTACAAAATCTGCGGAAATTACCGGTTTGGATACTCATTTAGTCAAAAGATTTTACGTCATACTGGTCGCAACATAGATGTTAACGCATTTCACAACTATGCAAAACAAACCGCCCAGCTATATGTTAGATTATACAGCTGGTACTATATGCCAGCTACGGTCCATAAGATCTTATTTCATGGGGCTGAAATAATTAGAGATGTATTTATACCTATTGGGCACCTTTCAGAGGAAGCAGCAGAAGCTAGAAACAAAGACTTCAGAAAGTATAGAGAGCTCAGATCCCGGAAATGCAACAGAAAATTTACCAACGAAGATATATTAAACAATTTACTAATTTCATCTGATCCAGTTATTTCTAATCTCCGGCAATTAGAAATAAAATAAATGTTGACAACTTACAACCAGAAGTATTGTTGCTACTAGATAGTACTAAAAATGAAGAATATGCTTTGTAGTAAATTGTGTACTTGTTATTATTTAGATAATATAAGCTTTGACTGACAGCTTTCTACGTTATTGGTGTTTAAGTTTGTTTCTACCTTATTATATATTTTGTGTTATTCACTGCAAAGTCTTTTATTTGGAACAGATTGCTGCTGGAAGAATTCCCTTGAGGTAAAGTAGAATTTATTTAAAATAATAATTTAAATTCGAATTAATGCTTTATATGAGATATCCTTTGTATTGTATTGTAGCTTCTCAATCAAAAATAATTTTCTGCTATACTTAGTGTTTGTAAATCGATTCGTTCTATACAGGGATTCTCTTAAATTTAATAAAATCGGACCATATTTATGGTAGTACAATGTAGGCCACTAAGAACTCATAAGTTTTTTTTTATTTGAATTTTTTTTTTAAATGGGAGCATTTTGAATTGGATATATTTGGGATATTTTAATTCGAAGTTTTCTTAATAATATTTTTCGCGAATACTTTCAATTAAAGTAATCTCCTTTTGAATGATTTTTTTGCTTAACCTGTATAAAGGTTGCTTGATTTGCAACCATTTCAAGTATACTTAATATGGTTTTCAAATATGTATATACACGAATTTATGACAGTATTTCGATTTGTAGAGGGTTACTAATAAAGATTTCCTCTGTGTACCGTATCTACTTAGTGGACCACATTATATTAAAACGCCTCGTATATCAAGTGCTTAATATTTACATTGGACGTCAACGATATTTTATTGACGAAGGTCTAATTTTAACTCCCAAATGTACATTTTTAACATTTTTTTACTAGATATAAAATTTTTTTTGCAAAACATAATTGGACACTGTTGTTAGACGAACTCCACTGGTGGAACTGAAAAAATATTTAATCAGAAAAAATGAATTTTTGTGTTGTCATAACATGTAACATGTCCACTGTGCGCCTATGCGAGGCATAGAAACATCAGTCATCAGCCACGAATTATATTTGGCAAAATTTCAAAAATACCCAGCTTGTGAACAATTCTTATTTACATTATTTTAATTGTATTATGCGGGTATTCAGTATACAAGATGATGTTACAAAGAAAATGCTTTATGAAAAAAACTACCCGGTCAGAAGCTAGCTACCCACCAATAGAACTACCCCTTACCAGGTGCAGTCAAGTCTGAGGAGGGAGAGAACTGCTGTCAACAGCAGTCAGTTAGAAGCATCCATTTTTATCACTTATAATTTTGTACATTTAATATATGTATATATTTTTTTTGTAAAATAATGTTTTTAAAAAGGGAAACCGTCGGTCGTGTTAGTTAACTGATGATGTCAAGATATATTATTCATAGGTACTAAATAAAATAGTTTTTTTTTGGCTCATTAATGGAATATCTACAGAGGTAGGTGAAATTCGTTCCGTACCTTTTGTGAAAAGCTTCCCTTTTTATACGTTTTAATCAAAGGCGTGCAGTCCATGGAAGCAAGGGAAGCAGTGCTTCCCCTAAAAAAATTACAAAACATCTTCTAAAATGTAATTTTTGAAATAAGAAACCATTAATTTAGTTTCTATTAAAAATGCTACAATATTATCTTAATTATCAAGCCCATAATAAATGCGACCTTGACTCCGACCCAGCCACAATAGAATATCGAATAGAACCTATGCGGGCCTCTAGCTTCTCTGCAGCCAAGTCCTGTATGGTTGATTTCCTGTGAATCGAGGTTATTGAACTTTCCACCTGCTGTTTGCAATTTTTGCATTTCAGTCGCGTGCTTTAAGTGGTGGCGGAAGCTATCGTTAGAGTAGGTTCTTCGTTTGAACGGCTATACGCGTGTTGTGTGAAACCTACGTCGCGTCGTGCATGGTGCGATATGGAAGACAATAATACGGACGTGGATATGCAAAAACCGTCAACTTCGGCTGTCGGTAATAACGCTGAAAATGTTGGAGAATTTAAATTTAGTAAGAAGAGTGTGTGAGTGAATGTGTGGTGTGTGTCTTAATAATAAAGAGATTTTCAACATTAAACTTTGCTGATAAGCTTTAAATAATTTCCAAAGGAAGGGCAAAACCGCCTATGAAAAATGTAACCACAAAAATGAAAAACTGTATTAGACATTTTTATCCGGAAAAACAATACGAATAATTTAAATGGCTGGAAGGGTGTGAAAATATAAGTAAATTATTTTGTTGGCCATGTTTACCTTTTGAAAATGAAAAAGGTCTCTGGAATAAAACTGGTTTTTCCGATTTAAACAATTTCCATAAACCTGTAAAAAGACACATTATGTCTATTTACAGGCCGTCATAAAAGAAAAAGTCTTCTGCAAAACCAAAATTGAACACGCCCTTAATAAACAGTTGGAAATCAGTCAACACAATGAACTAGTCGATAAAAATAGGCAAATATTAAGAATACTTATCGATGTTGTTTGTTTTCTCGGCCAGCACAAATTGGGATTTAGAGGTCATGACGAAACAAGGGTTTCTTCAAATAGAGGAAATTTTCAAGATTTACTTAGTTGATATGATTTAATTTCCACTGTTTCAACCATTATTCTAAAAAGAATTAAGCAGGAGATTGGCGAGGCGCAGTTCATTGCTATTGTTCTGGACGAAACAATTGATATCACTAATTTTAGCCAATTATCTATAATAATACGCTACGTTAAAACAGACGGAAGTATTCAAGAGCGATTTTTAGGTTTTAAGAATGTGTCCGAAAATTGTACAGCAGATGCATTATATACCGTAGTTTATAACGTTACTAAAGAAATTAATAGAGAGAAAAAATTAGTTGCTCAACGCTTTGATGGAGCTGCAGTGATGGCTGGACAATTAGGGGGTCTGCAAGCTAAAGTTCGAGAAACTTTCCCAAATGCTGTGTTTGTTCATTGTTTTGCTCATAAATAAAATTTAGTTTTATCCCAGTCCATCAATCACATCATAGACTGTAAAGTATTTTTCGTTACTTTAAGTCGCATGGCTGCTTTTTTTTCCAAGTCAACAAAAGGTACACAAGTGTTGGACTCCATTGTCCACAAACGATTGCCCGAACTAGCTCCTACTAGGTGGAACTATAATGGAAGGCTTGTGTTAACAGTATCTGAAAATCGAGAATCACTGATTGTACTGTTTTGAGAATATAATAGAAAATAATGAAACGTGGGACTCAGAAGCAATAAATAACTCGAGGGGATTTTTGGACTGTTTGAAAAGAGATCTTAATTTTAACTATTTGTTGAACATATTTCATTTTACAAACTAAAACAAATGATATTGCTTTTTGCCTAAAAAGGGGATGATTTTAAGTCCAGACTAAGCCAAAAAAGAGATGATTTTTATCTATTTTGGGAGAAAACAATGACGTTAAATGTAGAGCCACAAGCCAAGCGTCTTCGAACAGACAAGGTGGGAGATGTTCAAACATCATACAGACGCCTCTTTTATGAAATAGTCGATCAAATTCAGCAACAAATAAACTATAAATTTAACGGTTTAAATGATTTTAAATTTCTCGAGCTCTGCAATTTTGAGGCATTTAAAGGAAAAACTTTTCCAGAAGATGCGTTTAAATCTCTTCTTCTTCAGTATGGCCAGTTCTTCGACCGAGTGTTATTGCGATCTGAACTAAAAGTGATTTACGAAACTGATGACATTAGCGCAAATATAACGCTAAGGAACTAATGCAATTTTTAAAAGACAAGGAGCTGGAAGATGCCTACACCGAAGTGTCGAAGTTGTGTAACTTAGTATTGTCAATACATGCCACTAGTTCATCAGTAGAACGCAATTTTTCAACACTTAAACGTATAAAAAATTTCGTGAGAAATTCAACGGGGCAGGAGAGACTTTCGCATACATTGCTGTTGTCCATTGAAAATAAACTTCTCCATGTCATTGATAAATTTGCCAAAAATGATCGAAGAATCGAATTACATTACAAATAGGTAAGTTTCTAAAAATTGCTTTCCTTTAATTTTAATAAAGCTTGAATGTTTAGCGGTGATCTGGGTTTTTATATTTAGGTTGTTTTGTTCTGTATTAATATTTCATTTTTACAATTTATTTGTTTACTGGAGGAGCTTATATTTGTTATTATGTAATATGTATATTGATTTTATGTCATTTTTATGTCTGAAGTTAGAGAGCTACTTCAAAATACTCAATGGGTAATACAACGTTTTCTAAAACACCCACTCTCCGGACCGGAAGAATTACCGATTTGGCAAAGCTGTTCCTGACGGCATATCAAACAACGGTTACAAACCGTCTTCAAACATTATTTGATTTTATAACCAAAGGCCGATACTTTGTATAATAGAATTTGTTGCAAATTACAAACTATAACATGTGTGGGAATATGTAAACATGTCCGATGTAAAATATTGTTTCGAACAATAGTGCATGTTTATTTTGATACATTCTGTCTGTCAACAATACGTTTGCTCTGAAAGCACAAAGCGAGCTGCTATGAATAAATAATTGATATTTTTAATATCAAAAAGGTAGAAATTCATTATCGATCTTTTAATAACGTCAGAGATTCTTAAATTAGATAAAATCAGGTTGTGCGTTAAATGACAATAAAAAAGTTAAAACGTAAATAATTAGGTCAAAATGTATAGATTTATTATAGCAGAGAGCAAATTTAATAATAAAAGGCAGTAATATCCATATACAGGCTGTTACATATTCGAAGGTCACCATTGGGATCTTGGAAACCATAAGAGATACGAGGATAGTTAAATTAGGGCAAAGTTGCGCATTTGTGTGCCGAACAATATGCTGGTGAATTCCGGTTAGTTCCGGAGATATCCGGAAAAACGAAATTTAGCAAAAAGGTTTTTTTTTTCGTAAGTTTATTTAATTAGATATTTTGAAATAAATGTCATTATTGTAGACACTTTTTTCCCCCGTTTCGTCTCCGAACGATCATCATCATCTTTATTTTTTGAAACACCGATATATATATATATATATATATATATATATATATATATATATATATATATATTGATTCTTAGTCCTTCACGGATGTAAAAATACAATGTGTTTTCATTCCGGATGTACTGTCATTCTGAAAATAACGTTTTTGCGGACGTTTCGCCTAAATTACATTTGGCATTTTCAAGCTCTCGTCCGAATAGATACTGAAAGGTTGGTGACTGCGATACTTCCGTTTATACCCCCACCCGGGGTTTATAAAGTGCCGGACACGAAAGAAAATCGGGCGGTCCTTAAAATAAAGGTTCATAGTCTTAAGCAAGCGGGAAAGTAAAATTTGTATACGCAAATAAATTTTATGTTATTTTATTTGTTGTAATAGTTTGCCGGTTCACCTATAAAGTGCGCCAGCTAAGCGGTACGGAAAATTAATCGATGATTTAGTAAATTTCGCACTGGTCCACTTGTAATTGGGATGTGCCTAGAGTCTCCATGCACTTGCGGCTAGAAGGTTCCAGGTATTTCCAGTGGCGCCTATACATTTCGAGCATTTGTTTTCATTTCTATACAGGGTGTTCCTAAACATCATGTACAAACGAAGAGGGGTGATTCTTTGGCCTATTTTAGGGTGAAAGTTTCATATTCATGGGACCGCAAATGTTTGGTTTTTAAGATACAGGGTGTCAAAGTTTTTTCTAAAAAACTTTTTTTTAATAATATCTCAAAGATCCTTTTGCTGATTTTGTTCAAATTTGGCAGTGTCATTTAATGTGATAAGAAGCTAATTTAGCACTAACTAAATGGTATTTATGAATTCCAGTGACGTCCCGGAGGGCACGTTCACAAATAATATTGACAGAAAAAATGTACGCCACTGACTTTTTGACAAATGTTATATTTTTTTCAGATTAAACATCTAAAAGTACGACTTTTTTGCCTCTTGATAATTTTTTGTATCTTGTGTCGTTTTCGAGAAAAAAAATAAAAACTAGTTCATTGCATGCCCAAGAAGAACAAAAAATTTTTTTTTTTCGAAAACCAAGCCTAATAACATAAAATATCAAGAAAAACAAAATGTAGTTTTGATTGTTCAATCTGAAAAAAATGGAAACATTTAAAAAAGTCAGTGGCGTACATTTTTTATTAATAATATTGAGACTGTCCGTGGATCCAGGGAACGCCACTGATAATAATTATTATTGTTTCCTGTAGTAGGCTCAAGCTTAATTTGGATAAATTTTGTGTCATTGATGTTTTTTTTTCGCATTATACTTGAAAATTGAAGCGGGAATGACCCAGTTTTTGTAGCAATTAAATGCAGTTTAGATTTTAACAACAATATTTAATGACAAAAATGATTTGACATTATATGACAATTATTATATGACAAAAAACAACATCACAAAAATTGTTGGAAGTGACTTCCTCCAGTCCTTATACAGGCCTCCGATCTTCTTCGCATCGACTCTCGTACTCTTTCAAATACATCGGGAGTATTTCGTATGGTTTCAAATCCACCTATTATTCGATGTCGTAGGTCATCGACAGTATTCACCGGTGTTGTATAAACTAAAGATTTAAGATGCCCCCATAGGAAAAAATCTAGACTATTGAGATCAGGGGACCTAGGGGGCCATGGCTGAGGTCCACCTCGGCCTATCCATTTGTTTGGATATACGTCATTCAAATACTCCCGAGCCAAAATAGAAAAATGTGCAGGAGCACCATCATGCATATACCACATTTGATTTCTTAGTAAAAGAGGCAAGTCTTCTAGTAATGGAGGCAGTTCGTCTTGTAAAAAGTGTCTATATGATTCACCAGTTAGCCGACCAGGTAAGAAGACAGGACCAATTAAATGATCCCCGATTATACCACCCCATACATTTAAAGAAAACTGTTCTTGAAAATGATCGACAATTCCATGATATATATATAATATCGAAAAATATATATATATATATATATATGCAGAAATTAATTCTTGAAGGAAAATCCCGGGAAAGCAGCGCCTGCACTCTTTGAAGGTGGTAAGGGTATAGCAGAGAATCATGCAAGATACGCCACACAACTTGATGGCTAATATTCAATGTTATTGAAATTTTGTTGGATGTTCTTCTACTTCATTCAGAACAGCCTCTTCGATCTGCGGTGTCCGAACAGTACGTGGTCTACCTGTTTCATTGCTTTTCTTATTGACACTTCCAGTTTCGACGAGACGCCTATGAATATTCGAAAATATTCGGTGATCAGGTATCAATCTATTTGGATAACGCTCCATGTATAGACGTCTGGCTTCTCTTGCATTTCCGTTCGCAAGACCATAGATAAAATGCATTTCTGTCATTTCAGAATTCGTATAAACCATTGTAATGAATATTTAAAACACTTTACACTTTTTTGTAGGGAATATTAAAAGACTCTACACCTTACAATAACTATAATGTTGACATAACTTACGATTTAAAATGGTAAATGTCACGAATAATAAAAACAAAAGATTATCCAAACAACGCCATAGCCTACTACCATAGTTACTACTTTTTTGGTAGAAATTTATTTCGTCTGGCTAATTACAGAAAATCGTGTTTATTTATTTTTCTAGATAACGGTCAGATATAAAAGGAACTACAAGAAGACAATAAACTAATAAACAAGAGAAAAAAAATGATAATTATAATGGCGTTCCCCTGTACAATTACGAATAATATTAATAAAATACGTAACGCCACTTTTTTTCTTAATTTTTCCATTTTTTTCAGATTGAACAATCAAAACTACATTTTGTTTTTCTTGATATTTTATGTTATTAGGCTTGGTATTCGAAAAAAAAAATTTTTTTGTTCTTGGGCATGCAATGAACTAGTTTTTATTTTTTTTCTCGAAAACGACACAAGATACAAAAAATTATCAAGAGGCAAAAAAGTCGTACTTTTAGATGTTTAATCTGAAAAAAATATAACATTTGTCAAAAAGTCAGTGGCGTACATTTTTTCTGTCAATATTATTTGTGAACGTGCCCTCCGGGACGTCACTGGAATTCATAAATACCATTTAGTTAGTGCTAAATTAGCTTCTTATCACATTAAATGACACTGCCAAATTTGAACAAAATCAACAAAAGGATCTTTGAGATATTATTAAAAAAAAGTTTTTTAGAAAAAACTTTGACACCCTGTATCTTAAAAACCAAACATTTGCGGACCCATGTTTATATGAAACTTTCACCCTAAAATAGGCCAAAGAATCACCCCTCTTCATTTGTACATGATGTTTATATAAATGCGTTGCGTTGAATTTGAATTATTATTTCTAAGTAACGATGGCGAGCAAAAGAGGAAAAACAATTCGAAGCGGTGCACGTGAAGTTATTGCGAGCGTTATAGAGGCCTGTACTAGAGAAGCTGCAAATAATAGTTTGACTATTCCAATTTAAAATCGAACAGAACGCGCTGCATTTTACACTGGTGTTTCGGAAAGTAGTGTAAGAAAAATTCAAAGTGAACATAATGATCGCTCATGTTCTACTTCACCTTTAAAATCTCGTGGTAAAAAAAGACCCCGATTATCACACAAAGATAAAATTGACGATGGTGATTTTCAAGTAATTCGACGAACAATAGAGGATTTTTAAATAAACTTGACGAAGGTTCCGACCTGCAAACCCCTACTTGGTGCTGTAAAGAACAAAATAAATTTTCCGCACGGGTATAAAACCTTAAATCGGCTTTTACGATCAAATGGTTTTGTTTGGCGCAAGTGCCAAAATAAACGAAAATTGCTCATTGAGAGACCAAATATGTTTCACTGGCGGGTGAAATATCTATCAACTGTAAGGCAATATAGGCAAAAAGGACGCAATATTGTGTATCTAGACGAAACCTGGGTAGATAATGATATTACAGGTGTTGTTCAGGGAATCCGCTTTAGTAGTTGCTTTATTATAGTTCATGTTGGTTCAGAAGCCGGAATTGTTCCAGGTGCTGCTTTAGTTTTTCGCTCGGGACTAACAACTGGAGACTATCTTGGACAGATGAATAGAGATAATTTTGAAAAGTGGGTGCTCGAGAAGCTTCCACCTATCATTCCTCCCAAATCAGTCGTGGTAATGGATAATGCGTCTTATCATTCTCACGTAGAAGATAAAGTGTCAACTAAATACTCTACAAAAGCTCATGTGATATCGTGGCTTAAATCGAACAATCTTGTATGTGATCCAACATGGAGAAAATATCAATTATATGAAGTAATATCAGCCAACAAGCCTAGAGAAAAAAAGTATAAAATTGACGGTCTTTTACGTAACCTGGGTCACACACCTTTAAGGCTGCCTCCATACATGTACGACCTAAACCCTATTGAACTTGCATGGGCAGGAATAATAAAATATAGTCGAGAGCGCAACACCGGTGAACTTTCAATTAAAGATTTAAATAAAATAACATTAGAAGCGATTAACTCAATATCGGCTGAAAATTGGAAATCGTATGTTAAACATGTTCGTTCTATTGAAGATAAATACTGGGAAGAGGATGGCAAAATTGAAACGGTTATTGATGATTTAGTTATCACACTGGGATCTTCAAGTAGTGGTGACAAAACCTCATCATTTTCAGAGAAAGTCATCGACTATTAGAATCACAGCCGTCAACCTCAAAAATGGCTTAGTTTTTTTTTCATATATTTTTTAAAATTGTTTATAAAGTAGCTGTCAATAAACTGCTTCAAAATAATTAATTTTCTGTTCAATACCGGCTGTCAAAAAATATCTAATATTGCAATTAATATTTGAAAATCTACAGAACTTATATTTTTCCAAAATTAACACATCAATGTAGTTATAGTAGGGGAGCCAGCACTGATTCCAGTGAACAAGATTTATCAAAATTTTAACTTATGCAATTCGACTTTGGGCTATTCGGGTATGCCAAAAGTGACCGTTTGTCTCCGTCTGTCATATTACTTTGTATAGGGGACGTCATTGTGAAGTACGATACAGGGCGTTTCCTAATTGCGTGCTCTTTGATAGTTTGAAAAAGGCATGAGCCTCTCACATTATCAAACAGTTTTTTTTTTAAATAAAAAATGACATACTACTCTTTTTCGTTTTTATTCTGATGTAGCAGAAACCCAAGAAAAAAGCTACGTCTATATATATATATATATATATATATATATATATATATATATATATATATATATATATACAGATTTTTTAATTTTCTACTAAACTGCAACATGTGTTTATGTTTTCTTCAAACGTGTAAAATTGTTTAAAATTTTGGTTTTCGACTACTTGGAAATATCCTAATGTATAAAATTTCTATTTTTTCGAGTAAACATTTTTAACATAAGTCTGCAATAAACAATGAATTTTATTTACATGTTTACCAGCATGTCTCGATTGACAGTGGTGTCAGTTCTGAAATATCTAATTTTTTTCACACCCAAAATGTTGTCGCAGAAGCAAAGGATCAAAATACTTATGGTGTATGGTTAGGGAGATTGCCCATGGCATCCCGATTCTTCAATCCAGCAAGTAGCATTAAAGTCAAATAATAATTTCTGTTAAAAATATATGCTGCACTGGAAAAATACCATGCTTATAAGATTAAACTAATTCATGACCTCAATTAAGTGGACTACGATCCATTTTTGTGAAACCATGCACGTTCGTTGAAACTTGGAGTCGCTTTTTAGTTCCGATTTTTTTTTCGGATGAAGCAATGCTTTCTTTGAAAGGTACCATAAACCATCAAAATTGCAGATAATTGTCTATAGAAAATTCGCTTTGGCTTTGATCTCTATGAAATATTTCCTAAGAGGTGAATTAGATGATGTGGACAAATTGAATGGCCTCCAAGGTCACCTTATTTGACCCCCTTAGATTTTTTCCCGTGGAGCTACTTAAGAAGTAAAGTTTACTTTAACAGACCCCGTGGGATTGAAGCTTTAAAGAAACGAATAAGGGCAGAAATACGTCGAATTCCAGATGTATTTGTTACATACGTTTAACAGGAATTCATTCATAGATTAGTATACTGCCAAATGGTCGAATACCATCAGTAATTTTTGTCGTGTGTTTTACAGTTTTATAATTTGTTAATAAAGAACACTTGATATCCGAGACCGTGACGAGTGTTACTAAAATATGGCCGACCTGCTTTTCGATTTTTTTTAAACATTGTTTCTTTCCGGCATGTTTTGAGGAATATATATATATATATATATATATATATATATATATATATATATATATATATATATATATATATATATATATATATATATATATATATATATATATATATATATATATATATATATATATATATATATATATATATGTAAATTAGTGTTTAAGTTAGATCCTAGATAAAAAAAATAAATCAAAATGTTCTAACACGTTTATTTCGAAGCCATTATATATAAAAAGAATAATATTTGATATTTAAAGCTTTATAATTTATTATTATCGTTAGTTCCTAATTTCGTTTTAATAAAAAATATGCTCCAAATAATAACTTTAAACAAAATAATCAATTTACACACTGTTGCCATATTTACATGTAAATAGAGAATCAACTGGCGAAAAAAAAATGCTATATGACATACCGAAATAAAACTCAAACACAAACAAACAAAAACAAGTAAGTTAATATAGTAAAAGTGATACAATGACCCAATACATTTTAGAGATAATTAAAAAAAATAAAACTTACCTCGAATTTGAATTAACAACACACATATAATAGCGATACCGCTAAACGTTAACGAACACATGTTTTCGTCTCATATCACCAGAAATCCAAATCACTGATAAAACTAAAAGCTTCCGACCATCACGACCTTTTTATAAATCCTTAATCAGCTACATGTCCACGCAATTTGTCCTTATATCAGTCTGTCCTGGACTGTTTATGTCCAAGTCAACTAAGCCCCTAATTAAATTGTATAAGATACCTATGGCGCTTATACGAGCAGCAGCGTCGCGACGGCGGCATCCAAGCCACGAGATAGGCGTCCGTACGCGTCGGGATGCGTACAGAATAGAAATAAACGGAAGACCCTTCAGATCGGTCGGATAATTTGTGGTGGCAACTATTGCGCGCGCTCTTTGTATGTTTTTTTTTTGCGTGTGTGATATATGACTTTCCCAACTTTTTTAATTTTAGAGGAAAGTGTCAAGTCCGGACTCCTAATGGTTTTCTTCACGCAAGATTTCGTAATGAAATTGAACGTATATTTTCGAGAGGAAATAAATCAGTTCTGGCGATTGTGTGAAACGGTTTCCAGAGAGAAATATGAGCGGGAACAGAAACACATATTTTTTTTGTAATATCGTAGATATTAAAGAAATTTCTAACTGTATATGTTTCCTCTGAAAAAAGTAAAACTACTTAAAAAACTCTATAAGAGTTTTTTAAGTAAAATGCAATGACTTAGTTAGTTTTTTTCTAGGGGCCTCAAATCTATTAAACAGTTATTTTTTTGAATGGAACACCCTGTATATTTTAAAGCGCGGAAAGCACACCCCTTCATGCTTGTCAAAAATCCTGCTCAAACCGCTTGAGGTAAAAGGCTGAATTTTGGCATCCAGTTTGATTTTATGGTGTAGAGGTTCGATGAGAACGGATTTTTCAAAACTGAAATTCCAAGGGGGTGAAACCACCACTTAAATATTATAATATTTATTATTTAAAATACGGTCAGTTGTTCGGAAAAATACTTGAACACGTGTTTTTTAATTTTTTTTTACATATTTTGGGATTTTTTCAAAATTCACACAGGGTGTTCAAAGAGGTAAAACCATCCCTTAAATATTATAATATATTTTATATAAAAAACCGTTAGTTATTCGGAAAACGCTTGAACAAAATATCTTTATATTTTATTTTTTTTAAATTTTGAAATATTTTGAAAACCGAGACCAAGAGGCTTTAACCATTCTTTTAATATTATATTTTTTATTTAAAGAACAATCGGTTATTCGGAAAACACTTAAACATATGCTTCTTATTTCATTTTATTTTTCATTTGGCCTTGAGCTTAGCTCATTTGGCCACGAGAGGCAAAAGGAAGGTTTTTAATCCTTAAGTAGAACTGGAGTAGATTGTTTTTTCCGTGGTCAACTCTATGTCGAATGCTCTAGAGTAAGTTCGCGTAGAGGTTGGCTTCGCTATTTTGCAGCCAGAGAATGCAACAACAAACGTAGTTTATAAAGAGATACTCAACTGAGGCGATTTAAGTCTTTACATCCCTTTCATTATAGTCATATACGCAAACGAAGTCGCGGGTACCCGCTAGTATATAATACTTAATATTTATTGTTTAATAATAACCCCGCTTTTTGGAATTATTAACAAAATAATAAAAATTTTACAAGTTGGCTGTGGCTATAATACTAACAACCAATTGCAGAAAGCTCAGTTAAAGTTTAGAACGTTTAACGGAATGTCCAATTTGATAGCGACTTCCTAGATTTCTGTAAGCAACTTGTTAAATCTGAAAGCTTGGTTAAATATTTTAACAGCAATTAAGTTTTGTGCGCAAATATTTTAAAAATTCACCTTATTTGAACTGAGGAAACTGATCAATGGTTGCAGTTTTCTCGAATGACATATATACACAATTATCAAATTATTTTTAATCCGTTCGGAATAAATATCGGACGTGTCGTTGCAAAGCTTCAACTTCATGCAGTGGTTTTATAGAATAATGACGAATCTTGTAAATATTATTTTGTAAAAAAAACCCATAAAAAATTCAAGGCAAAAAGATCAAGGTATAATTATCCCAATTTTCCTTACTTTAAATGTAATTACCTATATTTTGGCAAATTTTTGGAATCTACAAAATAAATTTAAAATATTTTATTTAAAATGTTCTTTGTAAAACTACCTTTTTCGAGAAATCTAAGGTAAATTATCCAATTTTCCTAAAGTTCAAAACCGCATTGTGAAAAATCCGTACCAAGTAGAAACAAATGAAACTCCATTTTCTTATATTGCTGTTCTGTAAACCCTTTAATATTAATATTACAAAGAAGTATATGTTTATGAAGAATCCAGAAAGAAAAAAGTCATTACATTTTAAAGTACGAACATATTTTTTTTTAGTTTCCTATAACGTTCTTAATTTTCAAGATAAACACATACATGAAACACTAGAAAAATATAAGAAATCTGTCAGTTGTAAAATGTTCTTTGTAAAACTACCTTTTTCGAGAAATCTAAGGTAAATTATCCAATTTTCCTAAAGTTCAAAACCGCATTGTGAAAAATCCGTACCAAATAGAAACAAATAAAACTCCATTTTCTTATATTGCTGTTCTGTAAACCCTTTAATATTAATATTACAAAGAAGTATATGTTTATGAAGAATCCAGAAAGAAAAAAGTCATTACATTTTAAAGTACGAACATATTTTTTTTTAGTTTCCTATAACGTTCTTAATTTTCAAGATAAACACACGCATGAAACACTAGAAAAATATAAGAAATCTGTCAGTTGTAAAAGATATAAACAGAATTTATAATTAGGATAAAATTTCCATCTAATTAAAGTAAAATATTCGGTATCATTTAAAAAATTAAGTAAATTACATTTACGTCTCTGAAAAATGACCCTATTTAATACGTTTTTATGTTACAAATAAGTTAATAGTTCAATCACCTCCATAGCGGCGGGATAATAGGGGCTCTCATTTTCTATCCCGCAATTGGGACCCAGAGGGCTTAGCGATTACCCTAGCCGACATAATATGTGTCTGTTGAGTTTCAAAAAATGAATTGGCCATTAGGTCCTCAATGACCAGTTGACTCCTTGACATCAACCAAACTGCTTTCGATGTACATTAAGCAGCATTTGTTTTGCAATAGTTCTCCCTTGACCAATTTTTACTCTGGGTCACGTATTAAGAACCGGCGAGTATTATTATTTACTCATCCATGCAAGAGTCGGAGCCCAAAAAATGAAGCAACGGGCGACCTTATTCATTACACTTAACACCACTGTGTCTTTGCTAGCTCGTTTAGAGCGTCTATGCAGTCTTGGAATAAAGATGAGGTCATCCTGACTTGAGGGTCACTTGATTGTCGGCGTTAATGCGTATTTAGTTCCCAACCTCTCCTGGATCCCGTCTTTTGTTGTTATTGCGGTATGTTCACGTGCCTGCTGACGCAAAACTGGCCATCCACTAGGCTTTAGAAAGCCGGAACTATGGGTCTGATACGTTGACGACGTACTCGCCGTATGGTCTTCTGGCATTGATGAACTCCTTAAACTTTTACATTATTTTAACTCCATTCATCTCATGATCGAGTTTATCTTAGAAACAAAATAAACTAACCAGCTGCCATTTTTAGACATTATCAAAAAGACCCCAGAAAGATACCTATACTATGCAATATACCAAAACTCCACGCACAGACAGATACCTAAATGTCCCATCACACCAGCATCCATCACAAATTTAAGTAGTAGCCAACACTCTGATTTTGAGATCCATTCGCCTAATAGGTAGTTCGAACAATCAAGAAGAAATATAAAAAATTAAAAAGACATTGAAACAGAATGGTTACAAGTCACACACTATTAAAAGAGCTCTACAATAACGGAATGGCTAACGAAAAACGCCAATAACGTCTGAAATCAAATTAAAAGTCGTACTTCAAGGAACTACAGATATAGGAAGACTTCTTCGAAGTCCCAATATCTCTACAGCCTACAAACCATTAAGAGCAATAGGATCTTTATTAATAAAGTTTTTACAGCATTTACAGTATCACATGCGATATATGTAATCAAACTTATAAATATTTACTAAAAAAAAATATTTTTTTTAAATGTCAGTAACCTGTATTTGAATAACTCTTGAAAATAATAACCCGATTCGGTGTTTTAATTGAAGGTTCCAAAAACAACCTTTGTATTTTAGAAAATGGCGTACATTTTTTTCTGGAGCGATTCTAAATTAAAGAAATGAGTCAAAATCAAAAGAATTATCTTTGAACAGAAAAAAACACATTTTTGTTACATCCTGTATAATTTTGTTTCAAGTAGTAAAACAACACGTTTTTGCTCTTGTAAAAACCAATTTTGATTAAATGTTATTCAGATACAGGGTGCTGATATTCAAAAAAGTTGTTTTTAGTAAAATTTTAATTTTTCTAGTACTACGATAATTAGTCAAAACCCCTTCAAATTAGTTCTTACTTTTGACCAACTGATTATCCCATAATCAATAAAAATCACAAACAAATATTTTTTTTTTAATGGGGAAAACATGAATTTTGAAAAAAAATTGCAATGTATTGTTTACCACCATGTTTTTATGCATTAGGATCTGTATATAGTCCTATTTAAAATAAGAAAGTTTTTACATCGTGAGGGTAGCGACAGACAATCCAAAACTGAAGTCTGATTAGTCCAACGACTATTCATTTTATAATTATTTGATGCTTTTTTCGAGTTCTGTTCGTTATCTGGAAGGTAAAATAATTTACACTTGATCAGTTGAAAATTGGTATATTTTTGAAAACCTATCCTGGGTGACTAATCCATGCATGGAACTGCATTGCTTTCGACCATTCTGGGTCTCATCAGTTTGGCGAAAAAGCTAAAGAGCTTGTCGATTTTTGATATGTTTGCAATTAAAAAAGTAATTCTTCAAAGGAGAGAACAAAGATTGTTCAAATTTGTCAAATGACAAAATATCTTATTCTAACATTTCTACCTCTAAAGGATGCCCAATTGAAAGGTTATGGTTTACCAATATGATGGAAGGCGGTAAATAAGTAAGATATGTTAGTCACCAGACGCAATACACTCACCTAATATCGACCCAATATTATCTCTTAATGATGACTATTGCTAGCTCTAGTCGGGTAGGTTCGGATTTTTCTTTCTCGTTACTCTACCTATACTTCCATATCATAATCTCTTACTTTAGGTGTAATATTTAAGTTGAGCGCCACCAAGTTTTAATTTAAGTTAAATAAAACTTGGAAAAAAAAGTTGCATTAAATCTAACCACAATCAAACAAATGACTTTTATTGTTTAATTCATAATATATTCGGTGACTTATCCCCAAGGAAAAAAAATGTACTGAACAAAAAAAAATTATTGTTAACTCAATTCCATCCACCAGGGAGCTTAATAGCATCGCAACAAGAAGCGAAGGAATTAAGTTTTCCCTAACAAGAGTATACATTTATTGTAAAGTTATACTAACTGAAATCCCAACTAAATTATTTGATGTGGGATACGTAAATACAAAACCCAGAAGCTTATTCCTTATCTATACTACTCCAGATTAATAACATTTGGATTACACAATATAAACAAGAATTAGATCAAATAATCAGTTTAGATTCCCAAAAAGTTTCTTTCCCCCTCTTGATGATGATTAAAGTTTAATTCTAGTTAAAGCAAATAATTATGTTACAAACGATAATGGTTAGGGTTAAGTATTAAAAAAAAATTCTGATTAGCCACACGCTGAGTGGCAGCACAATAAATATCTATAAAATGTCTATTACATAGATTTAAATGTCTTAGATATTACCAATAAAACTGCAGTAATTAGGTAGCGCTACGAAGCCGGCTGCGTTTCACCTTACAGAAATTCTGCACAGTACGCTATATACTAGACAAGGTGACACCAGTAATTAAATTAATATGCATGAACAGCTTAATTAACAGAAATAGTAATATGTAAAGTACATATTTAAGACTATATTTGTTCCTTCAGAGTACCAAAAAAATGAGTTTTGCAACTATAGACTAGTAAACATTAAACTGGTTGATGTGAATAACACTAGGTATGGAATGACCCTTCCAGAACAAATATTAATCCTAAGAAAAGTACAATTTGTATGTTAAGTTTCCAAATATTATACTGCTACTTAGCCGAATACTCTAGTCACTAGTGTAGACTGTAAATGGTGGTAAGGCGGGTATCATCCTCAGTGATCACTATATCCTACAGCTTCACTACGTAGACCATATCCAAGACATCATGTCTATTCCATCAAAAGAAAAGTTCCAAATTCTATAAATAACTAGCAGTTAGGAAACCATACCAAAAGCTTGCTAATGGTTTGTCTTTAAAGTTCCAAAATAATCTCAAATGAACTTCAAAGGTTCAACTTTCTACAAAAACCCTGAAACAAGAATTGCCCCATGTAGAAAAATCTCCACAGCAAAGTTTGGAATATAATTCCAGACAGGCAAAACAGCACACAATATATACGAGAATATAATACAAAATTCTTACCTCATTGTATGCTACGAAGGTACCAAAAAATTGCTTGATGAGCAATATTAAGATGACCGGTGTTAGTGGCACGTGGAAGTAATTAAGACAAAATCGCCATGTAGGCGGTAAAGTTGAAACCCAAAATTTACTAAACCATAATATTCAACTTCACCTCGTCAAATCGGATCCTTCTAACCTCCCATTTGGGATGGAATTTAGTCAACAATCAAAAAAAAATTCAGAACATTCGACACTTCCGTCGCTGACTAAAAAGAAAGATCTTTTCCTTAGCCCTTCTCACGTACACAAAATGGCTTCCATCACACAATATTACCAAACATAGTTAATCTACATATCCTTTACTACATTCTAAAACATTATTTGAAAAAAACAACTTTTCTCAGTATCAACAAAATAATGTTGGTACAATAAATCCCCTAAACTAAATATTAACTTGTTAAATTCTTGTTCGGTTTATAACAAAAATAACCTTTATATCCATGAGTATTGGAAAGAGATAAAAATATATTATTACTCCTCAAGTAATTCAAGGTAACCTGTATTTTGTCCAACCAAAGAATAACCATCTAAATTAGTAATATTAGCTCGCCGACACGTCAAATCAAGGACTTATAATAAGAAAGAAAAAGAGAGAGACAATACTTCCACTTCTATGCTTATTTCGACTGCGTTATTCTATCGATTGAAAGAATGTGGTTTTGAACTGACCTATCATAACTCCGTGTAACAATATGACAACTGATAAACAATAACAAAGCAAATCTTTGTAGATTTCGAAATATATAATAATGAACAAATTTACCTCACTAATTAATGCAAAATAGTGAACCAAGTTATTAAAGAACATTTGTGTTTAAATTTACGTGCTTGACATGTAAACAACAAAATTTTTCTGAACTAACTGATATAAACAAATGGAATCTTAGAATATTAACGCAAGAAAACTATATACAGGTAGAGTTTTGCATGTTCTATTAGATTATCTTATCAGAAACATATGTCACTTAGATTTTACCTTCATTTGTTTGTCTTATATGATTGTTGACCCAGTCTTCGAGTCA
Organism: Kuschelorhynchus macadamiae; assembly: GCA_030620095.1. Taxonomy (NCBI): domain Eukaryota; kingdom Metazoa; phylum Arthropoda; class Insecta; order Coleoptera; family Curculionidae; genus Kuschelorhynchus; species Kuschelorhynchus macadamiae. The sequence continues at coordinate 816,668 of JAUTXW010005426.1, forward strand.
CAGCATATTAAAAATGTTAATCCCTATTAATTGGAATATCTTAAAGTGAATTTTATATATAAAACAGTAATTATATGATAATACAGGACAATATGAAAGTATATTACATTGGCTCTATCAAAAATAAAGTAAATTCACATAAGGTTCTAATTTTGTACTTTTGCTTCCGGCTATTTGTGACAAGAATTTCTAAAACTAGCATTATTTCTGTAACTTAGGTATCAATGGTAAATGTAAGCCTGAATATAGTATAAAAGTGTGTTTTAATTATAAATTAGATTAAAATGACTTAGATATTACAAATGAAATAATACTAAAATGTCAAGCGAAGATTTATTTTACTACCCTATGTACTGACAGACATATGACAAATTTAACTGTAACATTATCCCGTTCTGAAATTTCTCGAAGTTTTATATCTGGACATCAGTGCTTTTGCTGAATTTAGCTTTTGTATTTTAATCTTAATAATAAACCAATATTTGTCTTTAAATTCTTCCTGTGTATCTTTTATGAACGTCTAGTTTTATTTTTGCTTTCAAATTAACCTCTCATTGCGCAAAGAACTTATTAGCTATGAGGCAAGCAAAAAACTGAAAACCAGCTAAAAACTATAAAGGTTTAGAGAGCTTAAACGTCGGCCGAAATACATAGAGAACAGAGCGGCTTACATGCAGTTTGCATACTAAATTCGCTTAAAATCTCATCGACGTGATGGCCTGTAAACTACAAACGTGACGAAATTTGCGGCTTGCCATTCCATCCCCGATCAATTTACCCTATCGGGTCACATTTAGCTTTATAGATATATAGAATTAATACACTAAGTAAACGTTTACTTATTTGTATGTGTATATCCAACACAAACTGTTAGCGAAAGTGTAGAGAATAACATATCTGGGATTTGAACAATGTACGGAAAACCTAATCCTGAATAAATTTCAAATAAAGCAAGCGTCAGTTCAGGTAGAACATCCCATTATTTTCCCTAAATTTGAGATACAATTTTTCAAAAACTATGCTATAGTTATTTGTGATCTTGAAGAATTTATGCACATTTTTATGTTGGCTTTTAAATAAAACTAAATGTCTTTGTTTTTCAATTGTGAATACCTCAAGGCGATATAGAAATAAATGCAATTGCAAAAATTAGTTTAGAGGGCCGGATTGTAATAATTTCTAGGTATAAACTCTTCTAAAATTTCTTCTGCTGTATGTATAAAAAGATAGTTTTAAATATTTTCAATGTTTATCTATAGCAGGTATTGTAAGTATCACGGGCGTGCAGTCCATGGAAGCAAAGGAAGCAGTGCTTCCCAAAAAAAAAATTACAAACATCTTCTAAAATGTAATTTTTGAAATAGGAAACCATAAATCTAGTTTATATTAAAAATGCTAAAATATTATCTTAATTATCAAGCCCATTATAAATGCTGTCTTGACTCCAACCCAGCCATAATAAAATATCGAAGAGGACCTATGCGGGCCGCTAGCTTCTCTGCAGCCAAGTCCTGTATGCTTGATTTCCTGTGAATCGAGCCAGAGGTTGTTGAACTTTTCACCGGGTCTTTGCAATTTTTGAATTTCAGTCGCGGGCTTTAAGTGGTGGCGGAAGCTACCGTTGGAGTAGGTTCTTTGTTTGAACGGCTATCCGTGTGTTGTGTGATACGTACGTCGCGTCGTGCATGGTGCGATATGGAAGACAATAATACGGACGTGGATATGCAAATACCGTCAACTTCGGCTGTCGGTAATAACGTTGAAATTGTTGGAGAATTTAGTAAGAAGAGTGTGTGTGAATGTGTGGTGTGTGTCTTAATAATAAAGGGATTTTCAACATTAAAATTCGCTGATAAGCTTCAAATAATTTCAAAAGGAAGGTCAAAACCGCCTATGAAAAATTTAACCACAAAAATGAAAAACTGTATTAGACATTTTTATCCGGAAAAACAATACAAACAATTTAAATGGCTAACAGGGTGTGAAAATATAAGTAAATTATTTTGTTGGCCATGTTTTCTGTTTGAAAATGAAAAAGGTCTCTGGAATAAAACTGCAGGTTTTTCCGATTTAAACAATTTCCATTATGTCCAAAGCGCATTTACAGGCCGTTATAAAAGAAAAAGTCTTCTGCAAAACTAGAATTGAACACGCCCTTAATAAACAGTTGGAAATTAGTCACCGCCAACACAATGAACTAGTCGATAAAAATAGGCAAAAATTAAGAAGACTTATCGATGTTGTTTGTTTTCTCGGACAGCACGAATTGGGATTTAGAGGTCATGACGAAAGAAGGGTTTCTTCAAATAAAAGAAATTTTCAAGATTTACTTAGTTTAATAGCTAAATATGATGATTGCTTAAAAAATCATTTAGAGCAGTCTAGCGTTTTTTGCGGAACGTCGAATCGAATCCAGAATGATTTAATTTCCGCCGTTGCAACCATTATTCTAAAAAGAATTAAGCAGGAGATTGGCGAGGCGCGGTTCATTGCTATTGTTCTGGACGAAACAACTGATATCACTAATTTTAGCCAATTTACCACAGTAATACGCTATGTTAAAACAGATGGAACCATTCAAGAGCGATTTTTAGGTTTTAAGAATGTGTCCGAAAATCGTACAGCAGATGCATTATATACCGTAGTTTATAACATTACTAAAGACATTAATGGAATGAAAAAACTAGTTGCTCAAAGCTATGATGGAGCTGCAGTGATTGCAGGACAACTAGGGGGTCTGCAAGCTAAAGATCGAGAAACTTTCCCAAGGGCTGTGTTTGTCCATTGTTTTGCTCATAAATTAAATTTTGTTTTATCCCAGTCCATCAATCACATTAAAGAGTGCAAAGTATTTTTCGTTACCTTAAGTGGCATGGCTGCGTTTTTTCCAAGTCAACATAACTTACACAAGCTTTGGACTCCATTGTCCACAAACGATTGCCCAAAGTAGCTCCTACTAGGTGGAACTATAATGGAAGACTTTTGTTAACAGTATCTGAAAATCGTAAATCACTGATTGAACTATTTGAGAATATAATAGACAATAATGAAACGTGGAACTCAGAAGCAATAAATAGTTCGAGGGGTTTTTTAGGCTGTTTGAAACGAGATTTTAATTTTAATTACTTGTTGAACATGTTTTCAGAAATATTTCCATTCTGGGACAATGTTTTTAATATATTACAAACTAAAACAAATGATATTGCTTTTTGCCTAAAAACTTTGACCTATTTTGGGAGAAAACGATGACGTTAAATGTAGAGCCCCAAGCCGAGCGTCTTCGAACAGACAAGTTGGGAGATGTTCAAACATCATACACACGCCTCTTTTATGAAATAATCGATTAAATTCAGCAAAAAATAAACTATAGATTTAACGGTTTAAATGATTTTAAATTCCTCGAGCTCTGCAATTTTGATGCATTTAAAGGAAAAACTTTCCAGAAGATGCGTTTAAATCTCTTCTTCTTAATTATGGCCAGTTCTTCGACCGAGTGTTACTGCGATCTGAACTAAAAGTGATTTACCAAACTGATGACATTAGCGCAAAAATTAACGCTAAGGAACTAACGCAATTTTTAAAAGACGAGGAGCTGGAAGATGCCTATACCGCAGTGTCGAAATTGTGTGAATTAGTATTGACAATATCTGCCACAAGTTCATCAGTAGAACGCAATTTTTCAACACTTAAACGTATAAAAAATTTCGTGAGAAATTCAACGGGCAGGGGAGACTTTCGCATACATCGCTGTTGTCTATTGAAAATAAACTTCTCCAAAATAAGTCGGAGCATCGACGTTTTTGTGATGACGTCATTAACGAATTTGCAAAAAATGATCGAAGAATCGAATTACATTACAAATAGGTAAATTTCTAAAAATTGCTTACCTTTCTTAAAATTTCACCGCACGCCCATGGTAAGTATACTTTTAAAAATTGAATGGCAGTCTAGTTATCTATTACCGATCACTGTATCGTATGATTTCATTGATTATGTTGTCGATTGTTATGAGCAATGAGAATATGTGACTGCCTGTTACCTAACAAAGGCATTTATTCGACTGCGTACCTTTTCCTTCATTAATAAAATACTACAAATTTGATAAGCAGAATTTTAAAATATTCGAAAATTATACAGTCCCCAGTGCCTGGTCCTCGGACCGGTTCTTTTTGCTCTGTATAAATGAACTGGAGAGGGCCCTTCCGGAGGCTGGACCGACGTTCTTTGCGGATAATCACACTTATAAAAAAGGATAAAGATCTTCATAGGTTGATGAGGGATATGGAGGATGCTCAGTCGAGGGCAAAAAATTGGTTCTCCGCAATTGGTTTATTGGTTATGGTAAGTGAAGGTTACACTAAAAATGTAATATTTGCAAAACGTAGACTGCCTGAGGAAGTAGCGCCTGGAGCTGCTAAATTTTTAGAATTGGTCCCAACACACTCAAAAAAACTGTAGGCTAATCCACTAATATCCAGATCCGTGCGATTAACTGAAACACAGACGAGACCAAACGAACTTAATATAATATCTAGTAATTTACAGAAAAATGTTTACACAAATCACACCATAAAGCAAGCTATTAATGCACAGGTTTCCGAAGAACGAACAGCAAAAATTATGAACCAGGAAAGCAACGAGTAGTCTTACCATATGTAAAAGGCACACAAACAGAATTCTTAGGAAGCACAACATGCAAATAATACACAAGCCACAAACAACTATAGGTAAACTACTTGGAAACCCAAAAGATAAAATCAAACTGGAAAACCACGGAGTATACAGCATTTCATAACAAGACTGTGGAAGATGTACAGGGTGGCCATTTTATGGTGATACAGTACCTTATCTAGAAAACGGTAATAGTTTCCACAAAAAGTTGTTAAATACAAAAGTTGTTTGGATTCGATTAAATTTTTATTTTATTTCACTTTTGCTTATACAGGGTGTTTCGTTTTGACGTGACACATGTCAACTTTGTTAATTTAAATGGGATACTCTATATATTATTACATGTTTCGATTCTACTGTTAATTTGCGAAAGTTTTTATAATAACATCTATATTTGAATCCTTTATCGTTTTTCAGTAAATTGAGTTTTTAGAATTTAAAAAAAATAACATTTTTTTAAAAAAAAATGTTTACCTATAAAACTTTAATGGAACTGACTAAAATCCTACACATTCATTACTAAGGGTTCAATTCAACGAGTTTCCATGCTGGTCTTACCAATTAATATACAGGGTGTTAAAAACAAACAGAACTTTAAATGTAAAAATCTCCTGTTTTTCAAATGGAAGACCCTGTATATTTTTATTTCATCTGATTCAGCGTTCAATTACCTATCATTACTCATATATATATGTCCTATTCCTAAAATGAACAGTTTCGATTTTATTAGCCATTTTCTGATTTGACCATTTTTTTTTAAATATAAGTAAACAGATGAAGGGGGCTAAAATAAAAATGTCGTAAACTAAGCCTTATTCTCATTTCCTTAACACAGGCAGCGACTATAAATAATGTTAGAAAATACTAATAAAAGTGAAATATTTTGTAATTTATGTTCTTATTATTTAATGTTTACAAAAATAAGGGAGAGACAAAAAAAATATCTTGTGCCACACGGTATAACTAATAACTAACTGAGTATTAAACATGATTAAAACAGATTATAAAAATTTTTCAATATAAATAGCCTCCATTTTTCGAATAGCGTTCCTTACCGAATTAAATGCATTAAAATTATTGATCTCTTCCCTGTTTTTTATTTTTAACTCATTTCTATTATTAGATCTATTTTTATAAACTTTATTTTTTAGTGCACCCCACAAAAAGAAGCCTAAAGGGCTTAAATCAGGGTTTCGTGGTGGCAGGATATTAAACCATGTCTTCCTATCCACAATGGAAAATGTTGATTAAGGAAATTTAATACCGGTGCAACCGTGTGGTAAGGGGCGCTATCCTGCTGAAAAATGATATTTTCTCGAGTATTTGCTGGCAAGTCGTTGATAAGGGGCATGATTTCATTCCTAAGCAGCTCCAAGTATCTTTCGCCATTTAACGACCTGTCAAAAAATATTGATCCGATAATACGGTCGCAAATAATTCCGCACCACACATTTACGGTTTGACGGCCTTGTTTTTTAATTGCTTTTATTAGATGTTTATTAGTTTGAGACCAGTAATGAGTGTTTTTCCGATTAAAAATACCCGTCATATTAAATGAGGCCACATCAGTCCAAAGAACTTTTGAAAAAAACACATTTTCGAACTGCCGCCGGTCCATAATATCACAACAAAAAGTCAATCTTTCATTAAAGTCTAATTGTGATAATAATTGAGTTGGAAGAAATTTATAAGGATGATAACCATTCACCTGCAGTGTGTTTTGAATAGTTCCTCTACTGACACCTGCAATGTCTCTGTCAGCATCTCTTTGGGATCTTTCATCATCTTCCTCGAAATAAAGTAAGATCTCCAGTTGTTTTTCCTCAGTGAGGAGAAAATTGGGACGATTTTTCTTAGAGTTTTTAAAGACACCATTTTCCAAATCACGCATATTTCGAAAAAATATAGTCCTGGAGGGAACTCGATTATTAGGATATTCCCCCGAATATTCTCTAAGGGCTAACCCTAGACTTTTATTATATTTTATGAAACAGTTGTAAAATTTCAAACATTCATCTAAACTATATAAAGCCATTTTTTAACAAATTTCGCAGCAAAAATTTGACAAAAACGACAAACAGAGCAAATGTCAACTTAAGTCAACAATTGCATTAGGTTATTTCCTAAGCCTATCTCGATTTTTTTAGTTTCTGAACTCATTTACTGGCAAAATTCCGGGATTTCGGAGTAATGATAGGTAATTGAACGCTGAATCAGATGAAATAAACATATACAGGGTGTTCCATTTGAAAAACAGGAGATTTTTACATTTAAAGTTCTGTTTTTCTTGCTCTGCATTTTTAACACCCTGTATATTAATTGATAAGACCAGCATGGAAACTTGTTGAATTAAACCCTTAGTAATGTATGTTTAGGATGTTAGTCAGTTCCTTTAAAGTTTTTATAGGTAAAATTTTTTTTTTAAAAAATATGTTTTTTTAAAAAAAATTCTAAAAACTCAATTTACACAAAAATGATAAAGAATTCAAATATAGATGTTATTATAAAAACTTTCGCAAATTAACAGTAGTATCGAAACATGTAATAATATATAGGATGTCCCATTTAAATTAAGAAAGTTGACATGAATCCAAACAACTTTTGTATTTAACTTTTTGTCGTAACTATTACCGTTTTCTAGATAAGGTACTGTATCGATATAATATGGCCACCCTGTACGTGGGGCAAACTAACAGGCGAATATCATCAAGAGTGGAAGAGCATAAACTCAGCATCAGAAAAAAACAAAAACTTCAGCCCTATTCCTGTATCATGAGGACACCGGCCATAAAATAAATAAGACCAGAATAATCCGAGAAGCCGTAGAAATTGAAAAACAAGGCGATTTGAACAAAAAACGCGAATCAATAAAATCACCAATAGAATGGAAGACAATAATCGACAAATCTAAAATCACAAAAAATTAAGGTAAACTACTTGGAAAACCACGGAGTATATAGCATCCCGTGCCAGAACTGTGAAAAGTTGTATGTTGGGCAAACAAACAGACGAATATTAGCAAGAGTAGAAGAACATAAACTCAGCATCAGAAATAAATAAACAACACCTGCCTTATTTTTACATCATGAGGAAACAGGCCACAAAATAAAATCGAAGGGTGTAAGGAGATTGTCAATATAGAGCACTATCGGACCAGAATAATCCGAGAAGCCATAGAAATAGAAAAACAAGGAGATTTAAATAAAAACAACGAATCATTAAAGTTACCAGCGGTATGGAAATCAATCATATTTACCCCAAAAACCACAGAAAATCAAGCGGCATTAGTCCAACACACAACCGTTTAGATATAACCTTCGGCCGAGTGGGGGTATTAAAGGAAGCTCCGCTGTTACTAACCCTTTCAGTTTTAGCGGTGGGCAATCTGGCTCTTTTAAAAGAGCCGGGTCAATGGATCTGGATCAGTTAAAAGATCCGGGTCAGTGAGCCGGATCCAGGTCAGTTGGATCACTTGGATCCCTGGCTATTTAATAGAAGTGACACTTTTGGCTCAGTTGGCTCAGTCGGGTGGCGAACGAGACCCGGGTGATCCGTCGTTTCCTTTGTAATTGATGCTACAGCGGATGTTTTTAACAAAATCAATTTTAATATTTTACGCAGTGAATTAAATATACAAATAACAATTATTAATTGATGAAAAATATAACTAAATATAAAAATAGATTTTAAGATTGGTAATTATTTTTCAACCATCATTAAAAATTACTGTTTGTTTACTAAGATAGTTCTTTTTTAATTTAATTAGTATGACATCCCTACGTGTTACGTAGCTTTTAGAAAAAGCTTAATTGTTTATAAACATCCTAATTTGCCTATTTAATTGTGGTTTCAGAAGAAAATATGAAAACCAATCATTTATATTTTAATATTTTTTTTCGTAACTGTTCAACAAAAAGTTCTATACATTATATATAAAAGTTTCAAACAATTTTCAGAAAATAGATTGTGCTTTTTTTTTTGTATATACTAATTTGATACCATAAAAATCCAAACTGACATCTATTTTGACGTGGATGTACGGTAGTGTTTCCACGATCCGCAAAAATTGGAAATTCGCGAAATACTTTTTTAAAAGTGATATTTTTTAGACATCTCGTTAACTATTTACGCCCGGTAAATATATTCACCGCATTCAACCGCGCTCAGTATCAACAAATAATTATGAAGCGTTTTGGAAATAAAAATAAAACTTTCATACAAAAATTTCGAAAAACTTTCGCATAATAAATTTTGCTTAAACTTTGTTTATATGCTAATTTGATACCATAAAAATCGAAACTGACGTCCATCCTGAGTAAAAGATGTACGATTCGCCGAAAATCGTAAATTTTCAAAAATGTATTTTATATGCATATGTAGTGATATTAAGTTATTCCAATATGTTATTTTTACACACCAAATAAATATTGGTTTTTACATAGGTACCTATTTAAAAATTATGGGACGGACCTATATATAACACATGTTTTTTTTCTTTTTAGCTCTTTAATTTTTAAAAACATATATAAAACACCCTGTATCTTAAAAATTAGGTTGTTTCAGACATGTGTTTATTTATATGAACTTTATGTCTTAGAATTAACTAAGAAATAACCTTTAAAATATTTTACCTTACTTGGTAAACACCCTGTATATAGACTACTACCACCTACATAAATTTTCATTTTTTTAGGCCTTATTAATTAATTTAAATATAAAACTTCAAACTTTTGTGATATAGTATTTTTTATAAATATATAATGAATAAACTTTCCTATTTAGAATTTCATGTTTTCAAGTGCACCGTAACGCAACCGATTCCTGACACAAAACAAACAAACATCGAGAATGAATAGAAATTGGAAAAGGCCCGGCGCGGCGTTTCAAGAAGGCAACACGTGTGTGCAATTAGTGAACGAATCAACAACAACTAAACACGTTCAGCCGGTCCGATCAGGGACCTGCGAAACAGACGAGATCTGATATTTCTGGGATCCGGAGCCGGCTCACTATATTTGAACGATCCGGTTCTTACGGATCACTTTGAAGATCCGGATCACTGAGCCGGGTCGGTCGTGAACGACCCACCTCTATCAGTTTTCAATCGGACGTGAAACGGAAAGCTACGAAAATGCCAAATGCAATTTTGGCGAAACGACAGCAAAATTGTTCTTTTAAGAACGAGAGTGATGAACGGATGTACACCCGGAATGAAAACACATCATATATATATATATATATATATATATATATATATATATATATATATATGTATAATAGCAGAAATATATAATTTCTGCAGGTGCAAAACGGCCTACAAGAAGAATTGCTTTCGATTATTCCGGCAAAGAACTTTTGATAAAGATGTGTGAGAGCGCATTTTTATCGATTTTTAGTATATATATATATATATATATATATATATATATATATATATATATATATATATACAGTCGATGGATCTCCTATATTTAGTGTTGCGTATCAGATTATTAATTTTAGGGAGACCCTTATCATCTTATTTAAATTTATTGCTAATGTATACTAAAATATGAGGCGCAAATATTACGAGCGGAAGACCGAATGATCGATGGACGCCTTGATACAGAAATGTAGATGAATAGCTGGGCTGAATAAATGAGTTCCTCATAAATAATAAATAAGCTGTAGAACATATTCAAAAGGGAACATATTTTTTATTGGTGCAGTGCTTTTCTATACCTAAATATTAATATTATTGCTAACTTTTATAGATTTATAAAAATCATAAAAGTAAAGTTTGTTTTCGCCTCGTTAAAATTCAATCACTTCTACTAAATCGATTTATTTAAAATTAAGCAGCCCAAAAAATTCGAGGGAAAAACAATTTGTATTTTCGTATATAAAGAATTCAAGATGGCAGGTCCAATACTTACTCCCTATTGTCACTCTATGTAAAAAGAAAAGTGTTCTATATTGCAGCCTTGAAAAAGGAAATACATTTTCGAAAGCTCGGTAAGTAAAAAAGAGTTTTCTTCTCTTTCAATTAAAGCCCAAAGACCGCTACCACAATATCTCACTTCTCTATTACGAGTAATATAATAATTTAATAAAAATATTCTATTTCTTTTTAGAAACTGCCACATAGAAATATAAACAGAAAAAACAACTCGGTAAAATTCATTTAACCGAAAGTTCCCCCGTTGTGAATCCAGTTAGGAATAATAAAATGTAACACAAATTAGCTTCGCACATAATCATTTAGTATACTGTGTTTTCAAGCATTTTTATTGAGCGCCATTTTGCTCGTACAATTTTACCAGTTTATCTCTATATCACACTTAATGCTTGCCCAAAATTTTAAATTAATGTAATATGTAGTTTTCAGGCCGATTTTTTAAATAATTTGTTAGGCCGCCATTTTGTTTTGATGTCTTTAATTCGAACCAAAATACTACAGGTTAATTTCTATGTTGACACTCGATTTTTGTACAGAATTTGAGGTAAATTTTATAATTTCTTTTTTATTAATAATAATGTTTTTAACATTTCACTAGGTCGCCATTTTGCTCCGCCATCGTGCCATTGGTACCACAGTTTTACCAGTCCATCAGTTGTTTCACGCTGCATTTTAAATATTTTCTTGAGCCGCCATTTTTTTCGCCATCTTTGATGTATACCAAAACTTTACCAGTTGGCTTAATTTTTTTAACCTTTGAATAGGTCGTCATTTACTTTCGCCATATTAGGCTTTTGTCAAAATATTACCATGTTTTTCCCGATATGACTTTAAAAAAATAGTTAAATTTGAAGTCAACCAGTAGCGCCGAATTCAATATGGCGAAACAAAATAGCGGCCGATAAAAATGTTTAAAAAATCGATTTACAAAGGAATTTTATTTAATTGACTTCAAATTTTGCGCAAATATTAGATGAGATATAGGAATGAACTAATAAAATTCAATTATAATATATGACATAGGTATAAACCGGTAAAATGTTGATTTTCCTGTTCATATTCCTGTCTGGGATAATGTTTCCTGTAGCCTATTAAAAAAGTAAAAAAATGCTGCACTAATGCAACTCTGTAATATCGGAAAGTCAAATTTAATTCTTTTATCTTCCGGCTCCTGGAACTGCGTTAGGCGTCGATAAACGCTATATATTATTCCTTTTCGTAATTTATTTAGCAGAGGCCAAGGAAATTAATTATCCTTTGGGGAAACACTCCGCCAAGTGGAAAAATGCTGCCTGGAAATTTTTACGCGAGAAAAACTTTTGCTTGATGGACAATTACTTTTTACATAAGAGCCTTTCGGTGTGTCTATTGAACATGCTTAGTCGTCATTATCGAATTCCTCTTATGTTCAAGTATGTTAAAACTTCTAGAATATATATATATATATATATATATATATATATATATATATATATATATATAATATATTATATATATATATATATATATATATATATATATATATATATATATATATATATATATATATATATATATATATATATATATATATATATATATATATATATATATATATATATATATATATATATATATATATATATATATATATATATATATATATATATATATATATATATATATATATATATATATATATATATATATATATATATATATATATATATATATATATATATATATATATATATATATAAAAAGAAAAAAGTTGCGCTCCACTGAACTCTACAAGATGACGTTTTCAGATTTGGAACATTCCGAGTACTTCCGAAGAAATTAAGAAAAAACCGAAAAAATCGAAAACTCGCGATTTCGTTTTTATTTTTTTCTGGTTCTATTTTCAAAAATATTGGAAAACAAATTTTACATTTTCATTGTCACTTTTCTCCTCTACAAGATGGCATCATTGAATTTCGAATCCGACGTTTCGTTTCTTTATAACCACCATCAACTTTATTTTTTTAAATAGTCGAAAAAAATTGTTGTGTACTTAATAAACTCTGTTTTTAATTCTAAATTCAATGACATATCGCACTTTGCATTTATTCGACGTTTCGGACTCAAAAAACCATCATCAGTGATATTCGATGATGATTCCGCAAAAACCAAACGCCGGAACAAAAATCTGATTAGTTTATCTTGTCGAGAAGAAAAAGTTGCTATGGTAACGCAAAATTTATTTTGATCTAGCTCTTACCGTAGACTTTAAAAAAATGAATAATTATTTTATTTGTGTTGGTGTTTCTGCAGATCCCATAAAATGTTCGGTGAACTATGCTACGGTCGGAAGTGTTGATATTCGCACTCAGCTAGACACAGCTTATAGAAAATTCCTCAGAGATTTTAATGAAAATGTATCCAAAAATCGTTATATTTTAAACAAAATTATAAATTGTGTAAAATTGTGTGGGGCATTCGAGCTGGCACTAGGTGGCCATAATGGAACGGCTTTATCTGAAAATCCAGGGGTTTTTCGAGGGCTTATAAATTTTGTTGAGGAGTTGGGCCAAGATAGACTATCCGGTTTAGCAATGTTAAGTATCGAGAAATCTTATATAAAAGAAATGTGGGTGCAATTTAAACGAACGTGTCATTTAGCATTGATCCAATTCTAAACAACAAAGAGTAGACCGGAACTTTAAGAGAATTTAAAGCTCAATTTAAAGACAAGTTATTTATTTTTATTTTAAGTATGCCTATTTTTAAATTTGTTATTGACCTCCCAATATAATTCACCACGAGCCGCCACTGTTTCGGAGAGGACTTTTTTTATTCCATTTTTAGTCCCAGTCATATTTCACCTTCCCATGATGAAGGAAGAAAAACAAAACACCAAATTAATCAAGTTCTACTTTTAGCGTCTTATTACAAACACCTGAATTCGAAAAGTACAGTATTAAATTTAAGAGGCGCCAGAAACAGTTAACCTCAATTCTTCTAATTAATGTAAAACAAAGGGAAAAATGCTTGACTTTTTCTATGCATTTAGAATGTGTACTTCGAGCAACTGTATATTTGTGAACTAACTTCATTTGCATTTCTAATTAGGAACTAACAATGTAACAGAAGAATAAGACAAACAGACGGTAAAGGGGAACGAGAAATATAAGAGATTACTCTCTCTTGCTTTGATATTCCCTTTAGCACTACGAGAGAGAGCATCCCCGTTATCTCATAAATATGGCGCAACAGGTAAACTTAGCTTGCTCTGTATAAAACGAAGTTAAAAATAATTCAGAATAGTCAGGAAGATTTTAACATATTTTAAAGTCTGTAAGCACTCAAGCGGATAGTATAGCATGTAATCTACAAGGAGCAATAAATTTCATGTAAATCAAGGACAAGTGATGCCGCGAGAGGAGTCAAAATGTGTACTCTCGTCTCGTCTCGACACCATTCAGTCCCGACACTCGACATTAGACGCAAATAAAGGGAGTAAGACGAGGCAAGATTCTATAATCATATATATTAATAATAATAATAATAATAATAATAATAATAATAATAATAATAATGATAATAATAATAATAGTAATAAGCAGCAAAGTAGAAATGAAGTCACATTTAAACAAATGGTCAGGCTCCGATCCTACAATAAGAGATCCTATTCCTCGTGTAATCTTCAAACGGGACACACATAAAATCCTAAAGACCATCAACGAACACATAATTCCCGAGTACATAACGAATGCGAGCACAATTGAGGACATTCATACAGTGATCTACGCAGCAGCTATAACCACGATAACACAGAACAATCAGAAACTCCCGCCACGACACAGAAACATCAGCAACATAAACCAAAATTCAAATGGCAGATAAAGATCGAAAACAAAATTAACAAAATTACAAAAGAATTGGGACATCTTACCCAATCCATGAACGGCAACAAGTCAAAACGTATCACACAAAGTGTAGAGAAAATCAAATCTGCATCTCCTGATTACATGCTTACAGAAATCCTTGAGACTCTGAAGCAAAAATTATCTGTGTATGCCGCAAGACTCCGAAGATACAAAGAATCAAATTAAAGAAAGGACGCTAACAACCTGTTTCGAAGAAGCGAAAAACAGTTCTACCAAAAAATCATGAGCAATAAGGAGGTACGAGTAATAGAACCACCGACCAAACAAGAGATCACAGAATACTGGAAAAGTATTTGGTCAGAACCGAAACTACACAATAATAACGCTTCATGGATTAAAGCGGAAGAAGACAGACACAAGTGCTTAGATGAACAAGAGGACTTTGCAATAACAACACAAGAAGTTGCAGAAACAATCAAGTACACGCATAACTGGAGATGTCGTGGAACAGATAACATTCATAACTTCTGGTACAAACAATTTACCGCCACACATGAAGCTCTCACTCGCCAAATTAATGAAATTATTTTAAAACCTAGCACACTCCCCAGTTTTCTCACCCAAGGAATAACATACCTTAAATCCAAAAATTGAGACTATAAGGACTCGTCAAATTACCGACCTATTACGTGCGTTCAACCTATATAAGATCATCACAGCCACAATTACCCGGAGAATAGAATAACATCTAACACACAAAAACATTCTAACGGAAGAACAAAAAGGGAGCAGCTCATTATAGACAGCGTCATCATGGAACAAACCAGGAAAAATTATAGAAACCTTCATACTGGTTACATAGATTATAAAAAAGCCTTTGATTCGATACCCCACATTGGCTAACCAGAGTACTAGAATTATATAAAGTCCATAAAAACATCAGGCAATTTCTTACTGAAATCATGAGTACGTGGAAAACTAAAATCAACTCGAGAACACAAAAAGAGCACATCGAAACAGAAGAGATCTACATCAGACGAGGTATGTTTCAGGGAGATTCACTCAGCGCTTTGTGGTTCTGCCTCTGTCTCAATCCACCCTCAAACACACTGAATAACACAAACTTCGGATTCCAAATTAAACACCAAAAAAATAACCTACACAAAATAAACCATCTCTTGTACATGGATGATATAAAATTATATGCAAGCACCAAGGCACAGCTAAAGGAACTCCTTAAAATCACAGAAACGTTTATCCTGGACATCAACATGGACTTTGGTATAAGTAAATGCAAGCTACTTCATATCAACAAGGGACAGTGGAAGGACCACCCTACGGGGGAAACAATCAACAATGAAACTATAGATAACATGCTCAAAGAAGAAACGTACAGATACCTAGGCTTCCATCAAAGCACCAAAATTAACCACACTCGTATCAAATCAGAGCTCAAGACGCAATTTAAAACCAGACTCACAAAGTTACTAAAAACAAAACTGAATTCCAGAAATCTAACGAAAGCTATTAACACCTTCGCCATACCTATTCTTACGTATTCGTTTGGTATCATTAAATGGTTACACACAGACATAGAAAACATTCACATTCTTAGACGCTTTGAATTCACTAAACACAGGAAGTCACATCCCAACGCATGCAGGAGGAAGACTCACCATCGAGAGAAAAGAAGGAGGAAGGGGAATTATAGATATACAGTCGCTAAATAAAAAACAAATCTACGAACTCAGAAAATTCTTCCACAACAAACAAACTAACCTCCACAAGGCAATATAAAGGCAGATAAGAATTATACACCGCTCGACCTGTCTCAAACGAGCCACGCAGCAGACGCACACAGTCACATCCAATCACGACTAGAAAAGATGAACACCTGGTCTGAAAAAATACTTCACGGAAGACACAGATACCACATAAAGCAAGACAATATACATAAAAAGCTTTCATATACGTGGTTACAAGAAGGGCAGCTGTTCCCTGAAACAGAACACAACAGAGACACAACTCAGCAGCGAAGGTTGTTCATCAAGCATTAGCCACAACATACAAACTAACGGAGAACACAGACCCTTACTACCATTATACACCAACATCTATACTTGAAAACGAAGGCTACAAGCTCTACTGGGACAGTGACATCCACACAGATAAAACAATCCCCGCAAATAGACCCGATATCACCTTTCAATCCAAAAAAGAGAAAATCACCTATTTAATTGACATGGCTGTCCCCAACGACAAGAACATCCAAGCGAAATACAGTGAGAAGATCGCCAAATACACCGACTTGACAATGGAAGTAAAAAGCCTGTGGAAACAGGAAAGAGTCATCATTGTTCCTCTCGTCATATAAGTAACAGGTCTCACCCCAACAACTTTTACACCGCATTTGGCTCAATTTATACAGACATTCACAGGAACATCCAGAAATCAGTCATCTTGAAAACTTGTAGCATAGTTAGATCATTTCTTAATACACAATAGTTGTTTTTTTTCCATTTCCTTTTTTTTATTTTTTGTACTGACTTGGTATAATCCCGTCAGTATAAAATACAACCACAGGAATACTGTGAGACAAGAAGTCATAAAAATAATAATAATAATTATAGTAATAATATTAATAATAATGGAGGAAAGAAGAGTTTCAACTTGAACTTGAGAACGAACGCGTTGAGCCCATAGCTCCGCCTACAACAGAAAAACCCGAGAGAGAAGTATGAAATAAAGAAAACATAGGCCAAAACGAATGAACTGGACAGGACATCATTGACAGAGCCAACAACACTCAGGACAAAAAATGTCAGTATACAACGAACTCCACAAAGCTGTTGCTGAGTTTAATGGTCTAGATCCATCTCAAAGACCTAGGCTCCTGAAACTTAGAACTAGTTGGAAGACTCACAATATCTTCAAGATTTTCAACACCATACTAGCAGAGTTTAGTTTGGAGTATGCCACCCTTGAGAAGCTGCACACACTCTTCTACTGCTCTGCCGTTGTGGACCTCGAAGCCATAAACAACAAGTGCATTCTCAAAAAAAAAACATCTAAAGCCACACACCAACAAAAATCCATATGGCAGAAAAGACCTGAGAAGACAATTGAGAATTTGAGACAGGAACTAGAAAGACTCACGTAATTTCGGAAAAATGAACACAATTCGAGCAGACTTAAGACGCGCAACCCAACGATCTTAACCATCGACAAAATCTAGATGAGTATCAAGATACACTAAAGCGAAACGTCTGCAGAGATACAACAAATGCCCAAGGAGAAAACAATAGAACCGGATTTTCAACACCAATCATAGACAGTTCTATCGGGTTACTAATAACACCAAAGATCAAACTAATACTGAGAAGATGCTGCGAGCAAAAAGCATTTGACCGAGTATTGTTTGAAGATCTGGGAAAAACCAAAAGAGCATAACTGAAATACCACATGGATACAATCTCAATGTGATCAGATTCACATTCAGAACACCACAAATGGAATTTGACTCTATCACCAGGGAGGAAGTTCCATTTCCTTCCATTCCATTAAGGGAACTCGTAACTGTAAGTCGCCAGGAGTTGACCATATTCACAATTTTTGGTATAAGAAATTTAAGGTCCTCCATGAAGCTATGGCCCATCATTTTACCAAAATAATGAATCATCCCGAGACAACCCCCGCATTTCTAATGCTAGGCACTACAATTATGCTACACAAAAGTAATAGGACAGACGACCCGTGCCAGTACAAGCCCATAACCTGTTTGCTCACCATGTATAAGATCCTAAGAGGATGCATTGCAAATGGTATCTATCACCATATTGACAGTAATAACCTATTAGTCGAGGAACAACAGGGAGGCTTTCGAGACTATCAAGAATGCGAAAAATAATTTATCATCTACTCTGTGGTACTTAAGCAGGCACAGAAAAAACAACGCAACATACACACTACTTTTATAGACTATAAAAAGACGTTTTACAATTTTCACCCTATGATCATCAATTTCTTGGCGACTATCAAGCACCAGTGGAGAAGAACCTGAGGATATAATGGCGATCATTCTCTTACCACCGATGAGATACACATCAACAGGGGAATTTACCAAGGAGGCGCGTTAAGTCCACTTTGGTTCTGCTTAGCAATGAACGTTGCTCAACAATACAGGGCATGGCTTCAACATCAAAGCCAGATGATTTTAAGTTCTATGGTGGAAACCATACCCAATTAAAAAAGCTTATTGACTTAACATACACCTTCTCGACTCGAAAGACATCGATATGGAATTTGGTATGGTATTTGGTATCGAAATTCATTCATTAATGGTGATGTAGCTCTACCCAATGGAGAAATAGTTCTAGCGATGAACCAAGGAGAGACCTACAAATATCTAAGACTCCAACAAGTTAGACTGCTACATAGTAAGCTAGGAAAGACCAAGCTGAAAGTTCAGTACGCCCAAAGAATGGAAGATCTTCTGAAGATAGAACTGAACGCCAGAAATCTCATTACAACAATTAACACCTATGCTGTGCCCGTGCTAACTTACACTTTCGGAATCTTGAAATAACTAACTAACACAGAGCGAGAGGGACTACAACGAACTACTTGCTTAATGATGACCAAGCACAAGTCACACCCAAGGCTATCAACTCTCCAAATGACCTTACCATGAAGAGAAGAGACTCGTACTCTCGACTCAATCTCGCAAGTGACAACATCATCCTAAAATCACTTTCAGACCCCGACGAACATGAACAGTGGGTTCAAATGGCACTGCACGGCCGACACCACAATGCTCTGAATCAGCCACACATAGATAAGGAAGTATCCAACAGGTGGCTAAAGGATGGACAACTATTCCCAGAGACAGAAAGATTTTTGATGGCAATACAAGACCAAGTTATTAACACACGAAATTACACAAAATTCATCATAGAAGATCGGTCCGTTGAATCCGATAAGTGTCGAAAATGTAGCGAGAGATCATACAGCATATAACATCTGGCTGCACTAACCTAGCAAACTCGGATTACCTCCAGCGACGTAACCAGGTGTGTAAGATCGAAACCAGAATCTTGCCAATGATCTTGAATACCTTTGTGCCCTATTATAAATACCAACCAAGGTGTGCCTTGATACTGTATTGCAAGTATCACCGACTGACAGGTGACGGATAATCGGCCTGTAATCAACAATGTAATCAACAGTAACAACGTGTTGGATAAATATCAAGAGAAAAAGCCCAAATATGCGGAGCAGGCCAACAAGATACAGCAGATGTGGCAACTGAATAAGGTTCATGTGATAACGATCATCGTATCATCAGCTGAACTAGTTTCAAAACCACTAGAACAGAATCTGAAGATCATAGGACTGCATACTAATACCTTCATCGACATCCAGAAGGCAGTCCTGCTCAATACTTGTCACCTAGGGAGAAAATTTTTACAGGACAACTCATAAATACGGCCCACTTCTTTTGATGCATGCATACGGGATGGATTTGGAATCCAACATTTGTTAAGAAATTGATTGTCAACTTCGATAATAATAACAATAGCGTAGGTAGGGTGCAGTTGCACCTAACGCATTTTTAGAAGTCTTTCACTTGTTGCCATTTAATATGTATGTAATCGCATTTGCTTGTATTTAAATGCCAGCGCTTTATATTTTGGTATATTTTCGTTTTATTTAATTTAAAATTAATTTTAAATTCTATACTTGATTATGCAATTAATTATACAGTCCACCTATTCCCCATGAGCTAGAGTAATCGTAAGATTATTCAACATTTATAGTTAAGGAGATATTTAAGTTTTTAGATATTTCAATCTAAATATATTCTTAAATATAATTAATATAAGAAAAACTTTACTTAACTTTTATTTGCGATTTTTTCTAGCCTTTAAAACACTATCATACAAATTTTATTTTTTCTGAAATATTTAGATTTTAAAATTCACTTTTTCGTATTTTTCGATTATTCGATATATCCACTCAGAGTTTAATACTGTCAAAACTATTTTTTCTTTCAAGCACCAACTTTTATAGAGATTAAAATTTTCTGAGAAATGAATAATAAAATCTTTCCTATTTGTTGCATACGTCTTTGGATATCTTGGAGACATTGCTTGTGGAGAAGGGGGTTTTAAACAAACAAACAAAAGTATGCTTTATCCTCGCGGGAAAATTGTTACAATTTTATGGACAAAGTGAAATTTAGCTTAAAACAAAACAATGAGAAAACGAATTATTAATGGAAAAAAAATCATATTTTTCGATAGGTCAATGCAAATACATAAATTGTAAATATAACATTCATTATATTCGTAACATTGCCGTAAAGTGATAAATGAATCCAGGTGACCTAAGTGAAGTGTTAATATTTCATGTTTTTTGAAGTAGTATTGGAAGTGCGCTCTTTTTTGAAGCCTAAAAATACTAAGAAATTGCTCGGTGGTACAGCAGCCCCAAAAGTGAAGGCCATAGCGGAGATGGGATTCGAATAGAGGGTAATAAGTCTGGTAGAAGACACGTCCAGTTCTTCTGAAACTGTAAAGTCTCCTTATAAGATAAGGTCATCGTTTTATCCACATTTAAGAAAAGCAGATTGGAATCGGACCAAGTCTTAATCATAACAAGGTCGTGAGAAATATTAGAATGTAAAGACGTTGTATCAAAATCACTCCATGTTATGCTTGTGTCGTGAGCAAAGAGAGAGATTTTTCCATTAATTTTTAGGTTTATGGTCCCAAGACCGAACTTTGAGGGACTTCACTTGTAATCAATTTACAATAAGAATCAAAAACATTTGTCTTTGCAAATTATTAAACTTTCCCTTGAAAAATCCACATGAATTTATAGGATTTGCATTAAAATTATCTAATGCAATAACTAATCTAGGGGCAAAAGTACGATAAAGAATTAAAAAAAAACTCGCTCTTTGTTTTTTTTTTAATGAATTGGACTATTAATTTTTTCTAATTCTTTATCGAACTTTTGTTCCTAGATTATTTTAATACAAATCTAATAATATTATGTGTGTTTTTCTAAGGGAAGTTTAGAAAACCCTCCCCGTTCCAGTCTATATACGCCACTGGGTTGGCTATACCATATAAACCTTCAACCAGGTCTTCGATTTTGTGATGAAGAAATGACAAATTTTCACGTACCCTCAAATACCTACCCAAAAATGTTTAACAGCTCTTTGACTATAAACGTGTCATTTAATTATATAACAATTATTTTTACGATTTTCAACTCGTATCTAGGGATTTATTGAAGCGATACAGCAATAAATCAAAGTTGTCTTGTTATTGCCATTCTTTGATATATATAAATAAAAATGCCAGGATTTATTTTCCTCGACTCTTAATAAAGAATTATTTCCCTTACTTATTTGCCTCAATTATTTCTTATTTTATGGAAAACATGTTTATGTAGGTTGTGTTTTCAGCCCTTGTAACTTAAAAAGTAACCAAATAAGACTCTGTAAAATGATTTTGTTCCCTCCAGGTGTAGATGTAGTGGCTCTCGGAAGAGTCATGAATTTGTTTCTGTAGGATAAGCTTAACTTTTTATTGGAGTAATAATTTTCGAAAGGGCAAATGTGATAAAAGTAAAACGTGACTTGTGTGCACTATGCTTCAGAATTGAAATAAACGGATAGCCGTACAAGAAATTTGTACACCTTTTTATTACTAGCCTTTGCCTGTGTAATAGTAAATAAAAAGAAACAATGAGCTACATGAGGTGATTTACTAAGAGGCACTATTTTTACTTCTTCGTGTAGCAGGTCACATAATTATAAGATAATAATATATATATATATATATATATATATATATATATATATATATATATATATATATATATATATATATATATATATATATATATATATATATATATATATATATATATATATATATATATATATATATATATATGTTCATAGCAGAAACATTTTAATCGCGAAAATTTTCAAAAAACAGAGGTTGAAATTTTTAACGTTTTAAAGCCTCTGGAACACGAAAATAAACAAAAATTCAAAACCAATAGTTTATTTCTTCAACTTAAAAGTACATATTGAAACATATACAATAATTGTAGAAAAAGTCAGAAGGCCAAAAAATGTATAAAAGAAACCTTAAGAACCTAAATATATTTATAAACTAAACAATACAAAATAATATATAAATTTACGTAAATACTTACAGTTTTCCAACAACACATTTGTTAAGCGTTTTTTTTTAAATATTTATGTTGGCAACATCTCTAATTCCTTTGTTCAGTTTAATAAATAGTGTACATCCCGTAAAGCAAATATATTTTTGATACAGATTTGATTAGAAGTGGGAAGAGTACTCAGGATTCAATTTTCGAATTAGTTGGATAGCAATTTTTCTTGATCTTAAAAAAGCATTTGACACAGTCTCACACAAAATTTTGTATGACAGACTGGAGAAGATAGGAAGAAGAGATGATGAGCTAATTTATTAAAAATATATTTATCAAATACACAACAAACAAAAAAGATTAACAAGTCTTTTAGCGCCCCTAAAACAATTACAACGGGATTCACAAGTCTTGAAATGGTTTTTTTTTACATTTTCTTTAAAATTATTTATGTAGAATAGTAATTGAACTGTACTACATGAATCAATCAGATCGGAGATTTTCAGCTAATATAAGCACCTTCGATCCCGTGTTATAACTATGAGATGACCCTACTTCTTGAAACAATCGCTTCTTGCGGTATATAAAACAACATACTTCATATATATAAATGTCAGCAACAGTCAAACCCTTTAAATATTTAAAAACATCGCGACATGATTCTCAGAACCTTAGGCCAGTCATCAGACGTATTGCATACTTTCTCCGAATTCTCGAATAGGTTAAAGTCTACCATATCATTGTTAGACCTCATCGAAAAATTTATTGTTATAGTTTTATTTTTATTTATTTTTAGTTTTTTTTTGTTTTTTACTTTTTATAAACATACTCAGCTTGTGCTTTTAGGCAAAGAAAATCATCACCAACTAAAACATTAGTGTCATCAGCATATGCAGCTACAGAAAAGTTTTCCGATATATTAATAACGTAGCTGATAAGGTCATTAGCAAAAATCAAGAAAAGGAACGGTCCCAATATTCCGGATTCCATTCCTGAGGAATACCTGATTAAAAGATCTAAAGGTTTACCCTTACACAATATCTAACCAGTTGTGAAAGCAACAATTTATGATTTACTACATCAAAAGCACGCGAAAAGTCAGTAAACATACCCAATACAAACAATCTCTTATCTAGGGACTCGACTATGGTATGCTGAAACGGGGAAAGTGCTGTCTTTGTACTTTTATTCATAGTAAAATCATGCTGACAATAGATTATTTGTACAAACAAAAATGAGACCATCTGAGCCTTAATTATCAGTTTGAAACTTTTTCCACCATAATTATAACATTATTATGGTCCCCTTTTTTATGTAAAGGTAGACCAGTGGCTAGCTTTAAACTGTCAGGAAAATTATTATTATTAATGGATAAATTGATTAAAAGCGCTAATATATCGGGTAAATAAAATGTACAGAATGTTATTTGGAATACTGTTATAGGAGCATGAAGTAGAATTCTTAAGACTATTAATGATAATTATAACATCATTGCCACAAACAGGTTTCATAAAGAAAGTTTTGGGAAAGAGAGTATATAGAGGTATATTTTCATCAAGAAATTCAAAATCTACAGGACCATCATCCTCAAATAAAGCGAATTGTGTATTAAAAATGTCTGCCAATTCTTCATTAGAAAGCTGATTTCTGTTTAGAGTGATCTTAATATTATTCTTTGTATCTGTATGATGAATAACTTTTATTAGGAAATAAATTATTATACCCAATTGTGTACAGATATAGTTGAGGCAATTGTTTTAGTTCCGAGGTTTTTGATAAAGATTCTTCAGTTTTTTTTTGGTTTAATATATTTCTAGAAATGTCAATACAATATTAGGTGAAAAACGTAAAATTTATTTTATTTTCTTAGTTTACAATAACTTTATTTTTACTATACAGGGTAGCCCCAGAAGAAAGAAACAGAAACGCCTTCTAAAAGCGAAAATATTTTTTATTTTAATTACGGTTAGCTTTAAAAACAACCGGAGAACTCGGTAAATTTATTTTATGTTGTATATAAATTTTTTTTTTGCTGTACATATAGTCCTACGGGGATAAAGCTACAAAGGGGTAAAAGGGTTTTTTTGGTTTAACTCCGACTTCTAGCACGGTAATTATTATTAAATTCAGACTTGTAAGTCGGACTTCAAATTCGGAATTACTTAAATTCCTATTTAGATCTCGGAATTTATTTTATTTTTTATTTATGAGTAGGCTACGAAGGTCGAAAGTCTAAAAACTAGGTACTTTGCTTGGTTTAAGTAAAGATATTCGAAGTTTATTGATGCAAGATTTAAATACTTGCAGATTAAAAGAAGAGGGAAATAAATTTGCTAATCATATTTGGACAATATGGGTGTAAAGGAGCGAAAAAAGTGGCAGCTCCTTGGAACTTGAGTCGATGCTCGAGAGGAATGAGTAAGGAGGGCAAAATAAAACATAATGTAAAGCAGAGATAGAACGCCCACAATACAATAATGCTCTAGTTTGGACCATCAGTCAGGCGAGTAGCTTTTCTTTGGACCGAGTCAAGGATATTAAAGATTGCTCCCCATGTATATGTGCGAGCAATACTCAAGAAGGTGTGAAGTGAAAAGGGTAAACAAGTTGGTAGACGAAAAGTATTTCCGAGATCAGAAAAGGAAACCCAATTTCTTCGTGGCTTCTGTGGCAATTCAGTTAATGTGATCATGCCAGGAAGGATCTTTCTGAAAAGTGATACCAACTAGGCTAATTGGATCCTTGGCTTCGAGCATTCGTTTATTCACTTGAATGGCTTGATTATTAGGATTTAAACTGGCTAAGGTTCTCTGCTTCTCATCCTACAATTTTAATGAAATCCTCGTTTAGAGATAGTCACTACTCTACGACTATTTTCAATATAGGTTGGAGCCAGGTTTGGGACATTGTGTATTGGAGTAGAATGTACTATCGTCAGCATAGCTGTAAATAGTACTGCTGGTAACCCCAACGTCTGCGTTGATTTGGTGAAAGTTTGATGAATGGCCTACTAAGCACTACAGACAGGAGGAAGACCACAAGCAGGAAGTTCGTTAAGAAGTGGTCCA
Source organism: Kuschelorhynchus macadamiae (assembly GCA_030620095.1). Classification (NCBI taxonomy): domain Eukaryota; kingdom Metazoa; phylum Arthropoda; class Insecta; order Coleoptera; family Curculionidae; genus Kuschelorhynchus; species Kuschelorhynchus macadamiae. Next base: position 842,389 of record JAUTXW010005426.1, read on the forward strand.
TGCCAGACTTGATTAAATGCCATATGTCAATGGCAATAATTTGGCTTCTCCATGGAACTCCATTGACTTATTACAGTTGTAGATTACGAAAGTGAAGATTGGCTGTAGACCTGTGGTGGCGGAAGTCGAATTGCCTGTCGTAGATAAGTTTATACCTTTAAAGGTAATTTCAGACATCATTATTTATATACTTGTTCATTGCCTTACACATAATTAAAAGAAGGGATATGAGAACAGGCTGTACACTAGCAGATTTCCAACTTCTACGAAAAATACACTTGTCATAGGATAGTTGGAATAACCCGACAAGAACTCAGAAGTGCGCTTGAAATGCACTATGGCCGGATTACCATCAAGGACAGAAAACTGTTTGGTATTAAGTATTTTGAGAATACATCGTACTTTTTTACCCCCTGAAGATAAATTCGCCTGAAATCAAAGCTGGTACTGATGGAAATATCAAAAGCCCAACTTCGCTTCAGAGGTGGAGACGATGGTGCTTTTGCAGAAGTTTTATTCGGCATTATCACAGGATTTTGAAAACCAGGGTTTATTGTTGGGAAATCTTGACGTCTTATTTCGATACCTAATTGGATTAGATCCAAGATTTGTGAACAAATTCCGAAAAGATCGTTTATAGATAAACAAACATCATTTCAAGGGAAGGTGGAGTAGAAGTCTTCGGATCTGTTCCAATTGGTGGAATTATGGTGCCAAATAGTACGAGATGAAATGGACTCTGTAATTTCCTGTTTTAACAGTAATTAGATCGTAGTCAGAGGAATCCAGTACAGGGAAAATGGAAGACCGATACATTTCTGGGTGAGTGGTGAAAAAAAAGATCCAATAGACTTGGTTATGCGTGACGACGCATGGGAAGTAAGCATTAAATATTATATAAGAAAGAACTGGTAACATTTTGTCGGCTCAATACAATATTTAAAAAAATGAGTCTGAAAATAGTACTTATCAAGAATCATAAACCATACAGGATAGTTACATCTCGTAAGCGTAACGTTCGCCATTTTCGCCGTTCGCAAAGGTCAATGACCGGGTGAGTGACGTACTCCGGCCTTCTCTGTCTAAAGTTTTTGTAATAGTTACATTGCTCTGTGATAGAAATTTGCCTTTTAAGCATTGTTTTTTCAATATTCTTTAGTTTTTATAAGTTGTGATAGGTCATACAAGTCTGAAAAAGTGTTGTTCGCGCATAGTGAAACGTAATTAGCTAAGGAAGCAATTAAAACTTTTTTTAAAACTGATATATTTACTTCTGCAGAAGTCTACATAACAAAAAACAATATCTGGGAATATGTGAGTTGTGTATAATTGCAAAAATAGATACAAAAATCACTTGCCAGGTGTAACTGTTCATAGATTTCCAAAATTAATTATTATGAGCAAACAGTGGGTAAACCGGTGCAGTAGAAAAATGTTAGCTATAGATATATTTGGATTCTTTATTACTTATTTATTAATTTTTCAGGCAAGTTGTGTTTTCTTTTAACATATAGCAGGTACTTTTAATTTTTGCTCTGGATTGTTGCTTTTCTAGTATTAATGCAAATCACCTTGTTAATTAATCTAAATGTTATTTATACTTAGGTATCAGAAGCCTCTGTAGTTTTTGGGTTTTTTGTTTCCATTTTCGTCGTAAAAGTGGTTGTATATAAAAATATGTATGACAATAATAACAATTATTAAAAAATCGTAATATCGTGTTTTTTACTTTCCTATTTGAGAATCACTTTACCTATTTGTTTTTTAAATTAATACATTTAGGTACCTAAATTACGGAAAAGTGCTTATTTCTATGTTTTCTACGATTTGGAGCTTCCTGTCATAAAAGTCCATAATATAAAAAAATTTCATGAATTAAGAAGGCACCCATAATATTATATTTTTGACTTGACTTAATGTTTAAATTACTTCCTAATAATTTATTTTTATGTCCAAATATGAATTTCCTAAACATTTTGATGATCAATTAACCATTGCTTATTGACCAAAATTCATATCGTAATGTTGCTCTATTAGTTTAATATAAAATTTTTCGCAATTTGTTGCATTAAAAATCAAAATAACAGCATCAAAAGGCTAAACCATATTATCGTCCTATAAAAATAACGCATGAAGCGGGCCAGGCGACGTCACAGCAAGGCTCGCTCGCGCTAAACTGATGGAAATAAATAGCCGATGTAACTATCCTGTGTGGTTTAAGGTTCTTGGTACTTATTAGAATATTTTTAACTTTTCAAAGGTAACGTGGTTTCATGTGACATGAAGGTTAACGTCGGACTTACACTCCGCATTTTTTTATAAATCTTAATTAAATATTACCACTTCAAAAATCGAAATGCACTTGATATAAAATTTATGAGTTATCCCATCTGAACATATTTTGACTATTTTCAATTTTTTCTGTTGTAAATTTCTAAAGTTATATATAATTTCAAGGGAGCATAAAAAAATTGGAGTAATAAAAAACATAGTACTGCTTTTTATATATTTATCAAAAAGTTAAATATGGAAGCATGTATAATAACTTTTTTCACAAAAAAAAAAACATAATAGGAAAACTAGGGAAATACAAAAAAACCCAAATTTGACATTAGTTAGATGTAACTCTAAGTACTAATCTTCGTCACTTGAATCAGCCAAACAGTCATTGCAGATGTATCTTGCATGTTCCAAACAAATATATCTGCGACAGTGTGTACAGCTGAATCCTGTAGGCCTATTTTTCTTTCTGTCACAATAAGAGCATCGTCCTTCACTAGGTTCTGGAACAACTTATTTTGTTCCTTTATGTCTAATATTTCCTTGAGGCGGAACCTAATGGTACGTGGAATACGATTATTAAACGCACGGCGTCGTATATGGCCATCTATCAGCTGCATGCCAAGGCATTCCAAAAATATTCTTCTGGGTGTTTTATCTAAGTAAAGTGAGTTGCTTTTGAAAATGATAAATGAATTTATACCAGCTATATTCAATGCAGAATAAAATATGACTATTGGCCATCGACGCGTCGACCTTGCACAATTATAAGCCGCACACATCTTGTCTACCGTATCGACACCACGTGTTTGTTCTTTCTGGGTATGTATGAGACCATTGTTGCTTTTTCTTGGAACCCAAACACACTAGTTGTCTCAGGTCGGGAGATAGGATTAGTAAATTCATGAGGCAGTTCTTTTTTATTCTTCCTAATTGTTCCAAGTATCGTTAGTTTAAATTCTGCCAAGAGTGTGTTGGCCACTGCCATACTTGTAAAAAAATTGTCCATTGTGACGTTCCTGCTTGTTTGTGAAATTGGACGACAAAGCCGAGATAGAAGAGATACATTATCGGTTTGAACTTTATAAGGTCCAGGAGGTTGTTGGCCAACATAAATTTCTAAATTTGCGGTGTAAAACATTTTTGCATTTACTAGCGCATATATTTTAAGTCCATATTTATTGGGCTTGTTAGGCATGTATACCCGAAATCCGCATTTTCCACGAAATGCTACTAACATTTCGTCCACCGTTGTAAGTTCTAGAACATAGAAAAATATTTTCGTAAATTTGAATTGAAAGAATCAAAAATTTCCCGGATCGGTGCCAACTTGTCATCTTTATGTCGCTGCAATCGTGTGTTTTTATTGTCAAAGCGAATATGTCTTAGTAGAAATTTGAATCTGGCAAGAGACATAGTCAATCGAAATATTTCCATTGAGGACCCGTTGGTTCTAAATAAATCACTGGCATTGACGTGATTATTTTTGACATCGCCGATATATAGAGTAATCCCAGAAGTGCCTTCAGTTCAAGAATGTCAGTTGGTTTAGCTGTTCGGCTCTTTGGATCGAAATTGCCCATACGAATATAAATATTTGTATTCTCCACAATGATTTCTAACATATCATTGGTAAAAAACAGGTTCCATATTTCTGCGGCAGTTTTTACTCTCCGGGCATCTCCTTTCACTCCAGGGAGACACTTGATATTTTCAGCGCGTGTTCTTACCTGCCGATTTGAGGTATGTTTCTTCCACTTGGTTCGGCCGTATTTTGCCAGATAATATGCAACACGTTGTGATGTTCCACCTTGCTCAATGTTTATATTTTCATCCGGTTCAATATCTTGTTCGTAATCAGTATCGTAATCCTGGGTCTCGACATTGTCATCTTCCAGACTAACATCGTCGTCATCTGGCTCGACGTCAGTTTCAACCTCTTCGTATAGCTGTTTAAGGTATTCTTGTTCTCGTTCATTTTCAAAAAAGGCTAACGTGCGGACTGTCATTCCGCATCTAAGCTGCACTCAAAAACAAACCACTCTACACGATTGAACTTTTGATACTACATCAAGAACTCCCGATGTCGTAGCTACTGAGCGGCATGGCCGTCAAAACGGAAACGTTCGGATAGAATCGGCAAATTTCGAATCACGCGGACTCACAGTCCGCACGTTAACTCTGAAAGGTTAAATGTTGTGCCAGCATTGAGTTTGATATAGGGATAAACTGGTAAAGTTCCGTTTGCGAAATTAAGTGTGACATAGGTAGAAACTGGTAAAATAATGGTATGAATCCAGTATGATTGAACAAAATGGCGCCCACATAAAATGTTTTAAAAAAAACAGTATATATGTACTCCTAAAGTACTATTTACTGAACCAAACTTAACTATCCCTAATAAAAAAAAAATATTAACAACCAAGGTAACAGAAATTTACCGATATTTTATATTGTACAAATATACGTATTAAGTTCCTGTAATATTCTACATAATTTATATTCAAACTATAAGGAAAGAAAACCGGGCGGAGTCAATCGGTTTAAGAAGGTCGGCCAAGAAATCTCTTTAAACCAGTGGTGTCCCGTCGGTCTTTAAATAATATGGCACTCTTTTTGACTATACGCACTTCAGATAATTAAAAAATGTAACTAAGCTTAATGAACCTTTATCTATATTTGTCTGCTTTCTTTCGTGTTGCAAAAACAACGAACTTTCAAATTTTAAAATGATTTAATTTTGATTTTTTTGATCGATTTACCTATAAATATATTTTTTCTTGAATTCTGTCATTAACGGTTCCAGGGCTACTGCCTCCGTCCACTATTATTGGACCATCCAGTATAGTGATACACGATTTGCAACTCCAGATTTTACAAAGGCAGCCAGCATCAGATCCAGTGAACGAGATTTATCAAAATTTTAATTTAAGCAGTTTGACTTTGGGCTACTCGGGTATGTCAAAAGTGGCCGTCTGTCTCCGTTTGTCACATTACCTTATACAGGGGCCGTCATTGTGAAGTACTATACAGGACGTTTCCTAATTGCGTGCTGATGTTAAAGGGGGTGTTTTTACGTCCTAAAAGTCTTAACTTTTGAGACATTTGAGAACATTTTTTTTCATCCCAATTCTGATGCTATTGTAGATAACTGCATGAAATTTGATACACGTCTTCTATGCATTAAGGAGCATACGGATTTACCCAGGTTGATTACATATGCACGCCACTGGTAGAAATTTCAAAAATTGATTGTTAATAAAAAATGCCCTTTTATGCATAAAAGACGTGTATCAAATTTCACACAGTTATTTATCTATAATAGCATCAGAATTAGGAATAAAAAAAAAGGTTTCTTTTAAAACCCTGTTTCTCCAAAATTACGACTTTTAGGTTTATATTAAACTTTTTTCTTAAAAAGGTCCAAGAATCACCCCCCTTTAACATTAGCACGCAAATACGAAACGCCCTGTATAGTACTTTCAGACGGAGACAAATGGTCACTTTTGGCATAGGGGAAGGTTGCCCAAGAGTACGCATATAACTTTTAAAGGGGAATAACTTATAAACAAGGTATTTTTTTGTGATAAAATATTTATTATCATATTCGATATAAAAAAACTCTGTTAAAAAACATACAACAAAAACATAAATGCTTTGGTAAATAGCTTAAATAAAATAAAAACTAAAATTCTTAAAATGCGTACTCTTGGAATGCATTGGATCCATGAGTACGCAACGTGAAATCTAAGAGAACGCATGTAACACCAAGAGTGCGCACACAATAGGTGAACTAGCACAGGTCACAAAAAAAATTGTTAAACCCTTCATAGGAAGTGCAGATTTCGTGGTACCATCTGTCACACTTCTTACATTGAATCAGGTCAGTTTCGGGTGGATCAAAATAAAATTCTTGACATGCCGGACATGTACCTGATATTTCTCTCTCCTTATCCACTTTCTCTTTATCACATTTTTTTGGTTTTTCAGTCTTATTTGGTTTTGTATTAAAATTCCGTTTAACTTGAGTTTTCTTTTTTTTGTTCACGTTTTCTTCTTCTAATGAGTCCTTAAATGGAGTACTCGTTAAAACTTCTGATTTCTTACTTGCAACTTTCCGTTTTTTTGCACAGCGAGGTTTCCGCAGTATTGGACACAATTTATCCAAGACACTCACGTCTATAAAAAAGTTAGTTTTAGTAAGTTGTCCTTAGTTTTAGATTTTTTATAACAATTACAAACCTTCAGATTCATTTGCTTTTAAAGTAGGAGGATCAAAATACAATACCTATTTTGTTTTGGCCCTCTTCAGATGGCAACTGCGAAGGCATAGCTTCTGAAAAAGAACTTTTTGGTGGCGTCTGAGGATCAACGGCCCAACTCGGGCCAGGTTTTGGAGAATTAACAAGTTGAATAGGTGCTGAACCTGTTGGCAGCAAAAAATAAACATTTAAAAAAATACATTTACTTAAAGTTTACTTACTTTCCTATATCCAAGTGCGGGGCTACTACCTCGGGTGTTTCAGCAGTAGCTAAAATCCTTGGTTCTGCTGGCAAATCTTTCAATATCTCTTGTTCTAAATCTCCATTTTCAATGATAATTTCAATGTCCGATTCTAAGACTTCTGAAGAAGTTACCGTGGAGGGCGCAAAATCAACTTTTGAAAAGACATTAGGGTTATAGGGCCATATTCCCGTAGCCGAAAAAGACTTTTCCGAATTTTGAAGGGATGCCACTCTAGCATATGCTTTGCCAAATAGTCCTGCCACCTGATATATTGTAATTAATTTACCAGGATTTAGAGTCATCCAGGTATCTGCCTCTTGACAATAGGCCGCTTTCAGCGGACCAAAAAACCCAACGTCTAATGGTTGAAGCCTGTGACTACAATGAGGCGGCAGGCTAAGTAGATGAATTCCATTTTTACGGCAAAACGATATCGCTTCTAAACTGATGTGCGAACTGTGGTTGTCCAGTATTAATAGTACTGGGTCTTTAATTGACGGTTTTACATGCTGGTTAAAATGATTTAACCACTTAATAAAAAGCTCTGCATTAATAAAGCCAGAATCTGATAACATCAAAATGGTGTCTTCTGGAGCACCATACAGAAACTCTTGTTTTTCTCTTTTTCTAGGGAATATTAATGCATGTGGCAAATATAGTCCTCTAGCATTTGCACAACACACAGCTGTTATTAATGTTCCCCTTTCGCCCGAAACAACTTTTCCCACCGCTTTTTTACCCTTAATGCTCACAACTTTTGGTATTTTATTTGGGACTGTCAACATCCCAGTTTCGTCCATGTTGTAAATATTTTTGCCACTAAACGAATGAGTTTCAATAAGGCGCAATAAATTAGCAAAAAACCTTGATACTTGGACTTTATTAAACCCAATAGTTCTAGCTATGCTAGCTAGATTATGCTTTTGGCAAAAAGTTGTAAGCCACTTTTTGCCGACTAATTTAGTTGTTTTATTAAAAGGGTGAGAAAGTTTCAATTGTTCGGCGAACTGGTAAACCAATTTGCGCAATTCTTTAGCCTGGAGTCCATAAAATAGCTCGTCTAATTCTTTGATCCTCTTCACCAATTCTAGTTCATTCTCTTCGGTAAATACTCGCTTATATCTTCCCAATCAAGTCGGCACATTTCCAACTTTAAGCCGTTTTCTTAATGTAGCCTCATGGATTCCATATTCTTTTGCAACCGACCTTTTTGATTGACCAGCAGCTACCTTTTTCTTTATTTCATTTAGAATACTTTCTGTAAATTTTAATTGGCGATTGCTAGTTCGTTTATAAGGGCCCATTTCGAAAAAAAAAGATGTAACTAAAAAAAATAACTAATTTAAATAAAATTTTTAGTATTTGTACAGTGTGTATAGTCAATTAGATTTTTTTCTGATTTATATGTTTTTTTATTTATTTTAACAGGTGAAATATTAAAAGAGATAATTATCCATTTATATGTAAAGAACATTAAAATCCAAGAGTACGCATGCATACTCTTGTGTTAAGCATTACTGCGTACTCTTGGATTTCTGTTCGCTTTTTAGTTATTCCCTTTAATAGCCCATATAATGTTTTAAATATGCGATTCAACTGTATGTGGCGGACTGGGAGACACTCCTCTTTTAAACTTCGCGCTTTTCAATCATAACCTAACTTTTTAAAACTTTTTATCACTGTTTGAATTTTGAAGAAAGTTACATCGGAAGGAAGCAAAAACTTACAACGAAGCTTTGGACAATTATTTTTTAACCGATTTAGTTCAAATTTTGGAATTTACTTACCTTTTAATGTCATTATACACTAATATTAACTGACGGTCTATACACGTCTCACATTCTCTAAAAATGACTGTGCGTACTCTTACATTGTGCGTGCTCTTAGGCAACCTTACCCTACCCGAATAACCCAAAGTTGAACTGCATAAGTTAAAATTTTGATAAATCTTGTTCACTGGAATCAGTGCTGGCTCCCCTACTATAACTACCTTGATGTGTTAATTTTGGAAAAATATGAGCTTTGTAGTTTTTCAAATATTAATTGCAATATTAGATATTTTTTGACACCCGGTATTGAATAGAAAATTAATTATTTTGAAGCAGTTTATTGTCACCTACTTTATGAACAATATATATAAAAAAACTGAGCCATTTTTGAGGTTGACGGCTGTGATTCTAATGGTTCGATTCCTTCTAAATCGTTGTCTTCCTCTGAAAATGATGAGGTTTCGTCATCACTACTTGAAGATCCCAGTGTGATAACTAAATCATCAATAACCGTTTCAATTTTGCCATCTTCCCGATATGCCGATGCCAATCCAGCCGATATTGGGCCAATCGCTTCTAATGTTATTTTATTTAAATCTTTAATTGAAAGTTTACCGGTGTTGCGCTCTCGAATATATTTCTTTACTCCTGCCGATGCAAGTTCAATAGGGTTGAGGTCGCACATGTAGGACCTTAAAGGTGTATGACCGAGGTTACGTAGAAGACCGTCAATTTTATACTTTCTTTCTCTAGGCTTGTTGGCTGATATTACTTCATATAATTGATATTTTTTCTATGTTAGATCACATACAAGATTGTTCGATATAAGCCACGATATTATATGAGCTTTTGTAGAGTATTGTAGATGAGACGCATTATCCATTATCGCGACTGATTTGGGAGAAATGTTAGGTAGAAGCTTCTCGAGCAACCACTTTTCAAAATTATCTCTATTCATCGTCTCCAGTTATTAGTCCCGGGCGAAAAACTAAAGCAGCACCTGGAACAAATCCGGCTTCTGAACCATGAACTATAATAAAGCGACTACAGCGGATTCCCTGAACAACAATAACGCTCCCAATAACTTCACGTGCACCGCTTCGAATTGTTTTTATATATATATATAGAAATGAAAACAAATGCTCGAAATGTATAGGCGCCACTGAAAATAGTTTGAACCTTTTAGCGGCAAGTGCATGGAGACTCTAGGCACATCCCAATTACAAGTGAACCAGTGCGAAATTTACTAAATCCTCGATTAATTTTCCGTACCACTTAGCTGGCGCACTTTATAGGAGAAGCGGCAAACTATTATAACAAATAAAATAACATAAATTTATTTGCGTGCACAAATTTTACTTTTCCGCTTGCTTATGACTATGAACCTTTATTTTAAGGACCGCCCGTTTTTCTTTCGTGTCCCGCACTTTAACAACTGCTTGCACATTTCTGGAAGTGACTCCACTGATTTGAACAGGACAATACAACAGAATTTAATACATTCTAAGATCTATGTCGCAATTTAATACATTCCGAGATCTATATCAGAATTTAACAAAACATTTTTTAAGTTTTTTTGACTTTGTAAAGCTTTTGTATAATAACGGCCCCTAAAAACCAAAATATTTGATGCTCGACAGCAAGTGAAAATTTTGTAGTTTCGGGAAAATTTTATTTAATTATTCACGAGACCTCCCAATTTTTACAATACAACAATCCGGTGTTCTAGGAACCCTAACTGTATTTCTATAAGATATGCATGAAGGCATATAACAATAGTAGGCTACAGCCATAAGAAACTTATTATAAAAAACTCTTAGGCACTAGTCCAGACAGTAAAAAACTGAAGACAATTGGCAAAGTTATGAACAGCAACCAGGCGACAATGGCATATAGCTCAATTTCGCATTATATTAACTTAACGTACAATTTAATATTATTTTAATATTACATTATCTAAAATATAAAGCATTTAATAATAATTGTATTAGGTTTTATTATCCTGACTATAAATTAGTAATGAACAATAATCCACGTATGTTAACATACGTGGATAACTTGGCTCTATTATAAATTCCAACCGCTAGTTTCGACAAGATATTTCACATTCTGGGAAGACGCGACCACTTTTCGCTTGAAGCATTAAGTAATTCCGACAATGATAGATATTTCAAATGAAGTATTTGTATTTTGCCAATTTCGGAACGTAATTACTGAATGCAAAGTTTCTGTTAAATAGATGAAATTATTGTAACATTATTACAATATATTTAGTTCGACGTGATTTTGCACCGCAAATTGGCTCTGGTTATTTGTTGGCGCGTATTTGAAATGTGCCAGATTAAACTGAGGTAAAAAGTATTATATATATATATATATATATATATATATATATATATATATATATATATATATATATATATATATATATATATATATATATATATATATATATATGTATATATGTATATATATATATATATATATATATATATATATATATATATATATATATATATATATATATATATATATATATATATATATATATATATATATATATATATATATATATATATATATATATATATATATATATATATATATATATATATATATATATATATTTAGGGCATCTTCATAAACATTTTTTTGATGCTAAAATTATAAAAATACAGACATTAACATTTAAGAGACACACTGTATATAAAACAATATTACCACTAATAGCTCTTGCAATACTAGTTGGTGTGGTTTGTCTCAAAGCTAAACCGGGATGACGTTTGAGAAACCTGCAAATCTAATCCTTACCTGCCATTTTCGTTATTTTGTCAAACCTGTTTTCAATTTTATTCACCTCGGCAAATTCAAAAACTATTTTTCTCAATCTGATTAGGTCTAGACCATAGAACATCTCTTCAGTCTTTTCGCAGTAATTGTAGATCTCCATCTGCAAAAAGAAACAAAAAAATTAGCAAGTGTTGAATAAATTGAAACCTAGAAAAAAAATTAAACTAACAGTGAATTACCTCTTGGTCATGTGTGAATGTTGTCTTGAAGCGTCACATTGACGTTGCAATTGAATCAAGTCTTAATCGTTTTCTCAAGGTGCTCTCGTGTATTCCAACAATATATGCTGCAGCTCGTTTACTTTTCCCACCTTTTATCGGTTTCTTGGCCGCTTCAATCTGCTCTGCAGTGCAGATTTTTCGATCAAGACACTTCCTTTTATAATCTCGTGGCATTATGTTCTAAAATACATCTCATATTATAGTCGTGCAAAGTAACTAAGTAAGTGGACGCACACACGGGTAAGTGTACACATCCATCCACATTCCCTGGTACACTTACCCCAACACGGTTAACGGTACGAAAACGAACCGAATTTTAAAATGGCGGATCTATTTCGATCTTTCATAGGTCTCTTGAATTAACAGTATTCTCAAAATACTAGAGAGTTCTAACCACACTACACCACAACTTGTTACGTTCTGGACGCGCGTTTCGCTAACCTAGTTAGCATCATCAGCAGATGATATAAACTAAAGTAACTTATCCTAACCGAGACTATTTATAGGTAAATGTGGTCACCCTTGGTTGCACCCGACTGCACCGTTGCCAAGTAAACAATAGAGGGGACTATAGGGAATAGGCCCTCTGTCTTTATTTAGTGCTTTCTTACCACATTTAACTATTTCTATACTCTCAAATGCATCCAATAATCTATTATTAGATACATTTTTAATCAACTTAAGATTATTTATTCCTATAAGGTGATTGTTTTCCAAAGCATGTTGGGCAACTCTTGACTTTTCTGTTCTTCCGTATCTTAAATGTGCCATGTGTTCTTTAAAACGAATGTTTATGGAGCGTTTAGTTTGCCCAACATATTTTAGATCGCAGTCATTACAGCTAATTTCATAGATGCCACTCCTCTCCCTCAAGTCGACTTTGTCTTTGGGGTTTCCAAGGAGATTTTTCAAACTATTCTCCGTTTTGTAGGCTACTCTAAAACCTACGTTTTTAAATACTTTTTCTAGACCTCTCGTATATCTGGGATCATATGGGATTACTATGAATTTATTGGAAGCCTCAGGTATTTGAAGAGTAGTGGCATCTTTTAACATTTTCTTATGCTTATGTCTATTTACTAGTTTATGTACAAAATTATCATTATATCCATTACTTTTAGCTATATTTTTAATCCGATTCATTTCATTTTTAAAACGTTCTTTACTTAGTAGAAAATTGACTAACCTGTGAGTTAAGAAATGGAATGCTGCCATTTTGTGTTGACGGCAATGAAATGAGTCGGATGTTATATATCTATCAGTATTAGTAAATTTCCTATAAATATCAAATTCTAATTTATCGTTATTTCTAATAACTAACGTGTCGAGAAAAGGTAATTGCCCATTGTTCTCCTTTTCGTACGTAAAATTAATGGAAGGATATTTATTGTTTAATGTTTCTAAGAAAGTGTCCAAATTTTCTGTTTTAGTATCAAAAATAGCAAATATGTCATCTACGTATCTATACCACACCCTTGGAAAATACTTGAGTTCTTTTTTGAATTGGGTTTCTAATCTGCCCATAAACAAATTTGCAAGGAACGGAGATAAGCAATTGCCCATCGCAGTTCCCTCTAGTTGTTTATAATATTTATTGTTGTACTGAAAGAAATTTTGATTCATACATAATTTTGTGAGAAGTAAATACTCATCAATAATTTCTTTCTTCAAATTATAGATTTCAAGTAGTTCCTTTAGGTACTCTAAAGCTAGTGGTGTGGGTACACTAGGAAACAATGAGCTTACATCAAAAGATATTAAAATTTCACCTTCTTTTAAGTGAACATTCTTAATTTTATCTAAGAATTCTAACGAGTTAGTAACCTCAAAGTTATCATACGAGATATTTAATTTGCCGAATTCTTCTACTAACCATTTTGAAATATTGTACGTTGGTGATCCAACAGCTGAAACAATAGGTCTCATGGACTTCCCAGGTTTATGAATTTTGGGAAGGCAATACAGTTTAGATAACTGTGGGTTACTATGTGTTAGTTTGAATTTTAGTTTATCGGACACAAGGTTTTTACACTGTTTTAAAGTACTTTTTACTTCTGTTATCATTTTTGATAACGGGTTTTTCTCAATTAAATCGTAAGGACCAGTTTGAATCAAATTGTCTACTCTTTCACAATAATCTGTTTTGTCTAGTATTATATTAGGACTTAACAATATTCTGCTCCGAAAAACTCCATATAGGAAGTGGCAATAAACGGACTATGTTATGTTAAGCACAGTAACGAAATATGGCAAAATAAATAAGAAATTGTCGGAAAAACATTACGTACCTCTAGCTTGTTTACAACTACGCACAACCGACTTCTCTCACTACCCAGTTCAACAGCCTTCGATAGGCAACTAAACTATGTATTAGGCGGGTCGTCAGATGCAGCGACATCTAGGTGAAGTTTACTGCGTACGCTTACCCGTTGCGTACGTTTACCCCACATGACTCTATATTTTGTGCACAGAAAATACTACCGAGGCAATTCTGCGTTATAGCGAGAAGTATCCAAATTGCAATCTCCCAAAAGAGGAGAAGGAAGAACTTTATAAGTGAAGAAACTGAAATAAATATGTTAGCGCACTTTGAAACTTCTCCTGAAAATTCCATAAGGGACCTTTGCAATGACAATGGTTTGTGTTTAGAAACTATTCACGTTGTTTTAAAAAAGCACAAATTTGTTCCATACAGATCTCGCCTAATAAACCTTGGAAGCAGGTGATTTCCAAAGACGACTTGATTTTTGTACATGGTTTCTGCAGGATATTTCCTATTTTACCACAAATGGTGTTTATGGAGTAACGAAGCCAATTTTTCAAATAGGGGAATGTTTAATCGAAAAGATCGTCATTATTGGTCACCGGAAAATCCCATGCAAATCCACCAGTGTAATCCTCAAAAGCGATTCAGTTTAAACGTATGGTGTGGAATATACAAAGGAACAATTATTGGTCCTCATTTTTATGAAGGCACCTTAAATGGAGATAGATACCTGGAAATAATATCAGAAATTTTGGAAATTTTGTGGACGATGTGTTTAAAGGAAAGAAGACGCATGCAATTTCAGCAGGATGGAGCTCCCTCTCATAGCACCCAAGTTGTACAGCAACTACATCAAAGATACTTTGAGAATAAGTGGATAGCTAAATATGACCCAATACGCTGGCCTCCAAGATCCCCTGATATCACACCTTTAGATTTATTTTTATGGGAATACATCAAGGACAAAATTTACCTGACATTAGATTTAGTAAATGTCAGCGCTGTCTCTACTATTATTTTTATGCCATAGGTAACTAGATTATAATTAAAAATTTCTGTTTTCTCTATTATTTTGCACTTTAGGCAAAAATGATAAAGAACAACTTTTATTACATTTTCGACGGCGACACGAATAAAGTAGACATATACATGGTGTTCAATTAAAAAAAATATACTTTTTGCAAATATCTCGAGAACCGTACATTCTATTGTTTTTCTGCTTTCACTATCGTAATCAGCAGGAAAAAATACAAAACTTTCATAATTTAACCGACATCGTAGCTCTCGTAACAAAAAACTTAGCAATGGTGCCAACTTAACTTTGAATACCCTGTATATATAGAAAACCAAAAATATTTAATTTTTGCAGGAAAGCGGCCTACAAGAAGAAGTTCCTTTTAAATATGTCACAGGATAGCCCCTACTCCCCAGCGATCGATTTCTGGGTATTTACTCGCATCATTGACGCAATCAAAAACGAAAACGTCTTTCAATGTAGAAAAATTCCACGGGTTAAGCATAACACTTAGCGCCACCTACTGAAGCTTCGGAGAGTTCCGGCTGCAAAAGCGATTAAATTAAATAAAAATGTGTTTACAAACGAGTAACGTACACTGTTTTTTATGTCCACAAAGGCTTTTCACTAGGGGAGAGTGGGGTGCATTCGACCACCGGGAGCATTGAACCACCCTCTGTATACTTGTTATTAATGAATGTTTTGAGTACGGTCCATGGAAATTTTAATCGTTGCATTGTTATAACACGCTTCCGCGCCAAAACTTCAAATAAATGTTATTTTTTATGTTTTTTTTTAGTGATAAAACTTAAAAATCCCAAATAAAGGTACGTTTTATCCAATATAATATATTGTTTATTGTTAATAGAGTGTTAGGTTGGTGAATTTTTTTGTATTTTATCTGAAAAGTACTTGATTTAATACACCTGTACCGTATTTCAACATAACCTCAAAAGACTCTGATGTTTACTTAAAGGCAGGGCCGTATTATTTCCTAAATTCCTCCTAAATTCCTTTTATTACATAGAGGTATCAAATTTTAGATGCCAAGAGTATATAAGAGAAAAACTCAGAGAGAAGTTGACGAAAATTGTATCAAAAGAGCATTGAGGGATCATTTCAAAAATAAAATACCCATTAGAGAGGTTTCACGGAATTATGGTATAAAAAGAAGCACGCTCATGTCAAGGATTAAAAAAATTAAGCTTAACCATAAACAGCCGATTTATGAAAATTTAGATTCGGGTTTATCTGACGACGAGGACGTCAAAAAGTTTCAAAGTAAATATACAAATCGTCAAGTGCTCTCAGCTGAGGAAGAAAGTGATCTTAGTAGCTATATTAAGAAATGTTCGGCTTTACATTATGGTCTTTCTTATCGCCAAATAAGGGAATTGGCATGTGAATATGCAGCCGCTGCAATTATCCTGAGTTATGGGAAAAAAATAAAATAGCGGGTAAGTTATTGTAATTTTTAAGCTCAAAAATAAGTTTAAAACGGTTGTTGCAGGGTTAGATTGGCTCTATGGTTTCATGTCGAGACATCCAGACCTATCTTTAAGAACGCCGGAGAGTACAAGTTTGCTGAGGTCCACAGGATTCAATAAAAACAGGGTTGAAGAGTTTTTTGAAAACTATATTAGCGAGCTCGAAAAATACAATTTTACTGGAGCTCAAATCTATAATCTTGATGAAACGGGTGTAGAAACAGTCCTAAAACCGGTAAAGGTTGTCGCTCAAAAGGGTAAAAAACAAGTGGGACAGACAGCTTCAGGAGAAAGAGGAGAGTTAGTCACTTTTGTTGGGATTATAAATGCCTTGGGGAATACCATACCACCTGTCTATGTAGTTCCGAGATTAAGAAATCCTTCAGAATATATCAACGATGCACCCGCTTCATCACTCGTATTAGGGAATAAAACAGGATGGATGACAAGAGATTTATTTACAGACGTTCTTAAACACATAATAAAACATACAAATTGCTCTATACAAAACCTTATTTTAATCCTGTTGGGTAATCATTCTTCGCACACGTCTTACGAAGCCATGAAATTGTGCAAGGAGTCAGGCATTTCAATTGTATCATTTCCACCACACACGAGTCATCGAATGCAGCCTCTTGATGTTGGGGTTTTTGGTCCATTCAAGGCTGCTACTTCTGTTGCTTTCAATGATTGGTTGACATCACATCCTGGGGAAATTATAACGATAAGACGAATTGGCGAATTAACTAACAAAGCATATATCCGTTCTTTCACAATGTCCAATATAATTAATTCTTTTAAGAAACCGGGAATTTGGCCTGTGAATCGTCTAGCTTTTTCTGAAGAAGATTTCGCACCGAGTTCAATTTTTAGCGGTAAAGAGTTAACCATAAGACAAGAAAATAAAAAAGATGATATCTCTTCAGGAAGCACGATCACAGAAGATAATTTTCCAAATAAAGAAACTGAGGAATCGTCTTCTGATAGACGCATTATTATTCACAGTAATGTTATTGTAAAACCCTCTACTTCACAGGAAAATGACGACATATTACCGACTGAAAGGAAATCATTTGAAATAATCCGTCCCTTTCCTATAGCCGAACCAAAGGCAAAAAAAAGGAGAAATAATGCTTCCAAGTCAAAAATATATACGTTGACACCTGAACTAGAAGAGTTGGGCAGGATACAGGCAGAAAGTGAAAGAAAGAAAACTTTAAAATTGACTGCTGTGAAAAGTAAAATTAAAAAACCACCAGTTAAAAGATCTATTTTAAAAGAGGACACATCTGACAGTGAAGAAAGTGACAAGTCAATTGAAATGGCTGATACAGATGACGACGACTCCGAGGACTTGACAGCTGAAGAGTTCCCAATGTTAAAAAGTGGAGAATTAGTTCGACAGGGGGATTTTACAATTGTAAAATCTCCGACTAAAACCACAGTCTTATATTACATTGGACAGGTTCTTTCAGTTATCGAAAACAATATCAAAGTGAAATTTCTACGAAGGAAAAATAGATCCAACACTTTTGTCTTCCCTGTTATTGAAGATACTTCTGTGGTCGAAAGAGATGCTATATTAAGCATTCTTCCCAGAGCCAAAAATGAAGGGACTGCAAGAACAGCTAATTTGTACGTTTTTAATTACAACTTTAATGGGTGGAATATTCGCTAGTTAAATAATAAGTTTCTAAATTTTCCCAGAGTTTGTTTTGTTTTGTTTTATTTTGTATAATATACGTTTCTAAAGACTATTTGGTTTCATTTAATTATGTGGTTTAATCCTCCCCATGCGATGGTTGAACTTACCCCAGTAGTAGGGAGGATTCGACCATATGTAGATTTTTAGAAAAAAATGCAAAATTCAATAATCGCAAAAGTTTTTTTCTTGTTTTATTGTTTTATTATGTACCAAATAGTTCTTTCTTATGGCCCACATCTAAAAAAACCTAAATTATTGAATACATTTTTCAATAGAAATCTTTGAATTGAAAACGGTCGAATGCTCCCTACTTTTCCCTACAGTCTATTTCAGAAATGTATAGAGTAATAAAATGGGGAATTTCATCCAGATTGGCTGTATTTTGGGGTCGTCCATAGTAATTATAGTGTATTTGAAAAAAAAAGAAAATGTATAACTTTAATCTAATATGTAACAAAAATAATTAATGTTAAAAAATTATTCAACCGAACTTACAAAGCTCAATTAAAGTTTAGAATGTTTAACGGAATGTCAAATTTGACAGCGAGTTCCTGGATTTCTGTAAGCAGCTTGTCAAATCCGAAAGCTCGGTTGAATATTCTAAACAGCAATTAAGTTTTGTGCAACCGGGGGTTAATAATATATTTTAATCCCGGGGCTTATAACTTTATATTTTATAGAATAGCAGACTCTACAAGTCAAGCCACATTTTTTGTTTTATTTCGGATTTTTGCTAACTAGAGTTCGAGGGGAATGAAACAAGTTTTTCCCTCGGGAATCGAGCACACTGCTAAACGTGGAAGGAATGTATTTGATCAGAGAGACTTCACACGAACTTAGAATTCACCTTCGAACTTAGACATAATGTTTCTCGATTCTTAGAGCTTTTATTGCGTTAAGATGGTAATATATAAAGGAAAGGGCTATTATTATAAAATGTATAGAGCGTCCACCATATTGTTTGTTAATCGTAGAAAAAATATGTTATTATTATTTAGGAAAAAATATGTCGGCGGGATTGCTTATGCATGGTTAAAGGCTATTCCAGCACAAGAATCCTTTTGCAATGGTAAATTACTATATCAGATAATGATTGCAAATCATATGGCGTCTATATGTTTTTTTTTTTATTTACGGGTACGTTGTGTCACGAGTTAAATACGTACTTTTTCAGGCAGCAAACTTAATTGTTGTTATTAACTAGTTTTAGTATTGCATTTTGGAATATAATGAGGCAAAAAGTACGTTATATGACGACTGGTCGAAAATCTAAAAACTTCAACTCTGATCGAATTATCGGAGTGTATGGCTTACTTCTAACTTATTTATTTATTTATCTTCACTATCCCACAATGCCACAGAGCCATTTACTTATTTCCACTAACCCACAGTAACCCATGGCATCTATTATTGGGCACGATACACAGTCATGTTAAAATATACCGAAAAATATATCGGACAGTATTAATTAACATATGTCTAATACATATAATTATCAATATTTAAAATACATATGTATAGGTTGTTTAAAATTACATTTGAAACAATCCAAATAATCATCCAGGCGATTGTGAAGTGAGTCCATAGTAGGCAGTGGTAGATTTTGACTGGAAATATGAAAATTTGGCTAAGGCCCATCAATTTTAAAATATAGGAATCTAAAAATATATTTACCTTACCGCTCCAACTTGTCAATATGCACATGATAATAAGGATGCCAAGTAGAGGAAGCATACTCTCAAGACCCATTAACTCTATAGGTTGCCTCGAGCGATCTTGACCTATCCCAACTAAGTGTGAGCGATCTACTCCACTCGGTGACTGGCTTGCATTAGCACGGTATTGTCCATATCTCAGTCCATATATTAGCCTTTTTTTGTTCAAAATTGAAATTTTCCCAGTGATGTTATATGACCTAAGTAGACGTAGTTTGGTACATTTTCTAAAACTTAATATCTTATGAATATACGAAGATCTTCTCTACACATTAGTTTGGTTTTATTCAAGTTCATTCAGAGTCCGATTTTAGCTGACTTCTCTTCCAATTCTACTAGCATTTCACCAAGTTCCTGTTAATTTTCAGAAATCAAAACAATATCATTTGCATATCTCAGATGGTTCAATCTCCTACCATTTATAGACATTCCCCTATTTTGCCAATGCGACTCCTTAAATATGTCATCTAAAGCCAGGGTGAATAGTTTTGGCGATAGAGTATCCCCTTGTCTTATACCTCTTTCTATTTTGATTGGATTTGTTATTTTGTTGTTAAGCTCTATTGTGGAGGTGGCGTTCTGGTATATATGTTTAAGAATTTGGGTATAGCGACTATCTAAACTGCTGTGCATAATAACTGCAATTCTAAAATTTTTGTGTAAAATTCAAATTGCTGTAACTTTTCAGGGATGAGAGATATTGGGCTACGGTTTTCAGCGTATTATGGAGATATGTTTTGAAAAAAAGCCCAGTATTATGTATTTTTTCAAAGTGCGTTTCATTTTATTATACAGGGTGTGAGATGACACCGTCTTATTTTTTTAAATGTTTGTTAAGAGCGAGAACTTGTTACAGCAACTCTTAAGTTTTCTTTTTTCGACCAAAATGATCTTTGGCAAGATGCAAAAAAACAATTTGTAGCGATTTGTCGTATCTTCACTTGTTTTCAATATACAGGGTTTTTTCGAAAAAAACGACATCGTTACATTATTAACACTTCAACACGACACCCTGTACATTAGTCGGACATTGGTCACTTGATTTATTATGGGTATTTATGCCTGTAATCATATTCATAGGAGCAATGTATACATGGTGTAACATAAGTAAAAGAGAAATAACAAAATTGGAAATTAATATTTTGGTTGAATTTCGTACACTCCCTCCTTGAATCTCTTGTCAAATCTAAAATAATGAAAGCTCGCCAGTTTTGTGAGAATTTTTGAAAATAATTAATCCTTTTGTCGAAACGGTTTTTTAGGTTTTGTCTTAAATGCATTTATTATTGAATATACAGGGCGTTATTTAATAACTAATTAAGAAACGGCTACATTCTGATATTCCAGTAAATTTTTCACAATTTTTGGTTTGTTCAGCCAAAAACTAAAAAGATATGATACATGTTATGTTTCGATATTGATATACTGAGTGTTTTATATTAAGAAACCATACATTTCAATTTTCTGCCAAGCTATTGCCGTGCTATAAAATGGAATAATTAAAATAGCCCACTAATCACCGAATTAAGTCGAAGCCAATTTGGCATAATAAGACAATTTTAAATGCATTGGCACTATTGCCAGATTTATACACTTTTTTTTTGAAAATAATAAGTAGACCTTTCACTTTTTTTAATACCTACTTCAAATACCCTTTGTATTTTATGAAATAAAACAAGCTTATTTAAACACATTATAAATAAGTCTCTATAACGGTTCTAGCTCGGTGGGGCCTTGCATTGTCATCAGCTAAGATAAAATCGATTCCAAAATTATTTGCAAATGGTAGAATGATATTTATTAAACATTCATTTCTATAAATTTCGACGTTGACAGTCCCACGAGTGATAAATAACTCTGTCTTGCCGTTTCTCATCATACCCCCAAATATGGTTAAACCTCCGCCACCAAAGGCCTCTTCAGCTGCCATATTTTCTTCGTTATACCTTGTATTCCTTTGCTGCCATACCGTTATTCGTCCATCCGAATGGTATAAAGTAACTTTGGATTCATTAGTGAATAGACAATTAGACCAGTTGTCCAAATTCCAATTAATATGTTCTGTCCACCACTTGAGTCGGGAAGCTCGGTGCTGTGGTAAAAGTCGCACACATCTGGCTCGTTTTTGATTCTTGAAAGCAACATACCTACTCGGTTTACAAATGTTAGTTGTCTTTAAGTCATTACTAGTAGTAAGCTGTTTAAAATTAAGGAACACTTGGGAGATATTCGTATAATACCATTTTTCCCGATTTGGTTTTTATTTTTTCCTTTATTTATAATTATTTAGGTAGTAATAAAAAAAATACATATTTATTGTCACTTTTCTCCTTTGCGGTATCTCCGAAATCGTTTAAAATTTCATCAATTTGTATACTGCACATTAATTAGCATCAAATTACGGAACTTTCCCCTAATTTAACCAATTTTATATCTTTACTGTTTCCGAGATCCCTACCTATGCATACACTCGAGTTTGTAATACCCTGTATATATCCTACAGCGGCATTTAAATCTCAAGTAAGTAATTCATTTTAGTAAATTTTAATATCTAAATAAGTATTTATTTATTTACCTAAGCCCGTTTTTGTTGAGATTTCTTTTCACCGTGGAATTGTTTACGAGAACATCTGTTTGTGCTCGTAAATTTGAATTAAACCAAGAAGAACTCCGTAAGGGGTGTGTTCTATCAGGTTACGTTCCATTTGTAGAGTAATTTTCGGAGGCCTACCACCACTTGTTCGGTATCTGTGAGTCCCAGTTTCATTCATCCTTTGTTGTAAACGGGTTATCACACTAGGGTGTACATTGAATAGTCTTGCAACCTCACGTTTTTTCATATTTTTATTTATTTTCGCCCCCCCCCCCCTTAACATCATCCTAGATCCGCCCTTATTAGGAACACGTTATTGTCAAAATTTTAAGTTGTATACATTGCAAAAAACCGTGATAAATAACTTCTTTTATTTAGAGAAGTTTCCTGCAAGGCGGCTATGAAAAAATAAATGACATAATTGAATAGCCATGTCAACTGAATGTTTATCGTTGGTAATCTGTCAGACTAAATACAAATGTGAAAAATGCGAAGACTTTCCGAGATCGAAAGAGAAAATTGCTTGAGGCTTATTTATGAAGGAATGCAAAAGATTGAGGTTGCAAGACTATACAATGTACACCCTAGTGTGATAACCCGTTTACAACAAAGGATGAATGAAACTGGGTCTCACAGATACCGAACAAGTGGTGGTAGGCCTCCGAAAATTACTCTCCCAATGGAACGTAACTTGATTCGACAAGCTAGAATTCACCCCTTACGTAGTTCTTCTTGGTTTAATTCAAATTTACGAGCAGAAACAGGTGTTCTCGTAAACAATTCCACGGTGAGAAGAAAACTCAACAAAAACGGGCTTAGGTAAATAAATAAATACTTATTTAGATATTAAAATTTACTTAAATGAATTATTTGAGATTTAAATGGATGGTTTTATACAGGGTATTACAAACTCGAGTGTATGCAGAGGTAGGATCTCAAAAACCGTAAAGATACAAAATTTGTTAAATTAAGGGAAAATTCCGTAATTTGGTGCTAATTAATATGCAGTCTAAAAATTGATAAAATTTTAAACGATTTCGGAGGTTCTGTAAAGGGGAAGAAGTGACAATAAATATGTAATTTTTAATACTACTTATTATAAAGGAAGAAATAAAAACAAAATCGGGAAAAATCGTATTAGTAAAGATATACGTATATATCTCCCAAGTGCTTCATAATTTTATTATTTTATAATCAGCTTACTACTAGTAATGACTTATTAAGACAACTTACTTTTGTCAACCGTGTTTGTTGCTTTCAGGAATCGAAAACGAGCCAGATGTGTGCGACTTTTACCACAGCATCGAGCTTCCCGACTCGAATGGTGCACGGAACATATTAATTGGAATTTGGATAACTGGTCTAATTGTCTATTTACTGATGAATCCAGAGTAACTTTATATCATTCGGATGGACGAATAACGGTGTGGCGCCAAAGGAATACAAGGTATAACGAAGAAAATATGACTGCTGAAGAGGCCTTTGGTGGCGGAGGTTTAACCATATTCGGGGGTATTATGAGAAATGGCAAAACAGAATTATTTATCACTCGTGGGACTGTCAACGCCGAAATTTATAGGAATGAATGTCTAATAAATATCATTCTACCATTTGCAAATAATTTTGGAAACGATTTTATCTTAGCTGATGACAACCCCACCGAGCTAGAACCGTTATAGAGACTTTGGAAGCCTTCCAAATTAATACATTGTATTTGCCGGCAAAGTCTCCAGACCTCAATCCAATTGAGCATGTTTGGAGTCATTTAAAATTTAAATTACGCGGAAGAGCAAATCCACCGCAAACGTTAGACCAGCTTGAAGTTACAATTAGGGAAGAGTGGGAAAACATTCCACAGTATTTTATAAATAATCTTATTTTATCAATGCCTCGAAGGTGTCAGGAGATTATCAATAAAAGGGGGGACCCACAAGATACTAACTAAATATTTTATTTTACATTTCTTCGTGAAGGAAACTTCTTTAAAATAAATAAAATTTTATATAATTTAGTAATTTAGTAGGGTTCTTTTGCAATGTCTAGAGCTTGAATATTTGATAGCAAAGTGTGGAATTTTTTTTTATTCTTTTGTTTTTTTTTGCACCCTTAGTACGCAACGTATTAATTAAAAATATTTATAAGGTGTTTAAATAAGCTTGTTTTATTTCATAAAATACAAAGGGTATTTGAAGTAGGTATTAAAAAAAGTGAAAGGTCTACTTATTATTTTCAAAAAAAAAAGTGTATAAATCTGGCAATAGTGCCAATGCATTTAAAATTGTCTTATTATGCCAAATTGGCTTCGACTTAATTCGGTGATTAGTGGGCTATTTTAATTATTCCATTTTATAGCACGGCAATAGCTTGGCAGAAAATTGAAATGTATGGTTTCTTAATATAAAACACTCAGTATATCAATATCGAAACATAACATGTATCATATCTTTTTAGTTTTTGGCTGAACAAACCAAAAATTGTGAAAAATTTACTGGAATATCAGAATGTAGCCGTTTCTTAATTAGTTATTAAATAACGCCCTGTATATTCAATAATAAATGCATTTAAGACAAAACCTAAAAAACCGTTTCGACAAAAGGATTAATTATTTTCAAAAATTCTCACAAAACTGGCGAGCTTTCATTATTTTAGATTTGACAAGAGATGCAAGGAGGGAGTGTACGAAATTCAACCAAAATATTAATTTCCAATTTTGTTATTTCTCTTTTACTTATGTTACACCATGTATACATTGCTCCTATGAATATGATTACAGGCATAAATACCCATAATAAATCAAGTGACCAATGTCCGACTAATGTACAGGGTGTCGTGTTGAAGTGTTAATAATGTAACGATGTCGTTTTTTTCGAAAAAACCCTGTATATTGAAAACAAGTGAAGATACGACAAATCGCTAGAAATTGTTTTTTTGCATCTTGCCAAAGATCATTTTGGTCGAAAAAAGAAAACTTAAGAGTTGCTGTAACAAGTTCTCGCTCTTAACAAACATTTAAAAAAATAAGACGGTGTCATCTCACACCCTGTATAATAAAATGAAACGCACTTTGAAAAAATACATAATACTGGGCTTTTTTTCAAAACATATCTCCATAATACGCTGAAAACCGTAGCCCAATATCTCTCATCTCTGAAAAGCTACAACAATTTGAATTTTACCCAAAAATTTTAGAATTGCAGTTATTATGCACAGCAGTTTATTTTGGCGTTGGAGAGTGGTTTCATTATTGCTCAGTGCTCAACGATGTCAAACGCTTTTTGAAAGTCAATAAATGACATGCAGATATCTAGGTTGTATTTTATCGTTTTTTCTGTTAAAATCTTCATTGTCAAGAGATGATCACATGTATCGTATTGTTTTCTAAAGCCGGCTTGTTTCTTAGGTTGATACTGATCTAATTTATTTGTGAGTCTATTGGTGATGATCTTTGTGAATAATTTATATACTTGTGATAAAAGGGAGATCGGTCGGTAATTTTCTAAGTCAGTTCTATCACCTTTCTTGTGTTCCTTTTTTTCACTCGAGTTCAATGTATACAATTACTGTGAGGGACACTCAGCACAGTTTTACAATGTGTGGTAACCATCGGGTTATGGTCATTTACGATGGCTTCTATACTTGAGAAGGTAAATTTTCAATTGGATTTACAGCCACTAACCCAGAATTTTTGGTCACCACATATTGTGAAACTGGCCCTAAGTGTATTTAGAAATTGTTATAAGATAAAAATAAATTTAAAAAAACTGAACCTTGAAATATTTCTTTTTCAAGTGTTTGGGATACATATACGTCTGTTTCACACACGGTTATAGAGTTAAATACTGAATACAGGGTGTGCAGAAAATGTTATAAGATTAAATCAAATTTGAATAATAAATAAATAATAAATAAATGCTTTATTGTCAAAAAAAATTTTACAATTTTGTGGACAAAGCTGTTGTAAAAAAATAGTTTACAAACATCAAAATTAGCAAACAAAACAAGACAAAAACACATCATAAATATTATAGAAAAATAACATTTAAATCAGGAATTTAGAATATTAATATTATAGAATCCTAAAAGAAGTACATTAGAAATGTACTTTGTCAGCCGTACTATGTTATAAACATTTTCATAAATATAATGTAAAAAAATAAAAAAGCAAAGTAAAAAATAAAAAAGTACGAAACAATTAAAAAAATACATATACAAAGTTCGGTAAAAATGGTTGGTAATGGCAACTATCACACTAGGGGTTCATAAGGATAAAATTATGTGTTGTAAAACTCGTTCACGGTGTAGAAGGCTCTTTCCAGTAAGAATGATTTCAAAGCCTTGCGAAATGAAGTCAGAGATATTATGGATTTGATGTTAAATGGCAGGTGATTATGCATTTTTTTTGCATTGTAGATTACTGATCTTTTAATTAACTCTGAGTGTGGGGTTGGAAGATAGAGATCGTGCTCAGTATTTCTGAGAGGGTAGTTGTGAGAAGGTCTCTCTAATAGAGCAGGTGCGTGCTTACGAATTAAGCAAACCGACTCCAAAATGAATAAGCAAGGAAGGGTTAGTATTTTATATCTTTTAAAGGAATCTCGGCAGTGAGTTCTACTGTTAAGTCTCAGTAGGTAACGAACAGCTCTTTTTTGTAGTATAAAAATTCGATCAAATTGAGTCGCACAACATGCACCCCAGAATGGAATAGCATATCTGAGGTGCGACTCAACAAGAGCAAAATAAACAGTTCTAGAGGTAGAAAAGCTAAGCTCCTCGGAAACAGATCTTAACGCAAAGCAAGCAGAACCTAACTTCCTTGATAAAGCGTCGATATGTGGATCCCATTTTAAAGAATCATCTACAAGAAGCCCTAGAAATTTTACAGAGTTTACGACATCAATAGTGGTGCCATTAAGGTCAAAGGGTTGCAGCGTGTTTTTATAAGACAAGACTTTCGTTTTAGAGATGTTCAAACATAGGAGATTAGAATCGCACCAGGATTTAATGGTGATTAGGTCATTAGATACAATCCTATGTAGGTCCGTGACATCTGGGTGGCTCCACGTAAAGCTGGTATCGTCCGCAAAGAGACATATTTTTCCACTAATGTTTAAATTAGCCATGTCGTTTATGAACAGAAGAAACAAGATAGGGCCTAGTACCGAGCCTTGAGGCACTCCATATTCCATTGGCCTACAAGAAGACATCCTGTTGTCAACTTTCACAACTTGATTTCTGTTGCTAAGTTATGACTTAAACCAATTGAGAGGAGCCCCTCTAAATCCATAGTACTGCAGTTTGTTAGTTAATATATTATGATTCACACAATCGAAAGCTTTGGAAAAATCACAGAAAATTGTTGCCGTAGCGTGATGGTTGTTTAGGCTGGAGTAAACTCTATTAAGAAGGGAAAACATGGCATCGCTTGTGCATTTGTTACTTAGAAATCCAAATTGATGTTTTGTAAGTATTTCATATCTAGACAGAAATGATAAAAGCCTTTTTTTAACCAGTCTTTCGATGATCTTAGATAGCGTAGGGAGAAGTGCAATTGGGCGATAGTTCGAAGCTTCTTCTGAAACACCTCCTTTGTGAAGAGGTATGATTATGGCAGTTTTAAGGCAGCTTGGAAAAGTACCATTTTGGAAAGAGATATTTATCAAAGTAGTCAGATGCTCTAGTGTGCATTCCGGCAGACTTGAATACATTTTTAAAGTAAGCCCATCAGTTCCCTAAGAAGATTTATTTTTGATATCATTAATTGTACTACGAAGTTCTGATAAAACTACTGGTGAAAAGAAGAAACTGTTCAGGTTTACCCTATGATTAGAGAGATATGAAATTGGGTCATTAGATTGAGATATGGATTTAGTCAAATCTTTGGCTACATTTACAAAATAATTGTTTAGGTCCTCAGGAGAGGTAAGGATAGTGCTGGATAAAGGAGTTTTGTTTCTTAAATCATTTACGATAGACCAGGTTTCTTTAGCTACATTTTTGGCGTTAGAAAGTCTATTATTGTAATAAATATCTTTGGCGGCTTTAATAGTTTTATGATAAATTTTTCTGTATGATTTTACATAATTATGAAAAAAGACACTGTCCGAAAATTTCTTTAAATGAGATAGTGACCGCATGTTCTTAGAAGATATACGTAAACCTTTAGTGGACCAGGGTTTCCTTCTTTTATTTTTGATAGGCCTAAGAGGAAAAGATTCAGAAGCTATATTCGTTAGAGTTTTTATAACAAGAGAAAATTCAGTGTCGACATCATAAGTGTGAGAGTTCCAGTCAGTTATTTGACATAGGTGTTTGAAATTAATGAAATTTCTAACCGAAAAAATACGGCCTACTTGTCTAGAGGAATTTTTGGCTTTGGATGTAATTGAAAATTTTGTGAAAATTGCTTCATGATCGGAGAAACCTGGACTTAAGACATTACATTCGACGGAGATAGGATCGAAAGAAGACACAACGTAATCTATAGTACTGGCACTTGTCTTAGTAATTCTGGTTGGTGAGTTGACGTGCATGGCAATTCCTAATGACTCAAAGATGGACTGAAGACATTCCTGAGCAGCACACACACTGGAAAAGTCAATATTGAAATCGCCACATAAGATTAATTTGCTTTTTACAGGAAGGGACTCGAGCAAACTTAGAAGGTTATGGCAGAATAATTGCACATCAGCAGCAGGTGTTCTATAAATACAAATAATATAAAGGTCATAAGTATTGTGATAAACGATAGAAAATTCAAATACTTTTTCAGATAATAAATGATTATACTTTGATATTTTGGAAAAATCGTTGTTTGAAGACATTATCATGGTGCCTCCATGAGTTAAATTAGTTCTATTAAATCTGGCAATTGTGGTATAGTTTTTAATAAAAACAGGTTGATTGATATTTAGCCAGTGCTCAGTGATGGCAATGACTTCTGGAAAATTTAGCTCTTCTAACAAAAGATATAATTCGTCTGTTTTATGTCTTAAGGACTGAATATTAAGAAAAAAAAGATTAAAATTGCTATTGGTCAATTTTTTAGAGGGTGCTAGATCCTCTTTTCGCGTCATATTGACTAAAAATTTTTACTTTTTGATGGTGAACCACTAGAATAATATTTACCAGTACCTTCACGAATTTTTTGGAGCCGTAAAATTTTTTCCGAGGAGTAGAAAGATCTATACGCTGCAAGGTCTGAGTCCACTTCAGATGAACCAATCCCATAGGCATCGTGAAAGCGATAATATAGCTTGCGCAGGGATTCCTTGTCACTGGGAAGGCCTTCTGAAGCTAGCAATAATTTAATGCTAGTACTTGTATGCCCCTCAAAACACACACTAGATGGCTGGTCGTGTAGATAAGCAAGAAATAGCCTTAAGGTCTTTAGTAAGGAAGGATCCCTTAATCTGGCTAATATATAGCGACCATTTGCTTTATCCGAATCTTGGGACAGCCGCACTCTTGGTGGAGTCATTGGATCAAACTGCAAAAAATCATCTTTCTTTGCAGTTTTCTCCATGCTTAATTTAGAGCCCTCCAGTGCCAATGACCTACAAGCTGCTATGGCCTCCCTGTCAGAGCCAATTATGACTGACTTATCCTCTTCAGGCACAAATGTCACTGGTGATTCCAATAATTGAGGCTTTGGTGGAGACAGCCCCCGGCTCTTTGGGATATCTATATTGACATCTTGATGACTAGAAGATGAGACATTATGGGCTGTGGAAGTGGGCGGCGTTTGGATAAGGGTTGGTGAAACTGAATCATAGGTAGGATCAATTATAGTACCAGGTGGCCACAGACTAGCGTTCTTAAGCTGAATTAAGTGATCTTTATTTTGCACCCCAATTTTAAAATCGGGGTGCAAAGTGTCTGCATTCTTAAGCATAGGAAAACAACGCACAAAATTCGTGGTTCCTAATTTTTCTTTGATGTAGTGTACAAGCTGATTTGATTTATACGTGGACGGAATTATGGATACCACTACATAATGCCATTTCTCTATAATGGGTGTTTTGTTGGGCTGGAAGGAAACAGCTTTTTTTGGAGACTTATTGACAGGCATTTGGACATCTGTTGTATCGGTTTGGGTTGATATTGCGGTGGTGTATATCTTCTTTATTGATTGTTGTTTAGGCTTATCAGCAAGCTTCTCCAGGGTAAGTGCCATTTGTTTTACACTATGCCTCAGCTCAGCCATCTCTTTAGTCAACTGCTCCTTCGATGAATCATGCACCTGGACTGTGACAGATTCATTTTGAGTTTCCATTAAAATAGATGATAGATTGAAAGTATCCTGCCTAATTTCTTTAATGGATTTAAATAAGGATTTTTGTATACTGTCAGATATTCCAGAATGGAGGCTGTGAATATCCTCAATTTTTTCTAGCAGTATCTTCCATTTGGAGTCATGATTGAGTAAGATGTCGTAAATTTCGCCAATGATCGGAAGGATGTCGTTGTTTTTCTTTAAGCAGGAACCCAGGGCTTCGAGATATTCTGAAGAGATTTGAGTCTTTTGGAGATCTGATATTTTATCATGCAAATATTTCAGAGTTGGAGAGTCGCAAACAGTGCAAAAAAATCTTATGTTGTTGAATTTTTGTTTGTAGAGCACTTTTGTCGTGGATTTATCCAGTCCTGTACAGACCATACAAAAATTTCTTCGGCACTCCCCACTACAGCGAATTCTGTAACAGTCTTTTTCCGAAATGATTTTTTGGCAAGAATCGCACTTAAATTCAGCCATTTTATAAATAAATAAAAAATTAAAATTTTCAAAGGAACAAAAAAAGTGAAAATTAAAAAAAGATGTAGATAAATTTTATGTAAATATTATGTAAATATTTCCAGTTGATAAATCAAAATCTTTAAATGTCACGCACAAATAATATTTATAACTAATAACCGGATCCGGGTAAACAAGGTCAAGTTTAGTTTATAGCAAACGACGAACTGATGATCGGGTCAAAGCACACAAAAACAAATTGAAATCAAAACAGTTCAAACCAAAACAAAACAAAACGTTCAAATACCGGCAAAACAATATACGAGCGAAAACACAACCGCCTCGTACAACTGCTGGACTAGAACTGAACTGAACTGAAGAAAAACTGGAACTTGAATATTTTTTTGTTTTTAAAGTGTTTGATATACCTGTAGGTCTGTTGCATTCGCTAGGTTAAATACTCCCTACCATAGTATCCGCAGTATATAAAGAAATACGGGGTCTTTTAGAAGTGTCGATAGGATTGTAATGGTTTTATATCAACTCAAACGTTTTGTTTAATCGCGAGAGGTAAATGAAACTACATAACCATGTGCGCTGAAAATTTTTTTTTAACAATAAAATGCGGCCTTAGTTTATTATAATTTTTAAACATATGTTTAGGAATGTTGGTTCAAATTGTAACCAAAAATATGATGTTTTTTAAAGTCTCAAAAAAATATTCTTGTAAAAAGATTTAGCATGACAAATATTTGAATAACTTTAGAAAATGTACATTTTTTTATACAAGGTGACTCAGTAGTGTGTTCTCGGTTTTGGTGATAATGGTTAGAGACAGAGAAAAAGTTTAAATATAAATATTAGTATATAGGATGACTTATATACCTACTTAAATAGTTTTTTATATATGAAACATCCTATATTTTATTACATATCTGAATTTTATCTAAAATTCTACGTCTACTTCATATATTGTCCAGAGGCCTAAGTTTAATTGTTTTCGAAATATTGACATTTAAAGACTGGGATTTTCAATTTTGAACAGCTGTAGGGTCTAAACTAAACGATTCAAATTAGAACAAAACGGTTTACACTTTCCTGATTTAGTTTTTAATTCTCTACCAAACATTTCTGCTCTATTTCTAACAGGTACCATGATATCAACCGAGAACACACTATGGGGACAGCTTATGTATATTATAAGTATTTTTCATATTTTATTAACTATAGGCATACTTATTGCAGTAATCACAATTAAACATCTCAAAAAATACTCTAAAAAACATAACTGACAAGTATCGCAACGAAATCGTCAAGCTGAATAAGCAATAAACTGGACGCCTTATTAGATCGGGTTGTCAGTCAACGTCAGGACCTCCGACTCACCCGCACGTCCCTCTCGCCCGATAACTGCTCATCGAGTTAACGTTAGAGTTAATAGGCCTTGACATACCCTAACCTACCACGAATTAAGGAATAAAAAGAAAACATAAGGTTTCAGATGCCTTAAAATCTCAATCAGATCCTTTCGATCCGTTTCGAAAAGACTTTGCAACAGTATCTTCAATGTGATGAATAAATGAAAACCTACTATCAAATATGACATTTAGGTCTCTAAAGTTTGCTCTTTCCATACGATACTTATACTGCATAGTTCTACTTCTACTGAATGACAAAATATTACAATTATTGATGCCGGGGAGCAGTTTTTTTTCACACTTTGACTAAGTTTTACAAGAAGAAAGGTCCAGTTTCCGCAATTATTAAAATAGTGAACTGTTTGTAGTACCTTTAGATCGTCAACACAAAGTAAGTAGTTATTTATTATTCATATCGGTTACGATGTCAATTATAAAGATTTTAACGAAATTAAGGACGCAGGACAGCTCCTAGCGGGCAGCTGACGTAGAAACAAAAGTGTCTGACATATGACCATGATACTGTACCACTGTACAGGGTATCCGAATTTCGATGTTTTTGCGGGGTATCTCCTTTATTACTGAAGTAGAGAGATGCAGTTTTCGCAACACTGTGCTACTTTTTTGTGAAACCAAAGAAGCCACAAACAAATTTTTCTTAGCCCTTTTGGTTTTCGAGATACAGGGTAAAATTGAAAATTTTGCGTTTTCAGGTACCTCTCGTATCTCGATGGCCTGGCAACTTACCGAAAAGGTCAAAGCTAACATCGATAGAGTTTTTTGCGTAGAATCCAGTGGCGTAGTCATTTTTAGTTAGATACTATCGTTTTCGAGGTATAGACTAAAGTTGGGTTTTTTTAAATGGGATACCCCGTTTATTTTTTAATATTTTGTTTCCGCTCATTTTTAGCTTCTCAAGAATATATAACGCTCGATATTTATTTCAATCCGGTACCGACAATAAAGTCAATTTAAAGAAATTTTAATCTGTTTTTCTAGTAGGCCATGAAAATTGTGTGTTAATTTTCTAAATTTGAATTATTTGTACCAAAGTTTGTTATAATATCATAATTAAACAATAAATTAATAAATAAAGATACATACCTACTATTTAGTATTTACCCTGGACAACACAACTAACACAAACCCCTAGGAAATCTAATAAAAAAAATATATACCTATTATACACTAAAAATGTTTTATTTACAATAAATGACGTTGGATTTAATAGTTTTCTAATGTTGACAATTGTGTTGTTTGAAAATACTTACTTACAACTATTTATTTTATCCCTTAGAAATACCCAAGATCTCTTTTAAATAAAATAAGGCGGCCCTGACCTGATTAAACAAAAGAATATATATGTTGAGCCATTGTAGAAACTAATTGACATTTGTCATTGATAAATTATTCTAATCAAATATTGTCTTTGTCTATTTATTAAATATCAAATGGCTGCAAATTTCGAGAACTTGGAGAAATATGGCATGCTTGTTTGTTTTATACAGTGCCAGGAAAATCCGGATGAAGCGTCAGAGATGTATCTAATCCGGTAAGTGACAGGAGTAATACTAAGTAAACAAAATAACTTTGCTCCTTAAACCAGGGCTTTTCGGAACTAGTGATAGCCGATGTAGAAGGACTCTCAGTATTTTTGAAAAACAAAAGTACCGATAATAATAAAACTTTAGTTTTGTGACTTTTTTTTCAGAATAATAATATTAATATTTCAAATTATGCCTGTCGTTCCTAATAGGTTACAATTGTGTCAAAAATTTGCTTGTAATAAAAAAGCATATTATTGCAGCAAGTCTGTAACATGAAAGTTACGATGTCACTAAATTTCCAATAAAATTAATTATAATTAAAATATTTGAAAAGTAGAATAGCAGTTTTGTGGATAAGTGATAAGAAAAAACATCTTTTACATCGCCCTGTATAATAAAATAATTCAATTTAATTTATTTTGAATATGTCGTTCTATACTCTATCTATCTGCAAATAAGCATTTCTTATAGATACCCAGAACGAAGACAGCCCGATAAGAGAACATTTTCAAGAATAAAAGTAAATCTGATCAATCACGGATCATTTAAAGTACCGCGACCGAAATCATATTACAAAGAAAATCGGGAAACTGAAGAGATTAATGTTATCATTATATTATATATCTCAAGTGCAGGTATTCTAAATCGACA
The DNA here is from genome assembly GCA_030620095.1 of Kuschelorhynchus macadamiae. Lineage (NCBI taxonomy): Eukaryota > Metazoa > Arthropoda > Insecta > Coleoptera > Curculionidae > Kuschelorhynchus > Kuschelorhynchus macadamiae. The sequence goes on from JAUTXW010005426.1 coordinate 877,144, forward strand.
CAATAATAGACACTGGTCCAAAGAAAATGAACACGTTATATTTCCACGCGAACAACAAGGCAGGTTCGGATTTAGCGTATACTGCTTTATCCTTGGCACCAAAAAAAGGTATGTCATTTATAACGGTAGTCTTACTGGAAACCGGTACCTAGGGATACTGGAAAATACGCTTCCTGATTTATTAGAGAATATTCTTTTGGCACAATTACAAAATATATTTCTTCAGCAAGACGGCGCCATGGCTCATAATGCACGGACTGTTAGTACCTTTTTAGAAAATGAATTTCCAGGTCGCTGGATTGGTACAAATGGGGCTGTAAGATGGCCACCTAGGTCGCCAGATTTGTCGGTCCTAGACTATTTTTTATGGGGATATCTTGAAGGCATCATCTACCAAAGGCAACACCACACGATCGAAGATCTACAAAACGACATAAGAAGAGCCTTTAGATATTTACAAGCTCGCCAAATGATTATGCTTAACGCACTAAGTAGAATAAGAAAGATGTGTGATATATGTATAAGGTATAATGGGGAACAGTTCGAACTGTATCTGTAATTTCTACACCCTGCATAGCCTTTTTTCTAATTTAGTCAATGTAAATATTTAACAGAATACAATTTTACTGTCAACATTAGAAAAATAATTAAATTATCGTCATATGTATATATTTTTAGTTTATAATATGTGTTTTTAGTAGATTTCTTAGATGTTTGTGTATTTCCCTAGCGTAAAAATTAAATAGTATGAATCTTTGTTAACTGATTTATTGTTTAATAATGATATTATAACAAACTTTGGTACAGATAATTCAGATTTAGAAAATTAACACACAATTTTCATGGCCTATTAGAAAAACAGATTAAACTTTAAATTGACTTAATTGTCGATACAGGATGAAAATAAATATCAAGTGTTATATATTTTTGAGAAGCTAAAAATGAGCGGAAACCAAATATTAAAAAATATGCGGGGTATCCTATTTAAAAAAACCCAACTTTAGTCTATACCTCGAAAACGATAGTAGCTAACCAAAAACTGACTACGCCACTAGATTCTACGCAAAAAACTCTATCGAAGTTAAGGTTCACCTTTTCGGTAATTTGCCAGGCCATCGAGATACGAGGGGTACCTAAAAACGCAAAATTTTCAATTTCACCATGTATCTCAAAAACGAAGAGGGCTAGGAAAAATTTGTTTGTGGCTTCTTTGGTTTCACAAAAAAGTAGCACAGTGATGCGAAAACCGCATCTCTCTATCTTCAGTAATATCTCCCTTATTACCTCGCAAAGCCATCGAAATTCGGATACCCGTACTGTACTCTTGAGACCGAAGTAAAATTGCAAAATACCAATTGTTCAGAGAAGCCAAAACTCGATAGATTTAGTAAGTAAAGTACCATATAAATAACATCAACTTGAGTGTTCCAATCTAGGTTGTCAGAGATATTTATGCTATAGTATAAATATTTATTACGATTTACAATTACAACCTACCAGATGCATGACTATGTTTTTGATCAATTAGAAGCGAGGTTGCGTAAAAAAACAGCTGTGTAAACGACGAATTTAAACAGTTTGCTAAAATTATATTAACTATTCTGCTGTTTGTTCTAAAAGATTATAACAAATTATACGTTTTTAGAAGGAGAGATGATGAGTGTTAGAGATAGAGGGTGTTGAAACAAGCCCTTAACCTGCGTTGAAAAACCCTTTTTTTTTTCGCTATTTACAAAAAAAAACAACGTAGGCAAAAACCTGAAGCAATTGTAAGAAATTCAGTGAAAATCGCATACCTTTACGCGATTTTGAGTTATAACCTGTTAAAATGTGATACTTTATAGATGGACACCCTGTATATATATATTGGCCAAATTGACGCCGCCATCATTACTTTTTAAAAGTTGACTTAAAGTTCATGACATACCTAAACACCCTCAAATATAGATTTTTAGTCGAATCTATAAAAGTGCCAAAATGTCTCGGCTATATTGGTGGAATGTTGTTTTAAAATTTATAGTTTGCACCCTTAAATAATCTCATTCAACCTTATCAACAACAAATCTGCAAAAATGTCAAAACTTATGAAATCATGGTTCTTGGGATAAGACCGTGTCAAAATGGAATCACGTTCCGACGTTTCGCCTTCGATTGCACGAGGCATCTTCAGGGATATTTACTTCAGGAGATCAGAACACTGAATGAGCTCGGAGAGCCCCAGGCCGGCAATTTATAGTCGCCTTCTGTCTACCGACCTATGCCTCGATGTAACGATCGGTTTCCACGTATGATGTCGACTGAAGCCCATATCACTATTAAAATTGTTATGATGCCTATAAATTTCAATAGATTCTCTAATTTTCCGTTTATAGAACCGATGCAAGAACTTTGACTTCTTTTACATTTGTGTTATGTCCAGTGGAATGTTCGTGTTCAGATACAGCAGATTGTACAATTTGTTCCTTTCTGCACATCGTTCATGTTCCTTAAGCCTAGCGATATGGATCGTCCAGTTTTTTTAATATATACTTCACCACAGGAATAAGGAATTACATATTCTCCTTCCTTTTGGAGAGGAATAATGTCCTTTGGCGATCACAAACACTGTCCAATTTTCTTGTGTGTGTGTGTGTGTTGAAGATTGTACGTATGTTGGACCGGCAAAGTACCCTTACAATCTTGTCTGCAGTTCCGTGTATAAGTGGAAGAACTACACTTTCCATCGGTAATTTCTTAGTAGTATCGTTTTGTGGAGTAGGATTGTTATATTTTCTAATTGACCGTCAATATCCAATCCCTCTTAAAGCTTGAGTAAAGAATTTTGGTAACACATTACGGGGGCTCTGTAAACGAATGAATTAATATCTTAATAATGATGAGAATTTGCATCTAGGTACCTGTTTGTATGCGTTGGTTTTCTATATACAGAGTGTTCTAAGGAACCATTCCCTTTCCTTTGTACAAGAACATTTAGAAAGCAAATAGCCCCTTCTGATTCAATTTTCATTGTAAATTTTGTATTAGCATGTTGTTGATTCAAATGATCACGATGACGACATTTTTGTAATATGGCGGTATGGTCCAGAACACCTCCCTGGGTTTGAATTGAAATTGAATCAGAAAGCACGATTCCCGTTCTAGATGTTCTTGTACAAAGGAAAGGGGAAGGTTCCTTAGGACACTCTGTATATAGAAAACCAACGCATACAAACAGGTACCTAAATGCAAATAACCATCATTATCCAGCGCAAAAACAATCATTGGAAACAGAGAAACTGACTCAAACTTTAAGAAAAAATGGATATTGCACTGTGGATATTATAGGGTCAGTTAGAAAATATGATAATCCTACTCCACAAATGATACTGAATTACCGATAGAAAGTTTACTTCGTACATTTATACACGGAACTACAGACAAGATTGCCGTTACTTCGCTGGTCCAACATACGTACAAACTTCAACACACACAAGAAAATTGGTCAATGTTTGCGATCGCCAAGGGACATTATTCCTTTCCATACGGAAGGAGTATATGAAATTCCTTGCTCCTGTGGTGATATCTATATTGAAGAAACTGGACGATCCATATCGATTAGGCTTAAAGAACATGAACGATGCATCAGGAAGACACAAATTGTACAATCTGCTGTATCTGAACACCACCATTCCACTAGGCATAACATATATGTAGAAGAAATCAAAGTTCTTGCATCGGGTTCGGGATTCTATAAACGGAAAATTAGAGAATCTATTGAAATTTATAAGCATCCTAACAATTTGAATAGAGATACCGGCTTCAGTCTACATCATACGTGGAAACTGATTGTTAGGGTAGATGCGGAAGAGTTGCCGCGTATTTTAAAAGCATGGAATATCTTCGGTAATCATTTATTTATAAACATGTTTTGTTATATAATAATCAACCTAAACATTACTCTTTTAAAAAACACATTCACAAAAATTTAGATCAGAACGAAAAAAATATTACAATATATTTTTTAAACATTTGCAAAGAGGTGTCTCTTCTTATACCCCGGGAGAGCTTACTAAAAACGAAAAGATGCCGCACACCTTAAACCTCAAAATTTCTAATTTTTGTACAACAGTGGTCCTTGGTACTCGAAAATAACTTAAAACTAAAAAATAAAATAATAACAAAATATCTAGTTGTTAACATATGGAAAGCGGCGTCTATCCCTTACCATTTTTTATAATTTCTCTCTTGAACATATGTTACATACCTCCCCGTACATAGTACATGTGACATGTAACCATTTTTTACATTTAAGACAACATAACCAGTCAACTTTTTTTGATGTCTGCGAATAAAGTTCAGAACATTCAACACAAGAACAATCATTTACAGTTTCATCCTTAGCTATTTTTGGTAGGGGTTCATCGTCACTGTCACTCCAGTTTCCATTGTGTGATTTCTGTGGTCCTATACTCCTGATTTTTTTACTAAGCGTTAATGTTTTTTCATTGACTTTACTCTTCTCTTTTTTGTTTAATTTGGAGTTTTGCTGTTGACTCTGAATTTTTTTATTAGTTTTCTTCTTTTCTAGATTTTCTACTGAATTCAATACTAAAACACCTTGTTTTATCCGTTTGCTGAATGATATTGGCATAACTGGAACTGGTGAAACGTCTTGCAAATATTTGCTAGCAGTGATATTTCGTTCGCTTTCTAGATTTTCCTCGGAGTCTGCCGTTACGTGTTGATAAGGTGACCTTGAAGGGCCCGGTTGTAAAGCACAATTTACGGGTGTAGGTGTAGGTGCTTCTAAGAGATTCAATGACATTTCGAGTGTCGTCTCGAGCATGCTAAAAAAATTATCTGGAATTGCATTTGGATCTAAGGAAAATATGCTGGTGGCTTTAAATCCATTAACTGCGTTTCCCATACAGGCTGCCCTTAACCAGGATTTTCCAACTACTTCTCCAGCCTGATACCTTGTAAAATTTCTGCTACTGTGGGTTTTCATCCAAACTTGAGCTTCCTGGTTGAAAAAGGTTTTAAAAGGTCGAAAAAAACTCCTGTCCAAAGGCTGAAGTGCATATGTACAGTGGCTGGGTAGACATAACAAAGTAATATCATTATTATTAGCCAATTCAAGCATTTCGGTGTCAGAGCTGTATGATGTGTGACCATCAAGGATTATTAACAAGCATTTTCCCGCAGGTTTATGAGGAATAAATCGTTCTCTTAACCACCGCAAGAATAACTCAGAGTTTATGAATGATGATTTTTTATTCATAAAGACCTTAGAGCCTGCGGGTAAACCATATGAGAATTCCGGTTTTCTGTTAACACCTTTAAAAATTAAAACTGGTGGAATATATTTTCCACTTGCGCTACAACACGTAATTACCGTTATATTTTCCCTCTTTCCTTTGATGTGAGCAAGTGTATATCTTTACTTTCCTTTGTGGTTATAACTTTTCCAGGTTTATTCAGCAGTTGGACACCCGTTTCGTCTATATTAAATATATGAGACGGTTTTTCTAAAAGGTCATTTTCTGTCATCAATTTAATAACAGCTTTAAAAAAATCCTACATCTTCTCTGTTCATACCACGAGCCCTGGACAATGAAAGAGCTTCTGCTTGTCTAACAGAAAGTTCTGGATTTCTTTCTAGAAAAGACTGCAACCAGGCAGTACCTGCATTTTTCGTTGTGTCAGAAAACCTGTGGTGCAAGTTTAATTTCTCAGCAAGTTTGTAAGCGATTATCCGAACGGTACTTCTGTCTGGGGAGAAACCGGCTGATGATAATCTCTGAATATGTGCTACTAATCTTTTTTCGTTGGCGTTGCCCAAAACTGACGTAAATAAATTAAGTGTATTAACAACATTGCAAGATAGTTAAATATCTAAAACAATCTTACCTTTTTCCAATTTTCCTAATTTAATTCTGCAATTCAACGTTCGAGGTGGAATATTATAACACCTATGTGCTTCTCTTCTACTGATTTCCCCAGCGTTCAACTTTTGGATAGCTTCACGTAACCCTTCTTCTGTCCATACACCTCTCTTTTGCGCATTAAGAGATCTTTGATACTTGCGAGGCATATTCTGTAACAAAAATATGAACATATTAATTAACATTTAGAACTTACTAATGCAGTAGAGTAATAAGAACAACCTCATTTAAAAGCGGCATCTTTACTATTAGCTGGGAGAGACGCCGCATGAGGCATCTTTCACCTAACTTAGAAGCGGCGTCTTTCCTTTTAAGCGGGATAGAAGCTGCATGCAGCTCACTCGAATTTGGAGAACATATATAACCTAATATTTACAGAGAACTTTTAGAAGACATCTAGAAAGACAACAGAAAACTCTAGCGTATAAATAGACTACAAGGAGTTTAAGAAATGCCATGTGATATCCAAATAAATAAAATTTCTAAGAATGATAAAATATTTACGATTACAAAACACTTCACCACCTGTTCTACGTCGCACTTAACAAGCATATATTATGCTACATTATAGAAAGTGTCTCCGTCTTTCGTATATCCGACTTGTGGCGGTATCTGTTGAGTAACTAACAAACTACATCGAGTCACGGTTCGGTAGACACAAGTCGATTATAAATTGCCGACCTGGGTCTCTTCGAGCTCATTTAGTATTTCAATCTCATGAAGTAAATATTCCTGAATATACAATCGAAAGTGAAATGTCGGAGAGTGAATCCATTTTGACACGGTTTAATCCCAAGAACCATGATTACTTAATTAAAAGCTTTCCTTCTATGTCAACATTTGTTTGGTATGAAATCACCATTTTGAATTTTTTGATGTTGACTATAAATTCATAACCGGTACTCTTACAAACAAAACAAACAAAAGTATGCTTTATTGCCGCAGAAAAATTTTACAATTTTATGGACAAAGCAAAATATACCTAAAAATAAGACATATCAAAACATTAATCGAAAATAATTTCGACAGGTCAGTGCTTTTTTTTAAAAATGTAAATTATCAATTTACCAAATCGTAAAACACACGTTAGAATATAACATAACATTGCAAACAGTAAATGAATCCTGATAACCTTATAAAAGTAAACAAACACACATGTACGAGGTGAATAATTTCGATGACATTGAAATCAAAATTGCAACTATGCGACCCTAAACTCTATGTTATTATAGTTATACAAATAATTGTGATGTTAAACAGAAGGTATATTGAACTAGTGTAGAATGTAGTATACAAAAAGAATTAAATTGTTTTTAATCCAATACCTAACAAAAATAATTAAGTTTTAAGTGAATGTTCGACAGTTCTTTTCCCTATATAATGATTTACAAAATTCTATGCTACGAGTTAGGACATGACTCACAAAAGATTTAAGTAAACAAGCGAGTTTAGTGACAATTTAAAGAGACTTACTCACTGAAAAAAAAATCATTAACGCTGTAAAATGGTCTCTCAATGAGGTATGCTTTGGTGTTTTTTCGAAATTGTGCAAGCATAGGGATAGATTTTAAATGTACTGGCAGATTGTTGTAAAGTTTTATGGCGTTGTAAATAATTGATTTTTTTATTAATTCTGTGGAAGGAATGGGAAGATAAATATCATGCCTAGAGTTTCTGGTAGGGTATACATGTTGTGGCCTTTCTGGGAGGGTGTTTATATGTTTTCTCAGCAAACATACCGTTTCCAAAATAAATAATGCAGGAAGTGTTAATATTTCATGTTTTTTGAAATAGTATTGGCAGTGAGCGCTATTATTTAGACCAAACAAATAACGAATGGCTCTCTTTTGAAGCATAAAAATACTACGAAATTGCTCGGTGGTACAGCAGCCCCAAAAGGGAAGGCCATAGCGGAGGTGGGATTCAAATAAAGAGAAATAAGTAAGTCTGGCAGAAGGAACGTCTAGTTCTTTTGAAATTGATCGAATGGCGAAGCAGGCGGTAGAAAGTTTTTTAGTTAAGGTGTCAATATGATTAGACCATTTTAGGTTGTTATTTATATTTAAACCCAGGAATTTAACCGACTCTACGTATTCAATATTGCTGTTATGTACCTGAAGTGGTTGTAAAGTTCCCTTATAAGATAACGCCACCGTTTCATCGACGTTAAAACAAAGCATATTGGAATTGGACCAAGCCTTAATTATAACCAAGTCTTTGGAGATACTAGAGTGTAAAGACGTATCAAAATCACTCCATGTTATGCTTGTGTCATCAGCAAAAAGGGAGATTCTTCCATTAATTTTAAGGTTCGTGATATGTATAACAAAAAAAGAATAGGTCCCAAGACTGAACCTTGAGGGACTCCACTTGTAATCAACTTACAATCAGAATCGGAACCATTAGCCCCTACAAGTTGTTGCATTTTCCCAAGATAAGATTTGAACCAATTTAAAGAAGTACCACGAATTCCATAAAAATTTAGTTTGTTTATCAGAATTTCATGACTAACACAATCAAAGGCTTTCGCATAGTCACAAAGAACTGAGGCAGTTGGGTGGTTGTTATTGAGAGATAAGTAGACGCCTCTAAGCAACGTGAACATGGCGTCACTGGTGCACTTGTTGGGTAGAAATCTGAACTGCTCCGGGGATATTATTTGATGTTTCAGGATAAATGGCATAAGACGGTTCTTCAGTAGCCTCTCAATGATTTTTGATAGCACTGGTAGTAGTGCAATTGGGCGATAATTGCAAGAGTTAGTTTTTTCGCCGCCTTTATGAAGTGGAATAATTATAGCTGTTTTAAGGCAATCAGGGAATACACCTTTTACAAAGGACTCATTTATTATTGTTGTAAGGGCCTCTATGACTGGGAGTGGCAAGTTCAGGAATATTCTAATTGATAGGCCATGTGCCAGTGCTACACGAAGATTTACTTTTGATATTATTTATTACCTTCAATAGTTCAGTGTTGCTAACGGGACTTAAGAAAAAGCTATCAGCTAAATTTTTTGAAGGAGGGAGAAACGAAAAAGGGTCCAAACTTGGCGAGATACTAGAGGTAACATTTTTGCTTACATTAATAAAATAATCATTTAGATCATTAGCCCCTGGCAAGATCTGAGTCACAGGGTTTGATTTGTTTCTGAGGTTATTGATGATGAACCAGGTTTCTTTTGAAACGTTATTAGAGTTTGTTAGACGTTTTCGGTAGTGTAATTTTTTTGCTGACTTAATAAGAGTAGTGTAAATCCTCCTATAATTAGAGATATAGTCGAGAATAAGAAAGGAGTCGGTGAATTTTTTTATATATGAGAGCGAGCGCATATTTTTAGCAGAAAGTCGTATTCCTTTCGTGGTCCACGGTTTATGCCGCTTAGGTTTGATATTCTTAAGCGGGAAGGCCTTGTTAAAAGCACTTAAAGTTTTATTTAAAAAAGTTCTGAAGTTTGTGTTGACATTATCAGATTCAAAATTCCAATTGGTGTTAAAGCAAATATTATGAAATACTGAGAAATTTGCGGCCGAGAAAATTCTGCCCCGATGGCGAGATCTTGGTAAGGGCCTAATGGGTAAACTAAACCTGGAAATTATCGCCTCGTGATCAGAAAGACCTGAGTTATAGACCTGTGATTGCACCTCTGATGGAGAAAAATCAGACGCCATGTAATCGATGATAGAAGAAGAGTTTTTTGAAATTCTAGTTGGCGAGGATACATGCATTGAAAGACCGAAAGAGTCGAATATAGAAATTAGATATTTCTGGATGGCACAAACAGTAGCATAGTCAATATTAAAGTCCCCGCATAGAATTTTTTTACCTTTAATCGGTAGACTGTCTAGCAAACTTACCAGGCTATTTACAAATGATTGTACATCAGAGTTTGGTGATCTATAAATACAAATTACATAAAGATCAAGGTTTTGATTATATACCATAGAGAATTCAAAAGAGCTATCCGCTAACAAATGATCATATTTAGATACCGACATAAAATCTCCATTTAGGGATAGAATCAGTGTTCCCCCATGAGCTGAGTTTTTTCTGTCATATCTAGCTATTTTGGTATACCTCTCAATATAAAAGGGTTCGTTTAGATTTAGCCAGTGCTCAGTAATTGCAACAAGTTGGGGGAACTCCAATTCTTCCAGAAATAGGTACAACTCGTCAGTTTTATTTCTTAGAGAAGCAATATTAATTAGAACCATATTAAGACTAGTAACAACAGGAAGTTTTGAGGAATCTAGTTCCTCAGGACACGTCGTGTTTTCTAAAAATTTTTTTTGGGAGAATTCCTGGTAAAATAGTTTTTATGGCATTCTCTGGTCCTCTGAAGATGGATCGATCTCTCCGAAGATATGTAGGATCCATAGGCTGCAAGATCCGCTTCCACTTCTGGTGCGTTAAATCCGTAAGCAGCATGAAAATCGAAATATATCTTATATAGGGTTCTATAATCTATAGGAATGCCTTCAGAAGCCAAAAACAGCCTGGTGCTTGTATTTGTAAACCCTTCAAAGTGAATTGGCGCAGGTTGGTCGTGCAGGAAGGCGAGATATAACTTGAAGGCCTTTAAAATGGCTGGTTCTCTTAGTCTAGACATGAGGAAACGGTTATCAGAACTTTTTTCGGTTCGCGTAAGCTTCACTGTTGGGGGAGACATTGGATCAAAAATAGGTTCTTGGTCAGTAAGAGCTTTCTTGGAAAGACTGTAGCAGTTGTCGCTCAACAAGACATTTGCTCTGCAGGCAGCAATGGCCTCTTTGTCAGAAGATATTATAGTGCCCTTTTGAGAAATTGGAGAGGAGACAACCAGTGAACTGACGGAGCTCGAGTTGGTGGGCAGTTTTTTCGGTGTGGAGGGAGGTGGGAGGTTCGGTGTAGATTTTTCTGTAAGTTCGGACATAGCTGACCGTTTTATTACTACGCCATGTGGCCATAGATTGCTGTCTAAAAGCTCTTAAACAGGGTTGGGCGTCGACGCGTCGACTTTTATTGTCGACCTCGACACGTCGACTATGAAGTAAACGTCGACAAACGTCGACAATGTCACAGACGTGGTTTTGAGGTTAGGTTTGTAATTAGAAGAGAAGTGATTGATTAATGAACGTTACAAGTGGTGGTTATTGTTTCCCTTTATCAGTTAATTGCAGTTCATTAAACTTTAAAAAATGAGTGGCAGAAAGTGTAATAAAAACTTTCAAGAACTAAAGTTTGATCTGGTAAAAGTAAATGGCAAGCACGCCGCAAAATGTAGGCTATGTACAAATATTATAAAAAATACCGGTGCCGGAAGATTGCAAGGCCACAGGTGAGTAAAGTAAAATAGGGAATTAAGTGGCTGTGTACACGTAATATATAATCGAATTTCTTAAGGCTGAAAATGGTTATACATATTATATATGTCATATAAATAACAATAGTGATAGTCAGTCAGTTGGTCGTTAGAACAGGGCTGGTCACTCTGGTCAGTCAGACCCAAAGTATGTAAAAAAATAAATTACCTGCTAAGAATTCGTTAAGCCTTTTTTACAAATTTTAATAAGTTGATCGATAGCTCAGCGGTTAGTATATCGGAGTTAGGTCCCAAAGGTCCCTGGTTCAATCCCGGCACAAGTCAAAATTTTTTTTATTTTTTTTGCTGACTGACGGGCGTTGTTCCGTGGACGTGAGCAGCGTTGAGAACGAGAACTAAATCTCTCCGATTTGCCTCAAATTTGGAGGGTAGTTGTATTTCGGTCCCCTGATTACGAAAATAATATAAAAAAAAATTGTGGCCCCTAAGGGGCGGCCCCTAGGGGCCGAATTTTTTTGAAACGTTGGAGCTATAAAATTTTTGTTCTGACAATTCTGAGTTATTTTCACTCTTATATAAAACCCCTTAGCGATTTTTTTGTAGGGCCCCTAGAAATGCCCCTAGGGGCCAACTTTTTTTTCAAAATTGCCGAAAAAAGGCGGAAGGAGTTTGAAATCTCGATATCGGTATGGGGTGGTTCGGCCAACTTTTAAATGCGATGTTTTTACCGTATACGAGGTTGGCCCCTGAGAGGCGCCCCTAGGGGCTGGGATTGTAAAAATTAAGTTAGCGCTCTCATATTCAAGGGTTAGATGGGCGGGGTGGATGCGAAAAAAAAAGTTTTTTTTTTTCATGCTCGCGTTTTCGGATTGCGCATGCATAAACCTTTTTCGCTCTGGAAGGCAGACGCGTGGAGGTTTTTTTTTTAAATTTGTTGTTTTTTGCTGACTGATGGGCGTTGACTGACCGCGGTTTTAAGCTGCTCTCAACTACCCTAATCATCTGTCAAAAAACTGGCCTTAAGAAATTCGTTGCGTTTTTTATGCGCTGGCTCTCCGTAGTCTCCGTCTAATAGGGGTTTATTAGAGCGTCTAGAAATACTATTTTTCCACTCTCGACTAGGGTTACCAAATTTTTCACGGTCTAAAGGAGGACTTCTCTGACAACGTCATCAAAAATTTACCTTTTATACAAAATACAAAAATGTTACTGCATACAAAATACAAAAATGTTACTTTGCGCATCTTTGCGTAAAAGTAAAAATATCTCATTTTGCAAGGTACGAAAAAAGGCAGTCTTGTTACAAGTTTTTGCTTGAAGAATGAAGGCTCGCGTTAATAAAAATTTAATTTTTAATACAGGGGGCATAAAAATGGTATTTTGCGTAAGAGTAGGTATGTGTCTCATTTTGCAAGATACGAAAAAAGTCACTCTTGATAAATGTCTTTGCTTGAAAAATTAATGAGGTTCGCGTTATCACAAATTTATTTTTTTATACGGGGGGGCATGAAAAAATTAAAAAATGCTATTTTGCGTAGAGTAAAAATGTCTCATTTTGCAACATGAAAAAAGTCACTCTTGATAAAACTTTTTGCTTCAAAAATTAATAAGGTTGACTCCAATTACTGTAAGTAGCAATTTTTTTCAGAAATATTTGTAAGGAAAGTTGTAATAAAAAGGTTAACGCTAATAACCAAACTCAAGAACAAGGTAATATCGGTTTCAAATCAATACCGGATCCGGATGGCAGTGGTGGTACTGGCAGTGGTATAGTAAGTAAATTTAAAAACTTAAATAATAAGGTTATATTTATATAATATATTTTGTTTTATTAAGGGTAACAAACCAGAAAATACTAGAAACCAGTGTAAGGACAAGGAGTACTTAGTTCTAGAAGATGGCTCTCTTACTCCAGCTGGTGCAATTGTGGATTCTAATCTATTGAATGAAAGCTGCTCTGAAAATCTGTCCGAAAATATTTCAAATAATTTGGAAGATGTAATTGAAATAAGTTCGGGCACGATTCCAAAGTCTCCAAAAAGAAACTTGTTTACGACATTAACGCCTAATAAAAAACCTAAATTAGTCGCTTCTAATATAGAATCAGAATCTTCAGCTACGTCCGAAAATTATGTCAACAATCTAGAGCTTCTAGAAGTTATTGACACTGATAGTACCTCTCTTAACTTTACCCCATCTGGAAAAAATAATAGTCGGTTGCTTAAAAAATCGAAAAAAATTACGGATTACGTTGATATTTTGAAAGAGAAGGAGGAAGAAAAAATAGATCTAGCACTCTCTAAATTTATGTTTGGATGTAACCTACCTTTCAGGGTTATTGAATCACCCCTATTTAAAAACTTTATAAAAACAATACGTCCTGCATATGTGGATAAAATACCAGGACGTAAAAAACTCAGCACAACACTTTTAGAAAAATGCTATGGAGAGTGTATCGATAGTACCCGTAAAAAGGTACACTCAGATTCGGTTATTTTGTGTGATGGTTGGAAGAATTCATCAAGCAACACCAAGACTGTGGTTACTATGTTGCATTCAACAGATGGTGAAACCGGATTTATTGATGCATGGGATTTAACAACTGAATCGGAAACTGCAGAAAAACTTGCAGAAATAATTATAAAATCTAGAGAAATTGTCAAAGAAAAATACAACGTTGACGTGTACGCTGTTGTTTCCGATAATGCTAGTGCGATGGTTAAAATGGGGTCTCTTTTAAAACATTGCATGTGGCACAGTACATGCAGTAGTCATACAGGTAATCTTTTGGCAAAGGACATCCTAGATAAAGAGTTAGTTGACAACGTTGTTGTTGTACTTAAGGAATTCAAGCAACCTGATTTTGAAAAGATGATTATATGGAAAGGGGGGCGAAGAATTAAACTTCCTGCTGAGACGCGCTGGTGCTCATATCGTGATGCATTCAAGAGTCTCATACAAAACCTATCTTACATGAAACAAATTTCAGCAGCTACAAGGAAAAAGATTAAGCCTAAAGTTACCGAATTAATCTTCAATGACGACTTTATTGACGATGTCCAAAAAAATTTAGATATACAGAATCCAATTTGCAACCTTGTCAATACCTGTCAGAATGCTGATACGTCGCTAGCAGATGCTGTAAACCTTTGGTTAAATTTGGAAGTGCCAGAAGTTTTCGCAAACAAACTAAAAAACCGGCAAGGCATGGCGCTAAACGTTTATGCATTAACTGCATATTTTTTTCATCCAACATACGAGAATTCCAAACTAGAGTCTGTACATACTACAAAAATAAATGCATTCCTTTTTAAACATCTCGACAACAAAGGCATAGAAGAATGGGATAAATTCAATACAAGATCAGTATTTTTAAAATTATCTGTAGTTCTATTATTGTGAGTTATTAAAATTGTTGAAATGTATATCAGTACTCCTACTTAAACTTTTTCATTTTTTCTTGTGAAAATAACCACTAATATTTTTTTAGGGATATTTGCAACACTTTTTGAAAAAAAGGTTAACAAGCCGTTAGTGTTTTGGAGAATGGCCCAGATGGAGTGCCCAGTCTTAGGGAGCTTGGCTCTTAAGTTACTCAAAATTCCTGCATCTTCTGCGCAACTTGAGCGCTTGTTCTCAAACTGGGGATATATTCACACACCTCTTCGAAATAGACTATCATTCGAACATTCGAAAATGTTGGTCCACTTATATTTTACCCTCCAAAGTGAGAATACTGAAAGGAATGTTGATTACGATATTTCTGATTCTGATTGATTCAGCATTCCATTCACTTAGTGACGTAGAAGATTAAGGATTTTTTATCAGATGTTTAGTTGTTTTTAGTAAATGTTTATTCTATGGTCTATGGTTTTGGTTTGGTAGTTTTAATATAACGTTTAACTTTAACTGTAGCTTTAATTTTTGTACCAAATTAATTGTCGACATTGTCGACACTGTCGACGTTGACGACGTCACTTAGTAAGTCGACGTCGACACCATAGTTGACGCGTCAACAATTAAATTGTCGACGTGACATTCTCGACGTCGCACAGTGGGTGAAAGGCTTATTCTAGGAAATAAAAAATCTAATGCAGCGAATAATTTTTATTTATAATTTTTTTGGGTTATATGGGGAGTATAAATGTATCTAACTCAATTTAATTTTATTCACATAATAAAAACAAAAAATATAATTTGAAATAAAAAATATAACTGTTACATAATATTGTCTTGTTTAACAAGATATAAACGGTTGTTATAAATTAATATTTTTAACAAATTTACGTTGCTATGGATTAAGTTTTAGCTATCAGAGACTACATTAATATTTATTTGTGTACATATACGTAAAATAACTTCAATATAATATATACAGGGCCTCCAAAAATATGCAATATCATGGAATGTTGTTTATGTATTATTAATTTTATTAAAAAAGTTATTTATGAATCAAGGTGACACATAAAGAAAAGAAATTCTGAAGTCAAATTTCATATGAGATTTAAGAACAATATTGTAAGGAGTGCAAAATTTATGAAAATAAATAAATAGTGTTATTAAATATGCCAGATTTTAAAAAAAGGTTTGAATGTGAGTAGTAGTACGCTTGCTTTATGTTGTTCTCGTAAGCCGCATATTTTTGCAGTTACAAAAAATTGTAATAATACCTAATAATAATACTTATAATAATTTTAAAAAAATAATAATGATAATAATATTAAAAGTTATTGCTGTTATTTTAAATATTATTTAAATTGTTATTTTTGCCAATGATATTAATGCTATTAAACAATTTTAATATCCTCAATTTACTAAACCTACCTTCAAAATAATTTTGTGAAAACAAACCAATGAAACATTTTTAACTTAGTCAGAAATATCTGAGTCCTCCGAAGTAATAATCGCATTAGGCGTTATATTTGGCTCTGATAACAAATTTATTATATCAGTACAAAGTGGCTCTTTATTACAATAAGATTTTGTTTTGCATAATGAAGAAATTAAAGGATCCGATGAGACAAGCAGACCATTTAACAAATCGCGCATTGTTTTTTCCCGAGAGCATTTTCGGGTATGTAACTCACGGTAGGTCCGGAAATCCTTGTTGCGGGATTCCATAGCCTCCTCCAAGAACATTCCTATGGGAAGCACAGCTGAATTTATATCTGCCCCATGAATCAATATCTTGTGCAAACTAGACGGCATATAGTACCAAGAATATACAGATACATACTTTTTAGCAGTATCATATGCATAAGTACGGAAAGCGGCTGTGTTGATCGCATACCCGCACGATATTGTTTTTAAAATAACATAAAAACGTTTTATTATGTCTTCATCGAGACCAGTAACAGAAGCTGATAGTGACGACTCGTAAAAAAACCTTCTGGCCGTATTTCCGTCATTGGTCGTCCCATAGCCAGGTTTTGGGATGTCGACCAATAGACCCATTTCTGTTTTTAAAGCGGTTTGTATATATTTTTTTCTTTCGTTGAAGATTTGTTTGTCATTTTCGTTACGGATTTGCCACTTCTTAAGGGGAAAGCGATATGAAATATGCAAGCAACACTCCAGGCATCTGATCCAGGCGTGTAAATTTCAAATCCCGTAATCATATTGAGAAGAATCTGCAGTACGTTTTGTCACTGTATCTAGTTGATTCATTATTTTTGGGGTTGCCCCACATATTCCACATTTTTGAGATGATGTATTTGAAACGACCCCGAATATTTTCCCGTCTATCATTGTCATTTTTACAACAGTGGTCGACAGTAATTATTTTTCCATGCATTTCATGTTTCGTTGGAATTATATTTTTTACTTGGCTGTCCATACTTTCGATAACTGATTTTGAGAGGTCGTTACTTTCTTTCTCGAATATAATTTTTATGGGTCGGCAAAACCTGGTCGACGAAGGTCTTGGATTTCTCCAGATTATATGGCCATTTTTTGAGTGCAACTGTAAGGGGACAATGCAAACGGCAAACAAATTTGAGTCATGTTTATTTTGTATATCTTCTCCACTGAACTTTTGTCTATACGTGGACTGACTTGCGCTACCATCGCAACCCCACTTATATATACATGATATGCCATACGGAATTTCTGATATTATTTGTTTCAGTACATCTTTTTGTACCTCTAAAATTCTTTTTATTGTATGGTCTACAACCGCCTGTAATTTAATTTCGGCTGATATATCAGTTATCGTTATAAATTCTTCTTCCGGATAGCAAGATTTTTTTGCTTGCTTAGGGATATCATATGATGGATAAATATTAGCATTTCTATGCTTAGCTCCTTGCTGCATTAAAATGTAAGAATGTTTTGTGTAGCGGCCATCTACATAGAGTGCAAGCGCTTCTTCGGGAGTGTATTTGATCGGTTGTAAAGAACAAGCAAGCCTTTTTTTAATATGTGTTGCTCTTTTAGGGGATGTCTCAGTCACTTCTTGTACCAATTTTGCAGCATCTCGTTGTCCAGACAATTGCAAACTTTTACGGGCTGCAAATGATAGCTCTTTGCTGGAGAATTCTTTAAGCAAGGGCAAAATTTTATGTCGCTAGCTTTGTTCACCTGCCTGGCAAAACTTTTTTTCTGGTCGGCCTCGTTTACTTCTTTCTATTGCACCAGTGATATTTTGCGAAAAGAAAACAATATTTTCATTTAACCATTTGAACTCACGTCTCTCAAAATATTTTAATGCACGCTTACAGTCTTTCCACTTTTGAGACACTTTGCTCGAAAAATTTTTTACCAAAAATTTAACTTTGATATACCTGCTATCTTCTTCATTATCATTCAGTCCAAATTCAGTCAAAACATGAGACAATACAGCATTGGATTTTTTGGTTGGTACAGCTTCGCGGCGCCAGACGTCGAAAAGTTCTCGGCGCGAGATTGACATCTTTCTAAAAAAAAATCACCAAATTGACAGTTGCACGTATTTGCAGTTAAATTAAAATTTAATGTAAACCTGATAGCATTACCTAGTAAATAAAAAATATATCACAGCGAATCAATGCGGATCCATATACTGCGGCTCTATTAATTAATTTCATATGTCAAAAATTTATATAGCATTTTATTTTTACTTATTATTAACTCGTGGAAAAATACCTTTAGCCAAAGACAACACACTTAATAATTTTTGTAATACATACCTTTAAAATTAATAATTGGAAAGTAAAAATAGTTATTGAAGCACCAAACTTTGACAGGAATATTTTTTTACAACACGAAAAACTAATTATGGCGTTTAAACAAATTTGACACAACACTAGCACTTTCTTCTGTCTTATTACTAAGGCACTCTTGATTGATAGGCTGTTTATTCGGATTTAGGATTATTTCCAGATATAGTGGAGTGGAATAAAACCTAAATAGCGTGAATTAGTGTTTAACCTTTTTAATATTTATTAATTCCTAGATTAATTATTTCACCCACTGTGCGTCGCCCAACCCTGCTCTTAAATATCCCCAAATGACAAAAATTGTCTGCCATTTCACGTTTCTTTGGTTTTCTACACCTTGATATTAAATCAATATCTGCTTATTTTCATAAAATGTTATAACCTAATTTATGTAGATCAAATTACGAAGCTATTGAATTTTATAAAGTCGACACATGTTGCCAATTATTCAGTGGCGTAACTATACCGTCTGAGGCCCGTGGCAAATTCGTCTGATGGGCCCCCCTTCCTACCCCCCTCCTCCCTACCTAATATAAAGAAGCTGACTAACAATAATATTATTTTTTATTTCTTAATACATAAATAATCATACACTTTTATTTTTAAGAGTTTGCTACTAATAATACAAGTATACAAACTTTATAATTATAATTAGTAATTAATTCATTTTCTAATAATTTACTTTAATATAAAGGTACCTGGTATATATTAAAATTTCTTTCTTCGGACTTTCTGTTCAGCAAAAGTGTTAATGACATCATCAAAGTTTAAACTTCGAGCCATAGAATTTTCGATGGATAGAATAGCCAAATTGCTTAACCTTTCTTGTCCCATAGAACTTCTTAAATAAGTTTTAATCAATTTTAATTTTGAAAAAGATCGCTCGGCGCTAGCTGTAGTAACAGGAATAGTGAGAAATAACAAAAATGCAGTGCACACTTCAGGAAAGCTTGAAGATATAAAATTATTCTTTATTATTAATAAGTCAGCAAATTCTCTTACAGAAGATGACATTTCTATTTCGTGTTTAAAAGAGGATCGAAAACTGAGAATTTCCTTGGAAAAAGAGATAGATATATCTTCTTTATACAGATGGACAAATGCTAGAGCCTTTTCCAATAAATCAGTGTCATTCAAATTTTGCAAAGTGGCCGGTTGCAAGACACTGAAATTGGAAACAATTTCATTCATCCCAAGGAAACGCGATCTAAGTTGATTAATGATGATGTCTAATACACGATAGAATACGTTCACTTTAAACAAGCTTTCAGGATTTTGGAGACGTTCATCCTCACAAATTTCATCAAAATGACGTTTCTTTCTTTGACGAGTTTTGGGAAATTCCGGATTTATCGACCATTTAACAGCAATACTATTTGCTTTCGTTTTTAAATCTTCAAATTCATGTCGATACCTTTCAAGTTCTTCTAGGCAGACTTGCAAACGCTTTGAAGCATTTGAAAGATCGATGGATCTAGATTGAAGCGCTTTAGAAGCCGCGTCTATGGTTTGTAAAACTTTGCAATGAAAAACCAACAACATAATAAAATTGTAGTTTTCTATCTTCTTCTTTAGCAAGATGGCTTCATTTCTCTCATCTGATTTGGAATTTATTAAAATGGTTTTTGTTAACGCTTTTTGAACATCAACAAACCGAACTTTTAAAGCAAATATGGCGTCAAAGCGTCCTGCCCATCTAGTTGGATTCATTGTTTTTAATGTTATTAAATTTGATGGTGATTCTTCTGTTTTGTTGTCAGATATAAAACTAGATAATATATTCCATCGTTTAATGCTACGACCAAACAAATTATGTTGCACAGTTTCGAAAAATGTTTGTATTTCTATGACCTCTTTTACTGCATCATTTACTACCAAATTTAAATTATGAGCAGCACAATGGACGTACACTGCATTTGGCTCTATATCTTTTATAAGTTTTTGAACTCCGCCATAAGTACCTTTCATGATATTAGCTCCATCGTACCCTTGTCCACGACACTTATATAAAGAAATACTTTTGTCATTTATGGATTTTATTATCTGTTTGGACATTGCCAAGGCAGTTTGATTCTTAACCTCATGAAATCCTAAAAACGACTCTTTAATTACAGTAACGGTAAAGTTCACACAATTGATCTGTTTTGGAAAATATCTTGAGTAGTATCAAATAAAATTGAATAAAATGGTGCGTTTACTATTTCATTTATTAGAGCATTTTTCACTTTTTGAACCAGAACACCAATGAGCTCATTTTGTATTTTTGGACTTAAGTATTTAATCTGGCCCTTAGGTTTGCTTAACAATTCTTGTAAAATAGGATCGTATTTGGCTAATAATTCGACAATGCTCAAAAAATTTCCTTTTGAATCAGAATTGTTGCCATATAACGTTTTTTTATGACCACGAAAAGCTAAATTACAGGTTGAAAGTGTCAAAGTAACATCAAGAAGTCTAGTGAGTGCTTGGCGCCAAAAATGTTTTTCTTTCTTGATAACGGACTCTTGCTCTTCATCTAGTGTTCCATGTAACTGCCACTGTCGATGTACAAAACATGAATGCAAATGTTCTTTCGATGTTTCATGGCTTTCTATGGCTTCCACAATATGTTTCCAGTCATCATATCCTTCCATCCAAATATTTTGTATGTTTTTAGATGCTCTATTTGCGAATAGCCAACATGGTTCACAATATGCTTTTTGAAGCAATAGAGAATAGGACAGCCATGTACGTTCTTACTTTACGCCAGATTTAGAAACAGTGAAATAATATTTATCCAAGAAAGATCTATTGTTACTATCCCTTAAAAAGGGACCTTTTGGTTTACAGTGTCCGTTTTCAATCACAAACCGTTTTATTTGATCATTGAGTTCTTTAAAGTTACCTTTATCAGTAACATACGGTAAGGATTTTAATTGTTCTATATTCAAAAATGATTTATTTGAAGATTTGCTTGTACCTGGTTGTGGTTCTGAATCTAAATATTTACTGTTATCGGGCTCTGCGATATTGCCACTTATGACGACATCATTTTCTGCCTTTCCGTCGCGCTGTTCATTTGATTCATTTATACTATCTTGATTGAAGTACTGACTTATTTTAGGTAAATTTTTCTTTTGTTCTTCAGACTCCTTCTTTCGCTTTCGTTTTTCACTTCCACTCTGATATTTTCTAGAACAACAACACAAAAAGTGTGTAATAATACTAGTTGATATTTATTGAAAAACCTGATTGCTAACAAATGCCAAAAAAGCAGCCCTAAAAATATTTGTAATTTTTTAATAAAAATTTTAATAAAATTAATCATTTGAAAATAATATTAAGTTAATAATACTTAATATCTTTGACCGGCTTGACTTTAAAAGATGTAAATCAGTCCTTCTTTGTACAGGGTGTTCCATATTTGACACTTTTAATAGGACATTTCTATTTCTAGAAGACTTAGAAATAAAACTGGCACACGTATTATGGACTCGAATTAAGTGTTTAACTTTAAATGAGTGAAACTGAAAATAGAAGTATGTCTATAGTAAAATACATATTAAAAATCAGGATTTTATTTTGAAATCACAAGGTAGTTTATTTTAAAAAAATACAAGCTAATGTCAAAACTTCTTTCTGTAAAAACGGCGTTTTTAAAGAAATCAAAAATTTTATTAAATAAAATGTTACAAAAATAAAAACCGCCCGGTATCGTCTAAAAGATTTATGATATTGATGTGCGGGTTTCGGGTTTAAACACTTAATTTAAGCTTACAACACGTATCAGTTTTTTCTCTAGAAATAATACACTGCTCATTATTCGAAACGGTCACCCTAGGTTTTTACCCTATTTTCAAATCTGTCTATCTTAAAAAGTAATTTTTGGAAAGCTTGGTTAATTGACTTTCGATCGAGCTTGCAAAAAATTTAATAAAAAATCCAGGTCCGTATTTAAAAAAATTAAGTTGATGATAATTCCCCAAAGACGAAACGTCGGTTTTTAAATTTGATTACCTACATCATCTTATAGAGAATAAAAAGTGGCAATAATAAAGTATAATTTTCTTTATAGTTGCTTCGTAAATAACATAAGAAGAAAATAAAATAAAAATATTTAATTTTCGTCTTTTCTTGAATATTTTCGAAAGTACTCGTAATTTCATAAATTTATGAGCGGGAGTCAATTCAGCCGCCAATTATGCAAGTTTTCCATAATTTACTCGACTTCGTGTCTCTTACGGTTTTCCAGATCCCCATGTATTCAGTCGAATTTGGGACACCCTGTATATGTTTGCGTCAAACAGAAACAATTTCCAAAGTTTATGGAGAGCTACTAAAAGTAAAACTATCATTTTTTCACAAGTTTTCCAAAACTAAATTTTATTGATCACATTCGGTATAAAGTATTCAATATTTTGCATATTTTTTCTCGCCCTGTATCTTCTTTAAAAAGAGCAGTATTTACAAAATTCAAAAACCGTCCCGAGATAAAAGCCTATTTTATTTAACCAGAAAATTATAACAAACATGCAAAATTCTGAGTTCTTTATACACAGTGTGTCAAATAAAGTGTGGTTTTGGAAAAATATGAGAAAAACGAAAGTTTTGCTTTCAACTGCTGTCCACATTTTTGGAGTACATCCTGTATAATGCAAATATGTAAATTTTAAAGGGATATTTCATAGTAAAGTGCTAAGCGTTATACTAATTCGATATAATTATCACCAAAAAAACTACAGGGTCGTGTCTAAAAAAAAGTCCAAAATCAGAAAAAAAAATCATATCGCCGAAACAAAAGAAAATTTCTCAAATTGCAGAAATTACTTTTTTGTATTTTGGTCCTAGATCATAAAATTCGCACAGAGGATCAACTCGAATTTGTCTACTTCAAACGGGACACTCAAACATTTTGGAGCATTTTACATCACTTCATTTTTTGCTCAGTATATCTCGTTTAACACATACCACGTAATAACCAGATAGCTCGATCGAAAGTCAATTAACCAAGCTTTCCAAAAAGTTCAGATTCATCAAAATCCGTCAATTACTTTTTAAGATAGACAGGTTTGAAAATAGGGTAAAAACCTAGGGTGACCGTTTCGAATGATGAGCAGTGTAGTTTGCAATTAAAAATGTAGTAGCAAAATTCCAATATTTAATATAATTTTCCCTGTTACTTAAATGTGAAACGAAAACTTATAAATTATCATCTTTAAATACTAATATTAAGAGCACTAATTTTTTAATTTTATTAAAAAAAAAATAAAAAGCTTTTTTGGGTCACTCTAGTGGTTACGAATGTCAAAACAAAATAGTGAATTGATTTTCCAATGCGCGATAAAATCATTATTTTAAATTATAATTTAATAACCTGTGATTTCAAACGTTACTACGATACCTACAACAAGACCTAACGACGATGTAAATGATTATTTTTATAGCTAGATTAAAAATTAAAAATATTATCTTATAAATTATTTACAATAAAATACTTACCGAGTAGACATTGTCAACCTATCTTCACAATTAACTAATTAAATAGTATCCTCACTTGCAACAAACAACCAATTCTGACACAACTTACAACAAAAAACTGCTAACTGCCCAATGTCAATGAGTTCTTGCGTAATAAAATAAATCCAAAATTGCATCGTGCATCGGCATTCGGCATGTAGTATTACCAACATAAATTTTATTGCTGCTATATGGGTAGTATACCTACTCTCGGCTAGACCAAAGTAGTATTAGTAAGCTTTGGCTAGACACCCCGAGATGCCAAGCGAATAATAAATGAAAACAATACACACATTTTTTTGGAAGTATGGATGTATGTGTAGGATGTAGGGTTTAATGTTAGGCAACCCACTTCTTATGGTATTTGTTTGTGTGTTGCCTAACAACAGGGGCCACCACTTCTTATTATATTTTGTGTATTGCCTAACAACGGCAGTTATTGTAACGGGTTGACAAATAAAAGTAGTATTGAACTGATCTTGAGTTATATTGTATATTGGTTCGATAAATACAAATAATTAAATTCAAACCATAATAAACATAACAGTATGTATGTTTGTCCACGCATATTACCGAAATAATTAATTATTGTGTTATGTCCGATCTTTCTAAAACTGGATTAAAACTTTTTTTACGAATTCATTAAAATTTAAATTTTTTTTTTCACTTGTATGGTTTACTAAATAAATAAATAAAAGAGAGACAAAACATTTTTTTTAATTAATGTAATAATAAATGTTGAAGATTCTCTTCTGACTGGGGGCCCCTTCCCGGCTGGGACCCGTGGCATTTCGCCGACTTGCCACCCTGTAGTTACGCCACTGCAATTATTATTTAATCAAACCATCGAAATATCGCGCTGGATTCATTACCAATTAAGCACGTACCAACTAGCGCCGCCGCTAAGCTGTTATTAACTAGTCTTATTTCCGTAATGAGTCACGCAATATGCTTATTTACGCCCCGTATACATTGCCAATGTGTTCCCAACTAATTTTGATATCATGGCGGAAATTAATTTTTGGGAAACTATAATCTAATTGCTGCAAATGTTTTAGGGTGGGAGTCTTAATTACAGAAATATATTTGCCGAGGTGTCTATCAAACTAACACAGTTTGGAATTTGTTTTTGTTTCAGCCACAATCATGTTGCTAAAACTTTTCTACCATGTTTTGGCTATTTTCTGGCATTTATTTATTTATTTATTTACTGTACGAAATTTCAGTTTATAATAGGCTCCAAGTAATTATGCAACTATGGACAAAACAAAAGTCGATCTGAATTTCGGAACATCAAACATTGATAGAAATTATAAGAAGGCTGTAGTTTATATAGTCTCAGGAAAATAAAAGGTAAGAATATTAATATTGAATCGAGAAATACCTTTGGTTTATTTATGTCTAACTATATGTTACATATTCACAGCAAAAAGGAACACGAATAATAAAATGTAGATTTAAGAGAAAATATGACTTGGTGGCAAGGACAAGGCAACCTTTTTTTTTATACAAGTATTTACAGTTCAATATTAATACATAATATTGACTTTATATCAAAGAATTTATTGGGGTACTAATGATTTGGTTTTTTTTACAGCGACGCTACAAAAAACTTAAAAATGAAAATCCCAAGACTTTTACTGAAAATTAATAAAATTTAATTTATATCTACCTGTAAAATATATGGGAAATTATATCTATTGAGTATCAGATATATGTACAAAATTAACTGATTTTTTTTTACTTATCGCTAAACTTAGAAAATTATTCCTTTATAGGTGACACTGTGTGTACCGAAATTTGCTGCAAAAGGTGTTGAATTTATATTTCGCTTAAATATGAACAATGTAACCGCTTCTAATAAGAAAGTAAATCAAACCAACAAGGTGTACATATTAATCACTAAATTTAATACTAAAGTAGTAGATTATAATATTAAATTAATCATACAATGAAATGCACTTATAATAAAATTAAACTGTTACAACATTTAAAGTTCTGTTTATTTTGCTCTCCATATTTAACACCCTGTATATTAATTGGTAAGACCAGCATGGAAACCCGTTGAATTAAACCCTTAGTAATGTATGTTTAGGATATTAGTCAGTTCCATTAAAGCTTTATAGGTAAATTTTTTTTTTTAAAATATGTTTTTTTAAAAAAAATTTTAAAAACTCAATTTACTTAAAAACGATAAAAAATTCAAATATAGATGTTATCATAAAAACTTTCGCAAATTAACAGTACAATCGAAATATGTAATAATATATAGGGTATCCCATTTAAATTAAGAAAGTTGACATGTGTCACGTCAAAATGAAACACCCTAAATAAGCAAAAGTGAAATAAAATAAAAATCTAATTGAATCCAAACAACTTTTGTATTTAACTTTTTGTCCTAACTATTACCGTTTTCTAGATAGGGTACTGTATCACCATAAAATGGCCACCCTGTACACAACAAACAAAACGCATTGTTCTAAATTAAAATATTTCAATGAAAATCCACTTTTTATTAGAATTGAAATGTTAACCTCACTACCACAAATTTTTATTTTGACGAAAGGTTTATAGCACCAGTCTCAAAACTAATATCACTAACAAAATATGTACAGGGTGTTCCAGCGAGGACTGAACAGGGACCTATTTTCGACCTTCCTTGTATTTTGGAAAAATTCAAAATAGCCAATCGATGTATTTTTTCTTGTAGAATCCAAAAATGTCATCGAAAAAATATTTGAACCAGAAACAAAAGAGTTACGCTATGCATCAGGTGTTTTTTAAATGGAATGTATCGTTTTTTATACGATTTTTGGAAAGAGTGATTTTTTTTATGTCCGTTCTGATTAAAAGATTTGATTTTGCGATAGCTGTTTATATTACATTTTAATGTTTAAAATATACGATAGGTTGGTATAGGTGATCAAAGTAAAATGACGAATGCTTTGTCAAATAAAAATTGACATTATTTTAATTATTGTCGAAGTCTTCACCTAAAAAATATATATTTGACTCTGATCGAAATGAAATACTCTTTGGACGAGAGACTACAGATTGTTATGCTATTTTACAAGTGCCAAGAAAATGCAAGAGAAGCTAGAAGATTTATTGCAAATTTTCATAGAAATATATACATCAATACAATTCTTAGGATAAAAAACCTATTTGATGATAATAAAACTTTACATGATAGAAAAAGAAATAAACAAAGAAGAAGAAATCGAGACCAGGCCATTATAAATTATTTTCAAGTTAATCCAACCAAATCTATTTCGGATGCAGTTCGGGAAGTTCAGTACGGTGGCGGTGTAAGGCGCAGAAGAGTTACCCGAGGGACTGTTCACAGGACTCTGAAAATTCATAAATTTAGGCCTTTTCGTATCCTTCCACTTCAGCACCTAACACCGGCACAAAAAGAACTTCGCTTCCAATTTGTTTCTCAAATGGTAATTCGGCAAGAAAACGAAGACCCTGATTTATTCAAAAATATTGTGTGGACCCACGAAGCTACTTCCAACAACATCGGGAGTATTCAACAGACATAATAGTCACCACTGGACCGTTGAAAATCCAAAAAAGTTCCAGACTATTAAATTTTAAGGGAGGAATTCTATTCATGTTTGGTGTAGGATAAAAAACAATAAAATTTTGGGACCAATTTTTTTAACGGGACTTTAAATGGGCACACATATTATGAGTTTTTAGAAAACGAAATTAAAAATTTTTTGGAAGACTTACCATTGGCAGAATATCAGAATTTAATTTGGCAACATGATGGGGCGCCTCCTCATGCCGTGCATGATGTGGTTCAATTTTTAAATCGGCGCCATAACGAATGGATAGTGCGAAATGGAACATATGCTTGGCCGCCCAATAGCCCCGGCCTCTCAGTTTTGGATACATTTCTTTGGGGCCATTTGAAGAACGTCGTATACAGACAACGAAACGAAAATATTCAAGATATCATGGGAAAAATTGTCGATGAAATAAACCGCCTTAACCAGGAAAATCATATTGTAACACCAAGTTTAGAAAGACTACAAAGGGGTTATCGATGTTGTTTCGAGAAAAACGGCGGTCACATTGAAAACTTATGTTATTAGTAGTTTCATTTTATTATTTAATAATTATTTTTTATTGAATTTCTTTTTCTATCATGTAAAGTTTTATTTTCCTCAAATAGGTTTTTTATCCATAGAATTGTATTGATGGATATATTTCTATGAAAATTTGCAATAAATCTTCTTCTTGCTTCTCTTGCATTTTCTTGGCACTTGTAAAATAGCATAACAATCTGTAGTCTCTCGTCCAAAGAGTATTTCATTTCGATCAGAGTCAAATATATATTTTTTAGGTGAAGACTTCGACAATAATTAAAATAATGTCAATTTTTATTGACAAAGCATTCAAACGTCATTTTACCTTGATCACCTATACCAACCTATCGTATATTTTAAACAGGTGAAGCTAAAATTTTAGTTTGTAAAACATTAAAATGTAATATAAACAGCTATCGCAAAATCAAATCTTTTAATCAGAACGGACATAAAAAAAATCACTCTTTCCAAAAATCGTATAAAAAACGATACATTCCATTTAAAAAACACCTGATGCATAGCGTAACTCTTTTGTTTCTGGTTCAAATATTTTTTCGATGATATTTTTGGATTCTACAAGAAAAAATACATCGATTGGCTATTTTGAATTTTTCCAAAATACAAGGAAGGTCGAAAGTAGGTCCCTGTTCAATCCTCGTTGGAACACCCTGTACCTGCTTTACAGGTTACAAAAACCCAACTGCAAGGCAGGGAAATGTATATATTTTACATAGATGTTTAGTAAATAAAAAGTACATATTTGATATAAAAAACAGTAATATACCTAAACCTAAACTAAAACTAAGTATTAATTTATCCACATTACTAGAGGAAGTTTCTTTAAATATTGG
Organism: Kuschelorhynchus macadamiae; assembly: GCA_030620095.1. Taxonomy (NCBI): domain Eukaryota; kingdom Metazoa; phylum Arthropoda; class Insecta; order Coleoptera; family Curculionidae; genus Kuschelorhynchus; species Kuschelorhynchus macadamiae. The sequence continues at coordinate 906,007 of JAUTXW010005426.1, forward strand.
GCAAGCCATGTGGTTTATGCACTATGGATGTCCGGCTCATTTTGGTCAAAATGTGCGTCAATATCTGGATCAGACTTACCAAAATCAGTGGATTGGTAGAGGCGGACCAGTTCAATGGCCAGCTAGGTCGCCGGGCTTAAATCCTTGTGATTTTTGTATATGGGGTTTTCTCAAATGCCATGTGTACACAGTGGCCATTTTATGGTGATACAGTACCTTATCTAGAAAACGGTAATAGTTACGACAAAAAGTTAAATACAAAAGTTATTTGGATTCAATTAAATTTTTATTTTATTTCACTTTTGCTTATACAGGATGTTTCGTTTTGACGTGACACATGTCAACTTTCTTAATTTAAATAAGATACCCTATATATTATTACATATTTCAATTCTACTGTTAATTTGCGAAAGTTTCTATAATAACATCTATATTGGAATTCTTTATCGTTTTTAGATTTTTTTTAAAAAAAAACATATTTTTTAAAAAAAAAATTTTTACTTATAAAACTTTAATGGAACTGACTAATATCCTAAACATACATTACTAAGGGTTCAATTCGACGAGTTTCCATGCTGGTCTTACCAATTAATATACCGGGTGTTGAAAATGGAGAGCAAAACAAACAGAACTTTAAACGTAAAAGTCTCCTGATTTTCAAATGAAACACCGTGTATATTTTTATTTCATCTGATTCGGCGTTCAATTACCTATCATTACTCATATATATGTCCTATACCTAAAATGAACAGTTTCGATTTTATTAGCCGTTTTGTGATTTGACTATTTTTTTTTTAATATAAGTAAACAGATGAAATGGGCTAAAATAAAAATGTCGTAAACTAAGCCTTATTCTCATTTCCTTAACAGAGATAGCGACTATAAATAATATTAGAAAATACAAATAAAAGTGAAATATTATGTAATTTATGTTCTTATTATTTAATGTTTACGAAAATAAGGGAGAGACAAAAAAAAATATCTTGTGTCACACTAATAACTAACTGAGTATTAAACATGATTAAAACAGATTATAAAAAATTTTCAATATGGCCACCGTCCATTGCGATACATGAGGTGTAAATAGCCTCCATTTTTCGAATAGCGTTCCTTACCGAATTAGATGCATTAAAATTATTGATCTCTTCCCTGATTTTTATTTTTAACTCATTTCTATTATTAGATCTATTTTTATAAATTTTATTTTTTAGTGCACCCCGCAAAAAGAAGTCTAAAGGGCTTAAATTAGGGCCTCGTGGTGGCCAGGATATTAAACCATGTCTTCCTATCCACAATGGAAAATGTTGATTAAGGAAATTTACTACCGGTACAACCGTGTGGTAAGGAGCGCTATCCTGCTGAAAATGATATTTTCTCGAATATTTGCTGGCAAGTCGTTGATAAGGGGCCTGATTTCATTCCTAAGCAGCTCCAAGTATCTTTCGCCATTTAACGACCTGTCAAAAAATATTGGTCCGAAAATACGGTCGCAAATAATTCCGCACCACACATTTACAGTTTGACGGCCTTGTTTTTTAATTGATTTTATTAGATGTTTATTAGTTTGAGACCAGTAATGAGTGTTTTTCCGATTAAAAATACCCGCCGTATTAAATGAGGCCTCATCAGCCCAAAGCACTTTTGAAAAAAACACATTTTCGAACTGCCGGTCCATAATATCACAACAAAAAGTCAATCTTTCATTAAAGTCTAGTTGCGATAATAATTGAGTTGGAAGAAATTTATAAGGACGATAACCATTCAACTGCAGTGTTTTTTGAATACTTCCTCTACTAACACCTGCAATGTCTCCGTCAGCATCTCTTTGGGATCTTTCATCATCTTCCTCGAAATAAAGTAAAATCTCCAGTTGTTTTTCCTTAGTGAGGACAAAATTGGGACGATTTTTCTTAGAGTTTTTAAGGACACCATTTTCCAAATCACGCACAATTCGAAAAAATACTAGGGAGGGAACTCGATTATTAGGATATTCCCTCGAATATTCTCTAAGGGCTAACCCTGGGCTTTTATTATTTTTTATGAAACAGTTGTATAATTTCAAACGTTCATCTAAACTATATAAAGCCATTTTTTAACAAATTTCGCAGCAAAAATCTGACAAAAACGACAAACAGAGCAAATGTCAACTTAAGTCAACAATTGCATTAGGTTATTTCCTAAGCCTATCTTGATTTTTTTAGTTTCTGATCTCATTTACTGGCAAAATTCCGGGATAAATCAGAAAACGGCTAATAAAATCAAAACTGTTCATTTTAGGTATAGGACATATATATGAGTAATGGTAGGTAATTGAACGCTGAATCAGATGAAATAAAAATATACAGGTAGTTCCATTTGAAAAACAGGAGATTTTTACATTTAAAGTTCTGTTTGTTTTGCTTTTCATTTTTAACAACCTGTATATTAATTGGTAAGACCAGCATAAAAACTCGCTGAATTGAATCCTTAGTAATGTATGTTTAGGATATTAGTCAGTTCCATTAAAGTTTTATAGGTAAAAATTTTTTTTTAAAAAAATACGTTTTTTTAAAAAAAATTCTAAAAACTCAATTTACTCAAAAACGATAAAGAATTCAAATATAGATGTTATTAAAAAAACTTTCGCAAATTAACAGTAGAATCGAAACATGTAATAATATATATGATGTCCCATTTAAATTAAGAAAGTTGACATGTGTCACGTCAAAACGAAACACCCTGGATAAACAAAAGTGAAATAAAATGAAAATTTAATCGAATCCAAACAACTTTTGTATTTAATTTTTTGTCGTAACTATTACCGTTTTCTAGATAAGGTACTGTATCACCATAAAATAGCCACCCTGTACTCCGTTCCAATACAAACGCGTGAGCAGCTCTGGTTTCGAATTCAAAATGCCTGCAATGAGTTTAGACAAATGCAGAATATTTATAAACGTTTCAGACGTTCTCTAAAATAAAGAATTACATTATGCATAGAACGAAAGCTTTTACGGCTGTGGTCAATTAAGAGATCATGGTTCTTGGGATTAGACCGTGCCAAAATGGAATTCAGTGTTCCAATCTCGCAAAGTGAAGATCCCTAAAGATGCCTCGTGCAATCGAAGGCGAAACGTCGGAAAGTTATTCCATTTTGACACGGTCTAATCCCAAGAACCATGATCTCTTAATTACATTATGCCTTCAAACTAACGGTCATCACGCGGAGCATTTATTATAGTTTAGAATAATTTATACTTACTTTTAATTTTGTATTGTCTTGAAATAAATACACCTTAGTTTATTATTGTTAAAAAATTTGTTTTCCTTGCATCGACGCATAAACTTGCAAATTGCTCGAGAACGGTTACCTCTAGCGTTGTTGAGTAAGTATAGCTTTTTTGCCTAGAAAAGCTACAATAATGATATTTATTCGTAAAAAACCTAGAAGTGCATCGCCAAAAAAGTTAGGGCAAATTTACATAAATAATAGTAGCGTATGTAGCGCCCTCTAAGTGTCACATGAAATCTAATACCAAACTATGATTCCTCACTCAAAAAGTACCTCGAATGCCCAATTTCGTGAGGAAATGTTACTATTTGCAACAAATATTTATTAAAAAAATAAAATACCCCAACACCCTGTATCTCCATAACGAAGCATTTCCGTACCTAAGTTAATATGAAAATTGTTTCATGTTTTTTTATGTAGAATTATCGCGTTCATTTTGTAGGGGTTGTTCGTGAACACCCTGTATATACAGGGTGATCCTCTAAGGGCTGTATCTCCAAAACCATACATTTTACAACTTTGTAATAAAAATGTATTAACAAAATATGACTATAAGAATTCACTAGAAAATATTTTTAAGTTCCTAATTGTACCGCTAGGGGGCGCAGGCGCTACGCTAATATACAAAATCCTTATTTTCTACAAATATCTTCAAGGCAATGTAGATCAGAAATTACTTTTTTATTATCTCTACGCAATCTCCTATAAATGTCGTATTAAGTATTTTTTTCTATTTACTATGGTAACGGTGTGGGGAAGTGTAACAATTGAAAATACAGAAAGAGCTATAACTTCGGTTCGCGTGAACCAAATTTAATAAACTATGGCTTAATTTAAAAGCATTTTTATCCTCATTAAATAACGTTATAAATGATTTTAAAATTAGTTTGTTCGTTTGCTAAAGGAGGGCGCTTTCTTGGAAAAAAAGTTCTAGCTTCGATTTCTCTAAAAAATTAAATGCAACCATTCATCGATTTTATCGCGGTTTTGTAGTCTATTAATTAGTTAAAATAACTCAAAAACCGAAAACCATTTTCTCTTGTCTTTTAGAAATTATCGCAAAAATTGTCAGAGTGTAATTATTCCATAGTGGGCTTTTTATACATATCGAAATATTGCCAAGAGAACCATGGACGACTACGAAATAAAACAAAAGATTATCAGCGCCATGTCTGTTTAAAATTCTGCATTTCAGTTTCTGATAGTGTTGTGACAACTAAGAATATTTTTGTGAGATAATTGATTGTAGTAAAAGCGCCTTTTACAAATGAACCATACAATACGTTAGCTATTTACTTTCAGTCGTTTGTGAACGCAATTTTGGCTTCGAGGGAGCACGTTATGCGCTATCCTGGTAGAATACACCATTCGAGAAAAGTTATTGTGCGTCTAGCTCGCCGCTTTAGACAACATGGTCGTGTTTAGCCAGCTCCCATGTTAAGAAGACGCCAGTTTTTATCTCAAATATTGTGGACGGATGAGGCGTCATTTACCAATATTGGTAGACTAAACCTGCACAACATGGATTATTGGTCAGAAACCAATCCACGTTGGATGCATAAACTTGATAATCAACATCGATGGACAGCTAATGTTTGGTGTGGTATAATCAACGGAATGATTATCGGTGCGTATATTTTTGAAGGTACTTTGACAGGGGAAATATACCTTAGTTTTTTAAATTGTGAATTAAAAACATGCTTGGACTTTTATTTATGGGGTAAAGTTAAAGACATCGTTTTTAAAATTCGACCGACTAGTAGAGAAGACATGATGATTCGAATTAGAAATGCGTTGAATAGTTTACCTCAAGCTGAAATAGAAGCAGCCGTATTTTCAACTAGAAGACGTCTAAATCCCTGCATTTCAAACGACGGAAAACAAAACAAAACATTGATAAATAATGTTAGTATTGTTAGTATTTTTTTAATTAGGCACACGAATATAATTGTATTATTGATTTTTCTGTTTTATTTCGTAATTGTTCATTGGCAATAAAAGCTTCAAAAATAGAAAAACCAATATGAAATTACATTCTCTGACTATTTTTGCAATGATTCCTAAACGATAAGAGAAAATGGTCTTCAGTTTTTGGTAAAATGGATGATTGGCTACGTTTAATTAAAAATTAAAATTTAATTAAAAAATCGAAGCTAGAACATTTTTTCTAAGAAAGCGCCCTCCTTTAGCAAACGAACGAACTAATTTTAAGATGATTTAACGTTATTTAATGAGGATAAAAATGCCTTTAAAACTAGCCATAGTTTATGAAATTTGGTTCACGCGCACCGAAGTTAGAGCTCTTTCAGTATTTTCAATTGTTAGACTTCCTCACGGCGTTGCTATGGTAACTAGAACAAAATGCTTGATACCACGTTTATAGGAGATTGTATTCCGAATAGAGTCTCTATTCGGACGCGAGAAAGAAAGCTTCGAAAATGCCAAATGTGATTTTGGCGAAATGTCAGCAAAACTGTTCTTTTCAGAACGACAGTAGTGAACGGATGTACACCTGGAATGAAAACATATATATATATATATATATATATATATATATATATATATATATATATATATATATATATATATATATATATATAGTCTCGATCCCAAAATACGTCGATTATGGCTACTTTGTAAAAATGCAAATGTTAATGTTAGATAATGTTAGACAAAAAAACAAAGACGATTATTTGTCCAATTGAAAGCGAAACGTGAAAGTTGATATTTTTTGATAAAATCGCACGTCTCCTTTCCCAACATACATGATTTTTAGAGACCTCATATGTAACATTCAAGACCTGAGAAATAATACGTCCCTAAGGGAACGGAGGCATGCCGAACGTGGATAGAATCTATTTACCGTAAGAGTATTCATATTGACATCGACTTGGCTCAAGTATCAACTTTGATCCCAATCTCGGCGTCGTTTCATTATGGCCTTTCACATTCTCGGGAAAGCACAACCACATTTCACTTTAAACAATTCTGACATTGATGGATTTAGTGAACAAATTATCCGAATTCCTTCAGTTTCCCTGTCTAATAACCAAATGCACGTTATCGTTGAGGTTTACGAATTTATTGGGACCGAGCTGAGAGAAGTTTATTCGGGCTTATTTAGTGACATAGCTACAATTCACAAGAAGTAAATCTTCAATCAATAAAACGAATAAAAAATAACGAAGTAAGTGACCCACAAACGTTTTTATTTTCTATAATAGAAAAATTATATCAGAGTTTGCAGGGTGAATTTTTATTATTTTTTTTAAGCAGCTATTTAATTATCTTTAAAAATATATAGGAATGACAAAAGTATCGTTCTGTATTGGTTGTTGTTGGTTAAAACTATGGCAATGCCTAACATGTCCGAGATCTTTCAATAATAATAATAATAAATTATACGTTAAATTCGCCTTTATCTACAACTTAATTCAAAGAGCATTCCATTACACATACAAGTGCCGTACATTGACGTCGCTCATTTTGAGGGGTGGATTATAAATTTTATCTGAAAAAATGCACTTGAAATTATTAGGTCTGCATTAAAGTACGATTTAGAGATTCAGCGCTAAAGAATTTAAACAACCAAGAAAAAAAATTAAATGTTCTTTACCCGAAACTTTCCTCGTTAGGAATCTGAACACATACAGTGTGGCGCAATAGTGTGACAAAGTACCATATCTCCCTGGTTTTTTGTAATTTTCTTCTTCAAAGGACTGAGGAGTGGTTTCGCAAAAAATAGATTTCTTCTTAATGATTGTGAGACCAATTAAATCGTGTTTTCTCTGCAAGAGAATAGAGCTCTTATATGTGAATTTGGGTCTTAAGATGCAGTGGAGTGTACATGTTAATAAGTTCTCAGTGGACGACGGGGGCGGAGCGTGTTTTTGCTGGGCAGTGGCGGCTCGTCAGGGTAGGCCTCTGAGGCCGCGCCTCACCCCCAAAATAAAGGAAAATTTTTATATAACTTTTTATCTATTACCAATTAGAAATATACTTTTTAACAGTTTTACAACATAATAACATTAAAAAAAAAACAAAATATAATCCCATAATAAATATTTTAGAAAATAAATTCTGACCACATCAAAAAACCGACCGTGCAATCCGTGTAAACCCATTCCTAAAGAAAGTGCTCTCGAATGAGGCGAAATAATTTTAGCTTGAAAAGTTTCGACTTCTGACCTATTTATCAACGGCCGGTGCCGATGCCGGCGAGTCACCTGATTACGACAGAGCGGGATGGCGATTGCCGATGCATGCGTTTTCTATTGCATTCTTGAGGCGATAAATCTGTAGCTTGGATATGCTTTTATTGGTTATTTAAATCACATGACTAGCGAAATATTCCAACGGCTTCTTTTTACGTGGTGCGTGCGGCTGAGAAAGAAATAGGAAATAGATTGCGATAATCGCTGATTGAGGGCGTTCTGTCTTTTAAGGTGAATAAATACGCGTGAGTAAGTTTTTGTTTTGTTTTGATTTGGTAAGTTGGAGCGTTCCATTTTTTGTATTTGCTTTTTGCTTTTGAAATGAATCCTATTCACGACATTATTGCTTCATTAATTGAAACGCCTTTTTTAAGAATAAGCGAAACTGAAAAGAAACAGATATTAGGTAGCCGTCCGACGCCGAAAATTTTAGCAATATTTAACGATAAGAGGCAAGGTAAAAAATATTCAAGAACTTTTCAAATATCTTGGTACGAAACTTATAGCTGGCTATGCGGAAGTATTTATAAAGAAAGCTTATATTGTTGGCCTTGTATTTTATTAGGTTGCGTCAAAAATAATTGGAGTTCAGGGGGCGGATATTCGGATTTAAAAAACTTTTCACGAGCAGTAAAATCGCATGAAAGTTCAAGAGAGCATATTAAAAATTCGGTAGCACTTACAAGACTGGAGCAAAATAGGGCGACTATTGCGGATGCACTACAAGAAAATGCAAGTCTTAATAAAATTGTTTATAATGAAAATGTTCGAAAAAACCGTTTATTATTAAATTATTTAATTGATGTTACTATTACTTTGGGTAAACAGGACTTGGCATTTCGAGGTCATAATGAAACAACAGATTCTTTTAACCGTGGCAATTTTAAGGAAATATTTGCATGCTTAATAAAAAGAAATGCCGAACTTACTGAACATTGTGCTAAATTTAGTAATATTTTTACGGGACAATCTAAGACTATACAAAACGAACTAATTGGTTGCATACATGACTATATTCAAGAATATATAAAAAAAGAGATCAATGACACCGATTGTTGTTTTTTTGGTGTAATTGCGGATGATAGTACTGATATAACAGAAAAATCACAGTGTTCGATAACAGTTAGGTATGTGACCAACGGATCTTTAAAAGAAAGATTTTTAGGATTTTTTGACGTTAGCGATAATAGAACAGCAGAGAGCCTTTTTCATTTAATACAAAACAGCTTAGAGCCTTATGACTTTAAAAATAAATTGGTCGCGCAGTGTTACGATGGGGCTAGTGTTATGGCAGGTGAAATAAATGGGCTTCAAACAAAAGTTAGATCTATTGCTCCTTTAGCTATGTTTACTCATTGTTGCGCCCACAGATTAAATCTAGCTTTACAACATGGAACAAAACTGATTACCCAAAGTCGTATATTTTTTGCCACTTTATTAGGAATACCAAATTATTTCCACCAATCACCAAAACGGTCTTTTGTGCTTAATCAGATAGTAGGTAATAGAATTCCGCGAGCTGTAGAAACGCGATGGTATACACGGTCTAAAATTTTAAACTTAGTGGCTAATGAATGGGACAATTTAATTATAGTATTTGAAACTATTATTAATGACTTAAGTTCTGGAACAGAATCTATTAATTGTGCAAAAGGATTTCTAAAGAATTTTAATGATTTCGAATTTTGCCTTTTAACGCATATTTATAAAAAAATTTTTAGTTGCACTGATGTACTGTTTCAAATATTACAGTTAAAGCATTTAGATATAAATTACTGCATTTCGCAAATAAACCTTGCCAAGCAACGAATTATTGAATTTAGAAACGAGGACCATTTCAAAGAACTTTTCAATATTACTAAAAAAGCCACTATTCTGCCAACTAACACACGTCGACGGCAATGTTCTAGCGACTTTGATATTTTTACTAAATATAAAATATTATATTTCGAAATAATAGATTGTATAATTCTTCAATTAGGGACGCGGTTTGAAAATTTAAATAATTTAAATTTCTTTGCTTTAGTGGATTGCACAAAATATTCGGAATATGTTAAATGCTTTCCAGACGACTTATTAAATAATTTATTAAAAAATTATCCAAACATTTTTGACAGAGATAGATTAAAGAATGAGCTTTCTGTATTGTATAGGGATGAACAATTTTCAAATTTAGATGTCGAAAAAAGTCTAGCTTTGTTATTTAAAGATTTTAAAGCAATTTTTGCGGAAGCATATAAGCTTTTTAATTTAGTTTTAACTATTCCCGCAACAAGTGTACCGGCCGAACGAAATTTTTCATGTCTTAAACGGATCAAAACCTACCTAAGAAACACAATGACACAAGAACGGCTTTCGGGTTTAGCAATGATGTCAATAGAGCAGGAATTACTGTCAGAACTTAGTGAAGACCAAAACTTTTACGACCAAATTATAGATAAATTTGCAACCTTAAAAGACAGACGTATAGATTTAATGTACAAAAAGTACTTTATCTTATTTCATACAACTATTTATTTTAAGTTTTAATAAACTAAATTATGTTTTTATTATCGCAATCACCGCTATATTTTAGTGATAGGTGTACATATTTTACTTGTTTTGTTTACTTTTTATTTACTTTTTTTATAGTTTATTTTTTTAGTTTTTAATGGTTTAGTAGGGCTATTGGCGATGACCTCCATTAAAAAAAAAGGTCAACGCGTCGCAGAATAATACCTCATGGGTGACGTGGAAATTTATTCACATTTAAACAAAATTAACCTCATGTAGCCTCACCCTTCAATATACTCACGAGCCGCCACTGCTAGCAGCGTCTCCTCCGCGGTCTTGCAGTAAAGTAGCACATTTAATTATGAGTACAATTATTGTCACTACAAGTATTTTCGTTGAAGTAACCGGAACTTGGTGTCGCCACGTTCTGTTTAAGCTGAGACTACGTAGTCATCATCAGTGACTTTGATTATTAAGTAGATAGTACGGAATTGTGTAGTTCCATTTAAGTAGCCGAATAGTAATAATTCACCCTATTCGTCACTTCCTTATCTCTGTCTTTATTTAGTCCATTTTAAAAATATGAATGGTTTTTTAATAGAAACAAAACATTTATGACGACTACAAACACTCAAATTGTGAATGTGGTGAAGAGCGTATTGGTTACGTTACGTTATTGGTCCTTTAGGTAGAATACATGCATTTCACTTAGCTTTCTAGCTATGTTAAGGACTCAAAACTAAAACGCAGGTAATTTCTCTGGTCAAAATGCTGATGATAGTCGTAAAAAAATTACACGCCTTTAAAATTCCTTAATTTTCAATAGATTTTGGTCAAATATATTGGCCAATTAAGTCTCAAAAATGTAATTTTGGACTTTGGTTTAAGAAATAATTATCATTATATATCTTATTATAAAGAGTGATTCTTTCTCTAACGTTATGTTTAATTTATATGCATTTTATACTCTCAAAAATAAACGTCACAGATAAATATTTATAGGGGAGATGAAAATAAACAATGGCGTTCTATTGGACTTTTACTTTTAAGTTAGCTGCATTTCTTTACTGAGAAAATTACTTCACATCAAGTGTGTATGACTGCTCCCATACGCTTTTATAGTTTTGGATTCTTTAAATACGCAACTGTCACTTATACCAAATTACTTTGAAGTCTTCTGGTTATCTACAAAATTCTCATTAATCCCTTGAGTCACTTCTAGAATTCTGTCATAATCATAACCCTTTGTTTGGATTTATTTTTCGTTTCCTTAAAATACCGCTTTACACTAGTATACAAAATAAACACGTTTAGTTTATTAATTTCTACTTATTTATTTGTGCTTGACAGCTGTTTCGACACACTGTGTCTTTGTCAAAAGCTAAGTTAAAACTGACCTAAATAAAATAGGTAATGATAACTATAAATATATATTAGCTCAATCAATTACTTCAATACCTTGGGATTTGTCTAATGAACGATTATCAAACAATTATAGTTTAGTTAAAAATATTAACAATAAAATGACAGAAGATAATATTGTATTCACTAGGGCGGATAAAGGAAAAACCATTATTGCAATAAAAAGAGAAGATTATATTCAAAAAACTTCAGAATTTCTGAATCCGGATAAATTTCAAAAGATCGATAAACATCCGACAGAAATATATCAAAAAATTATAAAAAATGTAATTAAAGATAGTAGCTTATTTGATGATAAAATTAAATATAAATTAACGATAATGAATCCACAAGTACCTAAGCTATATTCATTTATTAAACTGCATAAAGGCAATATGCCCATTAGACCTGTAGTGTCTTATGTGACAGCTCCAGCTCACACGATTTCTAATAATTTATTTTCTAAATAATTTTAAACCAAAATTTAGTATTAAAAATAGTTTAGAATTAATTAACAATATAAAAGATGTTACAATCCCAAATAATGCCATATTAATCTCTTTAGATGTACAAAACTTATTTCCTAGTGTCCCCCCTATTGAAGCTATTAACTTAGTCGATAATTTATTACTCAAAAATAAAGTTAATCATATTATTAAGAATGATATATTGGATTTGTTAACACTGTGTGTAGATCAAAATTACTTTGAATTCAATGGCTCCGTGTATGTAAGTAAAGAAGGTTTAATAATGGGTAATCCTTTGAGTTCTATACTTGCAGAAATATTTCTAGATAATATTGAACAATTAATGTTTAAACACCCGTTAAGAAACAAGTTCATTTATTGGTATAGATATGTGGACGACATACTAGCGTGTTTCACGGGAACAGAGAGACAACTAAGGTTATTTTTATTAATAATTTATATAAAAATATTAAATTTACATTAGAAGTGGAACAAGATAAGACATTTTTTGGATTTAACAATTATGAACAATAACAATAAACACGATTTTCAAATTTATCATAAACCATCTTACACAGATATAACAATACATAAAATATCAAATCATCCTTTTGCACATAAAATGGCAGCTTTCAACAGTTTTGTACATCGTTTAATTAGTATACCTATGTCATCAGATAACTATAATAAAGAATTGAATATTATAAAGCAGATTGCTATTAACAATGGCTATAGTCCTAATATAGTCGACAAAATAGTAAATAAAAAACAATATAAAAAAGCAATCAATTTAATCTATCCAAATAATAATTCAAAAGATATAGCCAAATTTAATACAATAACATATACAGGCAAAATTAGCTCTAAAATCAGTAAACATCTCATAAGAGCAGATTATAAAGTTGCCTTCTGTACAAATAATACATTAGGGAAATATATTAAAAATAATAAATCCAAGTCTGATAAATCTAAAAAATCAGGGGTATACGAATTAGAATGTGGTTCCTGTGATAAAGTTTACATTGGCCAAACGGGTAGATCTTTCAATAAACGTATAAAAGAACACAAATCCTCATATAATAAAGAAAAAACAGACTCCAATTACGCTAAACATTTGATAGAAGCAAATCATACATTTAAAAACGAATATAAAAGCTACAAATTGAACCATTTGGAAAGTTTAGAAATTAACAAGAGGAAAACCCGAAATATTTTATTGAATGACCAGTTGGACTTAAATGGTTCCCCTTTGTTAAATCTTTATACCTAAAGGTGGTTAAACACCGCTATTGTTTTATTGACACCATTAAGATTTTTATATATTTTTTTTTATATTTGGTACAGATTTTAGTGTCAGTTTTAAGTTAGCTTTTGACAAAGACACAGTGTGTCGAAACAGCTGTCAAGCAGAAATAAATAAGTGGAAATTAATAAACTAAACGTGTTAATTTTGTATACTAGTGTGTAATGAATTTCCATCAAGTAACGGCTACATCGATAAGAAATACCGCTTTAGGTTGTTTTGTTCAGGTACGACATAACCAAGTTGTGATATTTTTAATTTTCTATAGAATGTGGATGAATGAAGAAAGCTACTTTTTTTTCTAAAAGTTTAAATGGGCGCACACATATTATCTTAGTTTTTCTCAAATATAACTAAATCGATCTACTTGAGCACATTAATATAAGAAAACTGGATCAGCTAAAAGGTTAACAAATGAAAGTATTATTAATTTCAGTCTGCAAGGAGTAATATGCATCAGAAAAAAATTCCAGATTTAAATTTCTCGCCTTTACGTTGACAGCCTCTCTCAGCGTCTGTTGTAAATGTAGGGTTATGTTAATGTTTTACTTTAATAATCTATTCGAACTATCTAGTGCAAACTTACTTTTTCATTTAGATTTTTAACAAATAACAATATTTGTGCAAGCGACTAATGAGAGTTGTCTGCCAAGTGAATTTATTAATGTAATATTTACTACAGAAGGCCTACAAAATGAAGTTTCTTTACGCTAATCTTTAAGAGCTCCTACCACACATTTAGGTGCTGAATTAAGTAAAACATACACTAAGACATGAAACAATATTGCCTTTAACAGGAAAATAAAGCCAAGATATAATAATGTGCAATCTTTAATAACTTTTCTCGGAATAAACTTAAACTTGAGACATTTACGGTCATAGTAATTTACAAATTCAGCACAAACACTGGCCAATGGTTCAGAACTTTTTGTTTGGATCAATATTCACTTCAATAATCACAAATCTAATAGAAAATACACCTTTACAACAAACCTCATAAGAAACCCACGTAGGCAAAACGATTTTAGCAGCAATATGGCCGAACCAACCAAAAATTGGTTACCCTATTGTCACCACTGTCCTTTTAAAGTGAGTGTAGACCGAATCTCATACCAGCGCCCCCTATCTGCGGAAACTCAAGTACAAGAGGTAATAGTTTACTTGTAATAAATAATTACTCTAATTCTTACTTCAAAGTTGCAACAGAAGAATAACGACTGGTAATAGCCAATTTAAAGTAACATTAGACGATAACCTTTTCTACTCTGCAACGATTCGTTTTACTTGATAGTAATACGTTGCAGGAGTACATTTGAACGCAATGGAGTAGTCTCTGTAAGGTTCAGGAAGATACTGATACTTAGTACTAGAACAATTGTAATTTAGTAAACAGATTAGAAACAGTAACTTTAAATAATTACTATTATGTCACGGAATAGAAATGACGATCTTGGTGTCAAAACCGTAAGTAGTTGCTTGGCAGTAATTATTATATAATTACTTTACATGAGAAATTACTATAAAGTAGTACAAAGTGTTTATTGATATATAGTAAGATTATTAGTAATAAATACGTAAAAACTCTTAAAGAGTAGTAGTGGAAACAGTTATAGCTACTTTATTGCCAGCTGGGATATGAGCTTTATCTCACAAGCATTTGATAAGCAAAATTAGGGAGATATTGGTTAGCAATGTATTTCATACTTTTGATAAGTATCTCGCTTACGATTTAAATTTGTAATTTTATTTTCATTCTTAATTCTGACGTATGTAAACACTATAACATTGTAACTTACACAAATAAATTGAGTATTGAGTAAACAAAGCAGACTTTACATTAGAAAAACAACACACTAGTTTTTCGTGCCACTTCCGGTTGTGTTTTCTTAGGGGACTGTGGGAAAAAATTATTATGAAATAATTATATGCATATATTAACTCTGTTATCCGAATGTAGCGGAATTCTGTAGGATGATAGTTGTGGTCACAGGCAAATTTACCGATTTTTTATACATATTTTAGGGCAATCTTTTGAAAATAGGGTTTCACATGATCTACAGCGCCCTTGAAATTGTTTTTGCTCCTATTTTAACAAAATTTGCTTATTGGTTAATAAAAACATAATTTTTTTTCGACTATATATAAATTATTGTTAAAATAGGTATGACAAAGTGACGTTAAATCCGAATTATTCACGTAATGTTTTTATATCTTCTTTATACGTTCAGTGATTTAGAAATTTAAAGTTTTAAAACTTTCTCGCGGTGTCTTTTTAAATAAATCGCAGTCCAAAATGTAAAAAATGGGGTTTAATTGCTGATATGCTATATTCCTCATCAGCCATAATTTGGTAAGAGGCTATTTCCTTTTGTATTTTCTCCTAAACAGCCAATCAGTTATAGTGGGCCATAAAAATAGACAGCGTGAAAGATTTTTATATTGTGAGATAATCTTGGACAATATATTATTTTTATTTATATTGGGTTTTTGATATTATCAGTGTATTTATTGTTACCGCAGTCTCTGAACCCCTCTAATGTGTTTTTTTCGTCTATTTTTATGAGCAGATATAAAATAAACTGCAAAAAGTGGTAATGGAATTTGAGATAAATAAATGAAGTTGAAAAAACGAAATCGTTAAGGTGACTCATTTGAAAACGCAGCTAACAATTATCTGCAATATGGAAATAATTCAATTTATATTTATGTATTTGCTATTAATTATTTAAATTTATAAATTTACTAAAAAAGTACTAAAGACAGTTTTAAACCGCTACAAACTACTATTTGACCACGATAATCTTGTGTCAATGGTAGAAATCTGCAAAATATAAAACATAATTATTTCACTGAATATTTTGAGCAGTCGTAGGAAAATTGGGTACATTACTCTTGTCAAAGTTCTCCTTTTCAAACTGGAAAGATTTCCGCACTCCGCTAACGCTTCGTCCTTAATACCTCTTCATTTGAAACTACCATTTTCAACATTTGTTATGTAATATACTATAATTATAATTTAAAACATAAAGGAAACTTCGGTTAAAAACTTTCTTAATTAATGTTTTTATTGTTGCAGAGTAAATGTATGGCAACACCGCAAAATATTGCCAAATTTATTATGATGTCATGTCGAGAATTTTGCGAGGAATTCAAATCTGTATTAATATATAGGTTGTATTATTAAAGAAAATGACTTTAACATTTTTAAATTTATTTATGATAATTATTTGTTTTCTCTGTTAATAAACCCTCTAGGTGGGTATTAAAATATAATGACTCACCCTGTACCACGACTTATATGCTCAACCCCAACATTGTTCCAGTTCTTTGCTGCATTGTAACATTTTTGCCACCTATAAAAATCTGGGATGAAAAGTGAGCTTGAAGGGGCTAAGTACATCTTTCCTGGCACACGAAAATATTTTTATATCATTGTCATTTGTTACAAACACCGAAACATTTTCTAACAACCCGAAACATTAAAATTCGAGACGTAAATGCGACAACGCATTAAAATGCATAGAGAACAAAGTTATTGTTGAGTGTTACCATATTAAGCTCCTTTCCAAAAGCGCACGGAGCGACGGCATGCTCTCCTGGGTATCCATTTTTTTAAATATATCAAGGGAGTTGTACGTACGTAAGACGCAAATATCTGTCGCTGCAACCTGCATGGAATTGGAGGATAATATTTTATACATGGAATTTCTTCAACGATAGAATGTTAAATTTTTCCGCTATTATTGTTTTCTTAGGGTCTATTTTATTTTATTTAAATTTTTGAAATTAAAGAATATATTCTGTTAACTGCCACTAACTTTATTTTGTTAATTACAGCGGACTACAGTTTCATAGTCTTGTGACATTTTCATCGCAATAACTTAAAACTAAAAATACAACATTCTATATAACCTTTCGCCCGATGATATATATATATATATATATATATATATATATATATATATATATATATATATATATATATATATATATATATAACAAACACGTTTATTAGTCCAAAAGAAAATTACAATTTAAAAAAAAATAAACATAGACATCTACAATAGGAATAAAAGGCCAGTTATCAGCATCCTTCACAAGGGAAGGGGCTCTTGAAGCCTATTAAACAATTATAAAAAAAAATATTATTAACTTTCATAAAGTTAGTTAGGTTGAGTGAGGCAGGGTGATTAAACAAAAAAAAAATATATACATAAGAAAGTACGCGTCCAAGCTAATAGCCCTATGCTACTGAGGCACGAGACAGCAAGTGAGAGAGAGTTATTTTAGACATATGCAAAGTAGAGAGGGGATGGACGAGAAAATAAATACTAGTTTTTTGTTTAACGAGATCCGCTGTAATTGTAGTTGTTGGCCCAGCAATTTATTTTTCATTGATTTTTTAAAGGATGCAACCGACAGTGACGTAGTGGTTATTTTATATTTGTTGATTAAGTTAGCAATTTGATAAGAATAACTTTTTTTAAACTGTTCTTTGTTGTGTAAGGGTACTGATAGCAGATAGTGTCGGCGTAAATTTAAATTATGCACATCCGTACGGTATTAAAGTTTATCGAGAAGATATGGAGGACGGTGGATTTTAAAATGTTTTAAAAAAAGCAGACAGAGTGTAAGATACGACGATGTTGCATGTGAAGCCAGCCCAATTCGGGGAGTTTATGTGAAACCGTCTGACTTCGTCTAATGCCATAAATAAAACGTATGTATGAATTTTGTACCTTTTGAACCCGATTTTTAGCCTGTAAATCAAGGAAAGGAGCATAAACGTTGTCTGCGAAATTAAAATGTGACAAAATGAGAGTGTCGGACAACAAGGCCTTGGTTTTTTGATTAAGTACATGTCGATGAGAGTACAAGGGTTTTAATACTGAGAATGCTTTTTGAAGGCATGAAGTTACGTGATCATTAAATTTTAGTTTATTTTCTATGACAAGGCCGAGACTTTTAGACGAGTTTTTAAAAGCAACAGGGTTGGTGCCGATTTCGATTTTAATTGTGGATTCAAGACGTAAGCGTTCAGTCTCGTTAGAAAATAATAATGCTGCGGATTTACTTGGGTTAATCTTAAAAAGATGTTCATTGGATTTACTGAAAAGATAGTGTAAGTCACGGTTGATTTGATTGTTTGCTACTTCGACTTAATTGGGGTTAAAAGATAGGTAAATTTGAGTATCATCTGCGTAGAGTTGATACTTGCAGTGACGAAGTGATTTCATGAAATTAAATGTGTAAATACTGTACAAAAGAGGACCGAGAACGCTACCTTGGGGAACACCCGCTGTGATATTGAGTAAATCGGATTGTTTGCCATTCAAAATTACCCTCTGGCTTCTGTCCGCGAGGAAAGACGCCAACATTGCCACCGCCGACTGGCCAAAGCCAATATATTTTAGAATAGAAAGCAATATATTATGATGAATCAAGTCGAAAGCTTTTGTGTAATTTAATAGAATAAGAACAGTTGCCCGGTTAAAATCTTGTGCTCTGACAATATCATCTACAATATGGGATAAGCCAGTGGCGCAACTGTACCCGGTTCTGAACCCAGATTGTTTGTAAGGGATGATATTATTACTGGATACATATGAGGAAATTTGAGATTCCATTACTTTTTCCAGAATTTTGGAGAGCGTAGGTGACAAGGAAATCGACCTTAGTTGACTAAAGTCGGTAGGATTTTTTACTTTAGCTAGTGGGATGACATGTGCTAACTTCCAAGTTTTTGGAAAATATTGATGTAAAATTCAACAGTTGACAATGTGTATTATGTATGGAATAATAACAGGATAGCACAAGGAAATTAGAGTAATATTTAGGTTATCTGCACCGAACGACTTAGACTTAATACTGAGAATAATGACGGCTAAAAATTCTTCTGATTATTATTATAAAAATCGATTGAATCTTATTTGGGGCCAGTACGATTTTTTTGTTAATTCTGTAAAAAATGTGTTCATTTGATTTATGTTTTGAAGTTATTCGGGAATGTTCTTGTGAGATTTGTTTAGAATATTTAATCTTTTTAATTCTGCCCATTTGTCTTTGATACTGCAATTGTGAAATTTATTGTTTAAATAAACTTTTAAAAACTAAATTTCGGAGCTGCTTATAATAGTTCCAATGCTCGGTAAGTCTGGTACGTCTGAATCGATTTAAAGCCTGATTTCTAAGATTTTTTAAAAGTCTAATGTCAGTCATCCAGGGACAGTTGGGTTTATTTGAACGGTTATCAGTTCTCAATAAGGCATGTCTATCAAACCGCTCCAAAATTGTATCAGTGAGAAACGAAATTTTTTCATCGATTTTATCTATGCTATAAATATTTTTCCAAGGGGCGGCCTCCAAGTCGGCCTGAAAATAAGCCATATTAATTTGTCGCAAAGCCCTGTACTTAAAGGTATTATTATTTAACACTGGTGAACGAAAGTCTAGAACGATATATACTAGCAGATGGTCTGAGAGACCCGCGTTCCTGACACCTACATCCTGCACATCTTCCAAATTGTAACATATTAAATCAATCAAGCTGGAGCTCGTACGCGAAATTCTAGTCGGCTCAGAAATTAGCTGACTCAGTTTGAAAGTGAAATATTTTCAAATTGTATTATATGGGGACTATCATGATCAAGCATATTAATATTATAGTCTCCGAAGCACATAATCTTATAACATTGAGTGTAGTTCGATTAGCATATCTTCGAAATACAACATCATTAAGGCTTATTTGGTGGCCAGTATTGCCAATAATTATTGTGACATTACCATGTTACGATTTAATCCAAACAAGCTAAGCAAAACTATATAATTAAAAGAAGATTTAATATAGATTCCCACTCCCCCCCAGCCCAACAATATATATATATATATATATACCATATATACAGTGTCACGTTAATATTTTGCGTTAGCCAACTCTCAGATATTCCAATAATAGAATAATCATTCTGAATAAGACTGTCTTTGAAGATATCAAAATTATGCAATAAAGATCTTACGTTAACATGCACGCAACGCAGCATAGGTGAATAGAATTTTTATTAAATAAATGGGAAAAGACGCGGATTGGAATGCTATAAAAAAAATAAAGAAAGAAGAAGAAACAGATGTCTCGAATCACAAGCGGTCTCGAGCCGAATGAGCAGCGCAACTCCAGGTATACTTTAGAGCTACATACTTTACAATATACAAATAGTTATTTATATTTTACATAAAGCAGGGAGATCTATACAGTGTTATGATATGAATTTATTAACAATATATTTTTTATATATATAAAAAAAAAAAAAAAAATAAGTACTTAGGTTGTCAGGTATCATCTCGTAAGTGATCAATTTATTAAGCGAAATTTAAAAAAACAACAAAAGAATATATCCCCTGTAGCACAAAATATAGGTCCTAGCCTAGTGCACTGTTGGCCCAATATTTACAAGTGGGGCCAATATAGAAGTTTTTTCGCCTACGTTGGTGTTGTATTGGCAAAAAATATATGTTTCGATATATAATGCCACTTTTGGACCCCTGTAGGACCAATATTTTATCAGTGAGGCAAATACAAAAGTTGTTTAGCCTATGTAGGTGTTATATTGGCAAAAAAAATATATTCTATATATAATGCCACTTTTGGGCCAATGTAGTACCAATATAATATATAAGCTCTTATATATTACTATCCGTTCGATGTTTTTTAATCAACGTTGCACCTTTGTTGGGCCAATATGGACATAACATATTTTTCGAGAATATTCTTCCTCTATCGGTCAGTTTCGGTCTTGTTCGAATGCATGCGGGGTATCGCAGGACCTTGTGCTTCTGACATCCCAATAGTGTTGTTGGATTAGAGAGTATTCTCGGTAAATATGAGATAAGTTTTAGTTTCTGTGTGTGGTCACAAAACGATTCGAATAACTTTTTAATTGCGCAACTTTTATACAGGATAAGGCTTAAACACACAAACCTGCAACCTTGTTATCAGGAATAGAAAGATGGGTGTACTAATATTCAATCAGTTCATTCTTATCTCACAGCTAATTTTTCTGCAAAATTTTGTATGAATTGTATGAGTCTAGGTTTTATTAAGAATTTTTTAAACATTTTGAATGGTTGCCATTTTGTTCCGCCATATTGGGTTTTACCGATATGTTACCCTGTTGATTGGCTAGTAGTTTTTCACTTATGCCGCGAACAGACAGACAGACCCACGAAATTGAGAAAATATATTTTTCGGTATCTTAGAACCCTGAAACGTAAAGATCTAAAAAAAAACTCGGAGGGTATCTTTTTAAGATTACAATACTTTCCCTTACAAGGAAAGTAAAAACAAATATTTATAAATGCGTCGAATCTGGGGATTAAAAAGTAGTATTTATTTCTCAAATTTCGTGTCCTTCGCGACTTTTATTGGCAACTCTGCTTCAAATACAAAATGCAAATGGCCGGTCAGTGTATGTATTCACGGAAGACGGCAAAGACGCCATAAAACGTTTTTCGAAGAAAATTGTTGTGAGATAAAGTGCTAATATTTATTGCATTTTGGTAAGTTTTATTTACGTCTATATTTTGCATTTGTAGCTGTAGAACTAGGTACATAAATTGTTTTCAAAATATTCACAGCTGAATATTGCCAGTAAAGAAATGTCGAGATCGGATTCATTTATGACTTAAGTCTTTAAGCTTTAAATCAGTTGTGATTCCTTCAGTTATAAACAATTTGCATAAAAATAGGGCTTTTTTCACTGTATTAAACTTACATTAGGTACAGGATTTATTTCTGCTATAGAATTGATTTTGATATTTATTATACCCAATATTATACCCTCTTTGGCCCAATATAAAATTCAAGTTTACACTTTATTCCAACTTAAAGCATATGGCAGGTTTTAAATGTAATTTGACCCTTTGTCAACATTTCTGA
The DNA here is from genome assembly GCA_030620095.1 of Kuschelorhynchus macadamiae. Taxonomy (NCBI): domain Eukaryota; kingdom Metazoa; phylum Arthropoda; class Insecta; order Coleoptera; family Curculionidae; genus Kuschelorhynchus; species Kuschelorhynchus macadamiae. Next base: position 928,088 of record JAUTXW010005426.1, read on the forward strand.
AAATTGATATCTAGGTTTTAATTCATGTCAAAAGAAGTTTTTTTTTATAATTGCGCCAATAATTTTTTTATAATTGCTCCATAACTCTAATGGGGGGTTAACTGGTTCGTAAAGTAAATTATTTCATTAATTAATATTGTCTTTTAACGGGTTTTTGGGTATGCAGCTTTGAATTATACAAACTGTTTGTTATTTTGGTGGAGAATAACACGTAAGGGTAAAAAAGGGATAGGGCGAAAGTGAAAATGTATTTAAACAATCGAATCATATGTCGTTTTATAGGCTTTTGGACATTCAAATCCCAATTTGAAATTTATTTTAATTTTCATAGATAAAACATTTATGGGTGATAAATATTTGGATTTATTTCGAATTTTTTTCTTCGAGATACTTTTCTAATGTAAAAAGTGTAGTACAATATATCAAAAAATTTGACAGAGGGCCGAACGAAATTTGAAACCTGCCATCTCCTTTGAGTGTAAATCCTACAGTGTGATCTATCTACGAGGGGCCTAGGTATACCTTATTATCTCCGACATAAATTATATGGAAAGAAGTTTTATATAAAAGTTATTCGTTTTAAAACAATCTTCAATTTTTTAATACTTTAAGACGACTCAGCTGAGTGTTTTGTCGTTATATTTATTTGTTTTTATTTATTTAAGGGGCAGTGCGAAGACGATGCAAAGATGTTATGTCAAAGATATAAAAAAGACAATTTCGTTATTTTAGTAGGTGCAAAGGACGTTAGATCAAAATTCACGCAATGTGCAAATTACACCATTAGGCACTTAGCTGGAGGATGAAGAATTAGTAGAAAACGATCTGGCAGTTCAAGAGTCTAGTAACTGATAGAATCTCATATTCATGTTTTGTTGATTTTTGTTATAGATTATAAAACCGAAAAATTAAATGATATATTTTACTTAAAACTCTCTCTATAGTACGTATGGTGTTAAAGTCAGTTACACGGTGCTATTAAAAAAAATCTGATTGAATTTTTCAAGTGACTTAGTGCTAAATCTTTATTAATAGAGCGATTGTTAAATTAATATAATGTATAAGTGTGTCTGGTGGCAGCAAAACGGTTTTTACAATAAATTTTAAACAAATTTTTCAAATATAGTTTTAAATTACACTATATATATATATATATATATATATATATATATATATATATATATATATTGAAACCTAAAACCATGTTTAAAATTTTTTTGACATCCTCTCATTTTTTTTATTGTTAAAAAACAGACATACTAATCACATTATAATAATTTAAAAATCGAGCTCTATTACAATAAAGGGCCTATGTATATTGGCAATAAAAAAAAACAAGTTGGGCTCAGTATTTCCAGGATCAGTTCTTTTTTTAGGACCCAGATAAATTCGATATATTGGAGGTATATTGTGGAACAACATTGGTTCTAAACAGGATGCCAATATTGGCTTACAATAATGGGATAATATTTAAATAATCTGACGAAAACTTTCTTGGTCCCAAACAACTAGCCAATATTTGACCAATAAATATGTGCTGCAGGGGTATATATATATATATATATATATATATATATATATATATATATATATACATTAAATATCATACACATGTGCATGCACTAGACGGCATTTGCATTATATTGTATTAAGTAACTTTACTAATGAAAGTAATAATGTAATTTCGTGACCAGTCTTATGATAATGTGTTCTAATTTTAACTCTTGCAAAAAAAAGACATAAATATTGTGGTTAGATACAAAAAAAATAGTACAAAAAGACCCACCAGTTCAAGAGGAGAAATATGTTAAAAAAAATTAACAGTTTTACCGAATAGGTACATTTAGATAAAAAACATTTTTCAATACTCATGATTGAACCACTCTAAACAAGAATTAATTATACATAGGTATAAATATAAATCTATCCATTTTGAATCGAACTACTTTAATCTACCGTTGTTATGAAAAAAAGATTAAAAATAACTTGATGGCAAAAAAAAACTTTAATTAATAACTTAAATCAAATATGAATAAATGAGTTCTTGGTAAGATTGTAAAGAAGAAATAAAAAAGAAAGGTACATACTTGATCAGTTTCGAAAGTTATTTCTATCGATTACAAAAAAAGGTACATTAGGATAGAAGTGCATATAAATTTTATTAATACATTGAATTAAATATTAGTTCATAAGCTAGTGCCGTGCGAGTAAAGAAGAAAAAAAAAGAGTAGGGGAGGCCGGGGCAGGTTGCAACACGGATAAGTTGCAACACACCTGATATCTAAGGCACAATTATATTTAAAATCTCTTGAACGCACTCTTCCATTCAATATCGACTGGCAAACGTGTTGGCGAACGCACTTTATTCTTGTCGAATGACAGACGGTTTTTTCAGGTTACTTGATTTGTGATTGTTGAGTGTAATATTTTTGAACAGTTTTTTAATAAATTAAACCTCTCTGCTTTGTTTTTCACACGTGTCATTAGTGGTAAGTTATAGCACATATATTACGTGTTTATTGCCTAGATAATAATTGGGATGTCTACATAACAACAAAAAAATTTAGAGGTTAGATTAGGAAGGTCAAATTGAGGCAAATTGCAACACTCTGCTCGGGACACTTTGCAACGGTGTTGTAACTTACCCCGGTGTTGCAATGCCCCGTTTTCATTTTATTCCATCATTTTAGTTTATTGCTTCATATAAATTTTCTTTTTCTAGGGATCATGAGAAATTATAAGAAAAAAACCGAAGGGGTACGACTCCGGATAATGTTATTAAACGCGCTGCCCAATTAGTATTAGAAAATATTGGGAATAAAGAGTTTTCTATTAGAAAAATCGCTAAAGATTTTAATATTCATTATTCAACGCTTTCACGATATGTAGCGAAAACAAAAAAATTTCGCGAAACGAAGCATACAATAGAAATGCCAGATAGCGGTTATGCCAAGCCACGACTAATATTTAATAGAGAACAAGAACAAATTTTTGTGAAGTATATTAAAAAATGCAGTGATATTATGTTTGGACTTGATCCGATTGGGGTCCGCAAGTTAGCATATCAATGTGCAAAGTTACATAATCAAGTTCCTTCTTCTTGGGATGACCACGAAAAAGCTGGAGTGGAGTGGCTAAATCTGTTTATTAAGAGAAACACCGACATTTCTATCCGCCAGCCCGAAGCCACAAGCCTTGCCAGAGCTTCCAGTTTTAATCGCACAAACGTAGATATGTTTTTTGCCAAGCTCATGGATGTTCTATCGCGTAACCAATTTCAAGCTTCTAGAATATGGAATATGGACGAGACGGGGGTGTCAACCATTCTTCGCCCAAGAAAAGTATTAGCACAAAAAGGTAAATACACATTTAATATCCTATACTGATTTCTGTTTAATGCACTATGTTGTTTCTTTACAGGTGCTAAGCAGGTAGGATCCATTACTTCGGCTGAGCGAGGAGAAATGATCACACTTGCGGTTGCCGTAAATGCCCAAGGAAGTTTCATACCACCTATGTTCATATTCCCAAGGAAACGTTTCAGAGAATATTTTATCCGCGATGGTCCTTCCGGTTGCATAGGCGAGGCAAATGGGTCCGGCTGGATGCAAGAAAATACGTTTTATATTTTTATGCAGCATTTCATCTCACATGTCAAACCATCGAAGGAAACTCCAGTGATTTTATTATTAGAAATCATTCATCCCACAAGTTGTAAAGTTCTCAATCTATGCAAAGAAAACGGTGTCATTATGGTCTCTTTTCCACCACACTGCTCACATCGGTTATATATATATATATAAAAAATGCTGTATATATTATTATTATAAACAACCCAGGAAAAACTCTTACTATTTTTGATTTGCCACAGATCATAAAGCTTGCATTTTTAAATGCAGTAACTCCTAAAAATATCACTTCAGGTTTTTCAGCTTCTGGAGTTTATCACTGAATCTGATTTTGCACCAGCTTTTACAACGGATCGGCCACAACCGGAATCGCTAAGCAGCATTGATAAAATGGATCAAACGTCGAAGTGGCCGGTACACCGAATCCAGACACAGAAGCAGTTAGTACACATACTTTGGATTTTCCTGGACCCCAGATAAGCAGCAACCAAGCACTTCAAAATTTATATAGTGTGTTAGACCCTTTCCTAAAGATTTTCCTGATGAGCAGGAACCAAGCACCTCAAAATTTAGCCCGGAGTGTGTTAGACCCTTTTCTAAAGATTTTCCTGATGAGCAGCAACCAAGCACCTCAAAATTTAGCCCGGAGTTGGTCAGACCCTTATTAAACCCCCCCACGCGTGGTTCAGTCTAAAAGAGGTAAGAAAAGAAAAAAAAACTGCCATATTAACCGACACACCTGAAGAAGAGGCTTTGGAAAATGAGGAAAAACTGAGAAATGAAAGAAAGAAAAAAAACGTCCACAAATATTGACAAACCAAGACAAATGAAAAAATTAACATCATGTAAGAAATGGCCAGAAGTTTGACAAATATGCCCCAATGACTCTTCAGATGATGAACCACTCATTCATATAGTTAAGAAAAAAACCATAGCGAGAAAGCATCCTAAGAAAGATGATGACTGGGAAATTTCTTCTGAGGATGACGACACGTTGTGTCTAGTTTGTAACGAAATTTACCAGGGCGAAAAAGAGAAGGAAGACTGGTTACAGTGCACAAAATGTAAAATGTGGGCCCACGACCACTGCGCAAAATCTGATCCATTTTATATATGTATAAATTGCTTTTCTGAATACTCAGATGAACCAGAGTAGTATGTTGAAACTTACCCATCTTATTGTTGCAAGTTGCCCCACAAATGAGGTGTTGCAACACATGACTTGGTCAAGAAATATATGCGTATAAGCGTTAATTAATTTTTTTAAGCCTCTCATTATATTTTGATGTATTAGCGAAATGGATAGGAACAAGCGGGGAGTATAAACTGGTCTGCAAAGTTACCTGATTTTACTCCATGTGATTTTTTCCTTTGGGTATATTGCAAAGAACAAGTTTATGTAATTCTGCCTATACTATAACTACCATCGAAAATATGAAAACCAGGATTAGAAACGTGTTTTGCAAATAGATATTAACTGATGCAATTTTGATAACAATGCTTGTTACTGGTATTGGCTCCAGCTGATAGTTGGGAAACTACAATTTTTTCCCTCAAGTATCATTCTGGCGAAAACTATTAAATTTGCGATGATAGTATGTTATACATAAAACATCCAGGATTGCAAGCTGAATTCAAAACTGAAATAAAAAATACAGGGTTACATTTAAAAATGTAAAGTTAGACCACGCCCAACTTTTTTGAACCACTTTGTATCGTGAACGCTCGTCACAAAATAAAGTTTGCTGAATATTAAAAATGTTTTTTTTTCAGTCTCAGCTATCACAGAAATAAAGGGGGGGTCTCGCTTGCCAGACTTACACTGTATATACAGGGTGATTCACGGGGAAAATGTCAATACTTCAGATGCGTATTCAGGTGCCAAAATTAAAGATAAAAGTCTATATAATTTTCCTATTTTTTAAATAAAATCTATGATAATATAAATATTGAAGTGCCAATTTATATCAAGGGTTTTTTTGGTATGACGAATTCAAATCTAATCTTGTTATAGCTCTTGCTTATAGGGGGCGTTACGTACATGTTTTTCTACTCCTTCGAACAATCACAACTTTTTGGTACAGCACTGTATTAAATTTTTGAGTAAACTATATGATTCCTTTGTTACTTTTACGTCAAAAGGTATACCTGTTAAAAGTTGATACGAGCAACCATTTACGAGATATTTGGATTTAAAACAATTTCAGCGCATGTGATTTTTTTATCATATACACATAAAGTATGCATGTATTGTAAAAAAATAGAAGTGTGCCTTACCTGACAGAACAACTGCTGGTTGGCGTTGCCATCTTTTCTTCTGTTACTTAGTAATAGTATTGTGAGTTATTAATGTGATCAAATTTTTTTCGCTGTCAAATTCTGTTCATAACTTTTATTACCTGACAATAATCATTTAAGAAGGAAACATTAGATCTAAGTACGTCACTATGCCTACGATATTCTCGCATCGTGAATATGTAGATATGATATTCGTCTATGGCTGCTGCCATGCCATGGGGAATCAATTCAAGCAGTCCTGGAGTACCAGCGTCGTTTTCCAGATAAAAGGGTACCAGATAGAAGAGTTTTTCAAGATGTTTTTTCTACTGCTGGAGAATCTGAGATGCTTTTAAGTGCGAAAATTGTATCTGATAGATAATAGGCAGAGACCTGACGTTGAATTAGAAGATACTATACTCAATGATCCAAGCATAAGTACTAGGGGAATTGCACATACTTATAATATACAATCGTCGAACCTGACGTTGAATTAGAAGATACTATACTCAATGCTCCAAGCATAAGTACTAGGCGAATTGCACATACTTATCATAATATACAATCCTCTGCTTGGAGAAATCTTCACAATAATTGTTTATACCCATTTCATTTACGAGTTCAACATTTGCAAGGTGGTGATTTTGAGTTGAGAATGTAATTCTGTAATTGGATTAATGAAGATCGAAGGTCGTATAGGTATGTTTTATTCATTGATGAAGCACATTTTACGCGTGATGGTATACATAATCTTTACAATAAACACCGGTGGTCCTATGAATAGCATAATTTCCAACATAAATTTAGCATTAATGTGTGGTGTGGCAATGTAAATTGTCATTTAATAGGTCTATTTATAATCGACGGTAGTCTTACAGGATACAAATATTTAGACTTTCTTGAAAATCACTTGGAAAATGTATTGAAATATGTTAACCTTAATGAAAGAGAAAACAGCCCATGCACACTTCAATTTACTTATAAGGGATTTTTTAAATCAGAACCTTCCAAACCGATGGATTGGTTGAAGTGGTCCGTATAATTGACCTCCTAGATCGCCAAACCTTAACCCTTTCGATTATTGTATTTGAAGGCAGATCAAATCACTGCTATATTACACTAAAGGATCGGATAACAAACACAGCACAAAACCTAAAAAATGCGCCCGAATGTGTATGTTTGAGTCACTGAATACACACCTCAAAAAAATGTGTTAACCTTTCTCTTCAAAGCTTTGTTGCCAAGATGCGTTCAAATTTCGAGAAAAGACAAACTTTTAAAATTTTCCAATAAAAAAAATCACAAGCTCCGAAATTGTTTTAAATCCAAATATCTCAAAAACGGTTGCTCGTAACAACTTTTCACAGGTATACGTTTTTGACGTAAAAATGACAAGGGAATGATTAATTTTACTCAAAAATGTAATACAAGGCTGTACCAAAAACGTGTGATTGTGAATATATATATATATATATATATATATATATATATATATATATATATATATATATATATATATAAAGCACAGGACATACAAACTCCATTCGATATTGCATACTTGCGAAATGAATGGATTTATTTTTCTAAATTAGTAAGAAAACAGTTTAAGTTGTCAAATTTAGGTGCAACATGTTTAACAAAAAAAGCCTTCTACTAGATCTCTTGCAACGGATTTTTGATTTAGTTGATTAGTTCATTATAGAGTCATTTAGTCATTTACGAGGGAAGTAAAAATAACGGCCTTTAAAAATATATTTAAATATTATTCCGTTAATGTCATAGCGCTCTTACTAAAAGACAAATTGAGTTTAAAAAAGCAATTTTACATTCTACACAAAAATTAAATCAAATGTACGTCTTCGATGTTTTAAAAATAGTTGCTAAAGTTAATGACCCATTACTTATTTAAGAATCACCCTGTAGATGTTGTAAATGTATTTAATATTGAGATGACAATATTTTTAAGGGTATTAATTCCCAAAATTAACATACATAAGCCAGGCTCTCAAATTGCTGCTAGGCGGCCTAGCGTCATGCTAATTAAGTTCTGTAACAAGTTACCTAAGCATATTAAAGGCCTTTTCAGTTTAACTAGATTTAGGCATCAGTTGTGACACTTCCACTTAAGCGGTTCTTTTATTTAAGAAGTTTATTTTAGATAAACCAGTTTAAAGTTTATTGAAATTTAAAATAAATATTCAAATTGTTTATGTTTATTTTAATTAAGAATTCTTTGAGATTCATACACACTATTTATTTCTTTGCTTTGCCCTCTAGCTGCTTAGTGTGATGCTGATGCGCAGGCACAAAGAAGTGAGTATTCACATTTGTCGAATACCACTTTTTTTAATGGGCGCTAGGTCTAGATAACCAAAAGATAGAAGATAATATAATAGTTATGACAATTTTTATAATAAATTTTATTTGGCTAAGGAAAGCAAATGAAATTTACTTCATGAATTTATTTTAAATTCTCCCTTTAAAAAAGGAGTGTAACATCAACACAATCAAATCTGTTTTATATTGGCAGATTCAATACAAAGTAAGCCAAAAAATAAAACTAGAGCACTTATTAGTCCATATGATCTTATAAAAGTTTAAACAAAATTAAACATATGTTATTAATGTAAAATTCACCTCAAATAAAAAATAATAAGAACAGTAAATATATTATCTCTGTATAGTACCTCACAATGACGCCCCCTGTTCAAAGTAATATGACAGACGGAGACAAACGGTCACTTTTGGCATACCCGAATAGCCCAAAGTCGAACTGCATAAGTTAAAATTTTGATAAATCTTGTTCACTGGAATCAGTGCTGGCTCCCCTATTATAACTACATTGATGTGTTAATTTTGGAAAAATATAAGTAGTTTTTCAAATAATAATTGCAATGTCAGATATTTTTTGTCACCCGGTATTGAACCGAAAATTAATTATTTTGAAACAGTTTATTGACAGCTACTTTATGAAAAATTTTACATTTATGAAAAAAACTAAGCCATTTTTGAAGTTGACTGTGGCTGTGGTTCTAATGGTTCGATTCCTTCTAAATCGTTGTCTTCCTCTGAAAATGATGAGGTTTCGTCGTCACTACTTGAAGATCCCAGTGTGATAACTCAATCATCAATAACCGTTTCAATTTTACCATCTACTTCCCAGTGTTTATCTTCAATTTTCCGCCGATATTGAGTCAATCGCTTCTAATGTTATTTTATTTAAATCTTTAATTAAAAGTTCACCGGTGTTGCGCTCTCGAATATATTTTTTACTCCTGCCCATGCAAGGTCAATAGGGTTGAGGTCGCACATGTATGGAGGCAGCCCTAAAGGTGTATCACCGAGGTTACGTAAAAGACCGTCAATTTTATACTTTTTTTCTCTAGGCTTGTTGACTGATATTACTTCATATAATTGATATTTTCTCTATGTTAGATCACATACAAGATTGTTCGATTTAAACCACCATATCATATGAGCTTTTGTAGAGTATTTAGTTGGCACTTTATCTTCTACGTGAGAATGATAAGACGCATTATCCATTACCACGACTGATTTGGGAGAAATGTTAGGTAGAAGCTTCTCGAGCAACCACTTTTCAAAATTATCTCTATTCATCTGTCCATGATAGTCTCCAGTTGTTAGTCCCGAGCGAAAAACTAAAGCAGCACCTGGAACGAATCCGGATTCTGAACCAGCATGAACTATAATAAAGCGACTACTAGAGCGGATTCCCTGAACAACACCTGTAACACTTTCACTTTGCCAGCATTTGTTCACTGTCATATCATTATCTACCCAGGTTTCGTCTAGATACACAATATTGCGTCCTTCTTGCCTGTATTGCCTTATAGTTGATAGATATTTTACACGCCAGTGAAAAATATTTGGTCTCTCAATAAGCAATTTTCTTTTATTTTGTCACTTGCGCCAAACAAAACCATTTGATCGTAAAAGCCGATTTAAGGTTTCATACCCGTACGGAAAATCTATTTTGTTCTTTACAGCACGAAGTAGGTGTTTGCAGGTCGGAACCTTCTTCAAGTTTATATAAAAATCCTCTATTGTTCGTCGAATTACTTGAAAATCACCATCGTCAATTTTATCTTTGTATGATAATCGATGCTTTTTTTTTCCAGGAGATTTTAAAGGTGAAGTAGAACATGAGCGATCATTATGTTCGTTTTGAATTTTTCTTACACTACTTTTCGAAACACCAGTGTAAAACGCAGCGCGTTTTGTTCTATTGAAAATTGGAATAGTCAAACTATTATTTTCAGCTTCTCTAGTACAGTCCTCTAAAGCGCTCGCAATAACTTCACGTGCACCGCTTCGAATTGTTTTTCCTCTTTTGCTCGCCATGGTTACTTCGAAATAATAATTCAAATTCAACTTAACGCATTTATATAGAAATGAAAACAAATGCTCGAAATGTATAGGCGCCACTGGAAATAGGTAGAACCTTCTAGCGGCAAGTGCATGGAGATCTAGGCACATCTCATTACAAGTGGACCAGTTGTAAATTTACTAAATCCTCGATTAATTTTCCGTACCGCTTAGCTGGCGCATTTTATAGGTGAAGCGGCAAACTATTACAACAAATAAAATAACATAAAATTTATTTGCGTACACAAATTTTACTTTTCCACTTGCTTAAGACTATAAACCATTATTTTAAGAACCGCCCGGTTTTCTTTGGTGTCCCGATGTGTAGCCGATTTATCTATAAATGTTTTTTCTCATAAGTTCTGTCATTAAGGGTTCCCCAGCAACAGCCGATGTCCTCCCTCTACAAGAAACAAAAAAAAGTTGAAATTTGTTCGCCATAATTTATGCTTACTATAATTCCTTATCACCTCAAGAATTTTTTTCTAGACAAATGTAATCTTTTTTTAACAACCGCGGAAGTATTTATTTCTAAAAACACTAATTTAAATTTTTAGTCATTTAGCGTTCACTTGAATGCTTCAAATAATATAAATTTCACTAAAAATTTGTTACCGGTTTAAGTCTTTTTAACCCTTGTATTTCCCAGCTGGAGGAAAATTTAAAGGGAATTAAATTAACGGCCGTTTAATTGCCAGGGAAGACCGTGGGTTTCTTTTAGCTGCGAGATATTTAAGCCGTTTAAATTTATTTGAGGCTTTTATAGCACCGAGTTGGATAAATCCATGCACCTTGCGCACTTGATCTTGCTAAAAAAATCCAAATTTCATATATTAAGCAAAATTTTATGAATTTAACCATGTTGATAAATCTTCCTTAATATATATATATATATATATATATATATATATATATATATATATATATATATATATATATATATATATATATATATATATATATATATATATATATATATATATATATATATATATATATATATATATATATATATATATATATATATATATATATATATATATATATATATATATATATATATATATATATATATATATATATATATATATATATATATATATATATATATATATATATATATATATATATATATATATATATATATATATATATATATATATATATATATATATATATATATATATATATATATATATATAAAATCAATAAAAATGCGCTTTCACACACCTTTCAAAATCAAAAGTTATAATTTTGGCCGGAAAGATATGTAGAATAGCAGAAATATATAATTTCTGCAGGTGCAAAACGGCCTACAAGAAGAATTTCTTTCTATTATGTCACAGGGTACCCTCCTGCGATCATGATTTCTGGTCCATTACCCTCATCAGGCAGGCTTGTATATAGATATGAAATAATAGATTATATATATATATATCTATATACTATATATATATATATATATATATAATATATATATATATATATATATATATATATATATATATATATATATATATATATATATATATACAGGATGTCCCAATAGTGCGTTCTCGGTTGATATCTTGATAACGGATTGCGATATAAAAAAAGTTCAAACGCAAAAGTTGTAGAACAATACGGGCTACATAACCTAAAATTATTTTCATTTATACAGGGTGTCTCAAAAATCTGTAGCGAAGCAAAGTTGTGTTTTTTCTTATGAGACACCCTGTATATTTTGCATATTTAGATTTTGCTCGTGATTCTACACATTTTTTGTATAACATGTCCTATGTCTAAATCTGATAGTTTTTCTAACATCCGCCATTTTGTAAAAAATTATGAATTGCAGTGCCTTTTTTCAAACGACGTGGGCCGTTGGCTTTTTGATATAGGATTATGATTTTTGGCAGGAACATTAACAAAAGTATGGGTTGACTTTCAACGTGAACAAAATTTGTCGGCGTTGTACAGGGGGTCCTAGATAAGTAGGAGAAATTAAAAAAATTAAAAACATCATATCTTCATTTTTTTAAAGGAATGTATAGTATTTTAATATTTTAGACTATTCGTGACCCAAAACCCTATCTTTCGTTTTAAATATGTCCTATACCTATTTGTCGTAGTTTCCGCGATTTTGACATTTTTGTTTTTATTATATGGTTTTCAATGGCAATCGCCTTAGAATTTGGAAATGACCCTAACTTTCGATTTCTAAATGAGACACTCTATATATTTTTCAATATTTCGAATTTATGGATCATTTTACGTCCGATAGTACTAGTTTTGTTGCGATTTAGGTAACGAAGAATTTATCACGATATTTAATTTTTAGTCTAGAGGGCCATGACTGAGAATGAGAAATGTTTTAAGTCGGGAAAATCAATTTTTGGTTAATAACTTAGTTATGTCAAACACAACTACCCCATTTTCTAAGCACGGTTAAATGGAGTTTTTCAGAACGCTTAGAATGACATAACACAATCATACATGTTGAATGAGTTTTTTGTAATTTATTTATTTTTGTCTCCAAACACAAGAAATGACATGATACAAACTACATACTATGCAAAACACAAAACTACCAAGCAGGCCATGGAAAAAAGAACATTTTTTATTTTGACAGTTTATTATTTGACATCCGAATTTTATTGTGCTTGTCTTATACCTAGTAATTTTTCTTTCCTGATTTTTAAATAAAAATGTTATTCAGTAGAAGTGAGCAAGTCGATATTTTAGTAATATACGGTCAGTGCGGCAAAAGTGCCTACGAAGCTGAACGCGTGTATCGAATGGAATATACTGATCGACATCGCCATCCGTCAAGGCAGTACGTTAAGTATTTAGTTAGAAAAATGAGAGAAGTGCTTGATGAACAAAGCAATATATTTATTATTGACGAGGAGACAGAAATAAATGTATTAGGTTTTGTGGAACAAAATTCAACAGCTTCAACCAGAGAAATTGCTCAAGAACTAAACATTAGTCACCAATCAGTTTGGAAAATATTAAAAAGTATAAGTATTGCTTCTTCAAGTATCAACTACACCAGTATTTGTACGAGGGTGATTTCGAAAGAAGTATTCAATACGCTAATTGGTTTTTGGAATATATTGGCTCAAATAATTTTTCATTAACGATATTATACACAGATGAGTTAAGATTTACAAACAATGGTATGTTCAATCGACAAAATACAAGATATTGGTCTATGCAAAGTGAGCATAAATTGAATGTTGGAAATTTTCAAGAAAGATTCGGAGTAAATGTTTGGGCTGGGATATTGGGAACCAGGATAATTGGGCCAATTTTCTTTTAAGGACCTTTAACAAAAGAGAGATACCTACAGTTTTTGCTAAACGAAATTGAGGGGTTTTTAGAAGACATTCAGTTGGCTTTAAATCGGGACATTTACTTCCAACAAGATGGGGCTCCACCCCATAATGGCCGAGTTGTGCTTATTTGGAGCAAAGATTTGGACAGCGATATATAGCCACAAATGGAGCGATCCAGTGGCCACCAAGGTCGCCAGACCTCACTCCGCTGGACTTTTTTATGGGGGTACATAAAAAATCGTGTATACCAGACACCAACAGCAACACTTGAAGTATTGGAACATAGAATACGAGAAGCATTTCAAAGCATTAATCCGCAAATGCTACAAAATGTTGTAGAAGAATGTGTTCTGTATTAGGCAATGTGGAGCTGCTCAGGGAGGACAGTTTGAAAATCTTATTGGTGGTTAGTTAAAAATATTTTATGGTTAAAAACTAGTTTTAGGATAGTTTAGGTCATAAATAAACATTAACAACATTTCTTTTTTATCTATTTTGTAATGGCATACTTACTTAGGTGGGTGTATGTTAAGCAATGTCCTTTATGGTTATTGGAGTCAAAAATAAATAACTTACAAAAAACTCAAACAACATGTGTATATATTTTACATTATAGCTGTTATAATATATAATATTACTATTCCCAGTTAAAAAAACAAAGACACATGGATTTAAGTATTTATTGCAAAAACTTAATTTACATAATTACATTAGTCACACACATAAAAAATTTCTTTTATACGACTTTCTAGAATGGAGTTTACTAGGGCAGTCTCGCTGAAGGCTCCAGCAGTAGTCCGCCATCATGTGGCTATCCCATCGTCCTTGATAACGATCTTCCATAGTTTTAATATCCTGATGGAATCTTTCCCCCTGTTCTTCACTACAATCACCTAAATTTTCTGGAAAACGATCTAGGTGGCTGTGGAGGTAGTGAACTTTTATACTCATGTTACAGCCAAGAATATTAAAATTTGGAAACATAGTTTCCACTAATTCTACATAATTCTCTGCTTTGTGATTGCCAAGAAAATTTTGTACTACTTGAACAAATGAACACTAAGCGTTAGATTCAGTCTCGTTCATTGATGTGGTGAATTGTGGATCTTTAACAAGTTGCCTTATTTGAGGACCATCAAATATACCAGCTTTTAGATTTTCCGTGCTAATGCCAGGAAATGTACGTGACAAATAGCCAAAACAATTTCCATCTCGATTTAAAGCCTTCACAAATTGCTTCATTAGGCCTAGCTTGATATGCAAGTGCGGAAGTAAGATTTTTTCTCTTGAAACTAAAGGTTCGTTGATCACGTTTTGTTTTCCTTGAATCATCACATCTCTTTAAGGCCAATTTTTGTTAACCCAGGGCTCAGTTTTAGCTCTGCTGGCACAAAAAACAAGGATATTTTGTATAACCACTCTGCTTTCCAAGGAGGAAGTTAACCATTTTTAAATCAACACAAATTGCCCACTGATGTTCTTCGTATTTATTTTTTCTCAAAACTAATGCAATTGTTTCATATTCTTCCTTCATGGTAGTAGAATGGCCAATAGGAATTGAGCCATATGTGTTACCGTGATGTAAAAGAATACATTTTAAACTACGTTTTGAACTGTCAATAAAAAGGCGCCAAACATCTGGAGTGTATTCAGGCAAACCCATTTTTTCTAAGAGCCCTTTCATATTGTTACAGAATACCAAGTCATTTTCCAGCGATAAAAGGTAGCAGATCCTTATCTCTTTTACGATAAAATGTAATATTAGTGCCTGGACAAAGTAGATTTTTTTCTTTTAATCTGGATGCAAGTAATTCTGCTGATTCCTTTGAGAGATTCAGGCCTCTTATAAGATCGTTTAATTTGAATTCTTTGAACCTCGTCAGACATTGATGTTTCTGTATCATCTTCTGTTAGTTCGGGTAGACTGAACTAAGACTAGAAATGGTGGAACGGGTATTTCTTCCGAATGCCTTCTTGCAGAATCTGGACCAGGATATGTCGATTTGTGTCTATTGTTTCTGTTTATGCCTTTAATATTAACGAGACAAAAATAGCAGTCGTCATGATGGTTTCGCGGTTCTCTCCAAACCATTGGTACATCAAACTTTAGGCACTTCCTCTTTTCAGTTGTCCACTGTCGCAAATATTCAACACATGTTTTACATATGAAATGTGGGGCCCAAGATTTATCTTGATCTCCTAAATGAACGCCAAAATAGGCAAGATAAGCTCTTTTCACAAAGTCAGAAATCGTTTTTCTGCTCTTTTTCAAAGTGTATTCACCACACACATAACAAAAAACATCGGGATGATTTACAAAGGTACATCTGCTTATGGATGCCATTGTTTCAGTTTAGTGTCTTGATACTACAAAACGACCAAAATTTACACAAAATGATAGCACAACTTTACTTGGGAAAACTCAGTAATATACTAAATCGAGTACAGCCAAGCAGGTATAGAAGGATCGGGTCATAGACAATTACAGGTATAAAAGTTATTAAGAGCAGTGTATTGAGTAGTTCCTAGTATAGAACATTGGGTCATTAGATTCTGGGAAATTTTTATTTTGACGATTAAGTACATATTTATCTCTTTATTTGTTGTCCTTTATCAGAAAAAAATTTCAATTAACCTGTAACCCGTATCTCAAAAACTAGAGCTGATAGAAAAAATCTGGTGGCATTTTTGGAATCAGCGCTTTAAAAACATCTAAAATCAGATGTTAGATTTCCGGCACCAAATTTTTGTTTTCATTTTGTTACCCTGTGTAATATTTTCAATTTTGTAAATGCAGTAATTTCATGAACTTAAATAATTGATTTTATTCGGAATCGAAAACAAAACGAAGCTTAGCTATTGTTGTAATTAAAATTACGTATTACTAAGTTTGGACTAATGGTTGCTGCGCTTATATTTTTACATTGCACTTAAATTCTAAAATATATTGTTATAGAAACCTACACATAATCTTGAGCCCTGAAAGTCCAGTAAATCCTTAAAAAGTCTGGTTACGGTAACAAAAAAACGATATCTCTACAAAGTTCTCGAAGTTTGGCGTTCCGAAGCTACCGCCTTTTTTCGATTTTTTGTTATTTATTTATGCCTGTGTTGGGTGTATCAAGAAAATCTGCCGATGTCGCCAAGTGCTTTGGCCGTGATTAATGCCCTATATGTGGTCGAGAGTGTAGTAGCTCGCGAAAACTCAAGCCGGGAACTTAAAAGTTTAGATCTATTATGCCGAAATAGTCCATATTTTACAACATCCTCGGAAATATTTTTCCTGGAAAACAAGATATCAAAAGCAGGCACATATCCGATACCACTGTAGGGTATTTTTGAAGGGTCAATTTTGTCGGGTGTTAAAATATATTGTACAGGAGGGTTGGTTGGAATTGGTCAATATTAAATCTCTAGAAGCTTCGAATTTTATTCTAGTCTACGTTTCGACCTATATAAAGTCATCCTCAGGACTCTAAAAATATTTAACATGGTTTACATCATGCGTTACATATTTAACAATAGTTGCATAATGGTTATAGACCTAGAGGATTATTATTAGACTAACATAATTAAAATGAAATATACTAAATAGCTTTAAACATTGAAACATTCACAATTCTTTTACGAGACAATACGAAATTTACAAAGATTTAGATTAAAAATTGTTATTATAAGAGGTGCAATAGTACATTCATATACATAAAGACACTTATTTTTAAAAATCAATCATACACTAATTCCTACAATTATCAGGATGTTTGCTACTTACAATCCTAAAATTGAGTTTACATTGGAAATGGAAGATGAAGGAAAGCTACCCTTTCTTGACCTTTTACTATCTCGGAAACACAGTAGGATAGAGTTTGAGGTTTACCGGAAAACATCGTCCACGGATAATGTTATTCAGTATGCTTCAAACTCTCCTTACACACATAAATTTGCCGCGTTCAACTCCTTTTTCTATCGGTTGTGTAATTTACCATTGTCAAGGAAAGCGTTTACTAAGGAGCGTGATATTATAAGTCAGATTGCTATGAATAACGGTTTTCCTTTGGATTCCATCACCAAATTATATTACAAATTTATAAACAAGTACAAAATGTCCTATACTGTCATAAATTCAAAACTTAGCGATGAGACAAATTTTTTCAAGTGCATTACTTTTTTCGGAAGTATTTCTCTCCAATTGGCAAAATTTTTTAAAAATATTAAAAATGTCAATATTTCATTCAAAACAGTAAATACTCTCAAGAGACATTTAGTAAGGACAAAGGACACAACCGATAAATTGTCCAGATCTGAGGTTTATGCACTAAATTGTAGCGAATGTTCCACGACCTATGTGGGACAAACAGGTCGAAAAATTTCCACAAGGGTGAGAGAACATTTAAGCCTTGTCAACAAATTCAGAAATACGGATGTAACTGAGACTGTTTCGGCTTTTGCCAATCATTTGTTGGAGTCAGGTCATGAATTTTCCATTTCTGACGTTGATGTTTTACATGAATGTCCGAAGGGGAAAAAGCTTGACCTTCTAGAAAAAATGGAAATAACCAAAGCTATAAAAAGTCCCATTCTCACTTGCGTTAACGATGTTTTTAATTTTGAACCAACCCTAATATTTAACAATTTAATGCAATAATAATTGTAGGCAACCTTCATTTCATTCACTAATTCATAGAGTGAGAGTTTTTGGTTCTTTTATTCAACTAGTCCAGTGGTCTGTGGGTGGTTGCTTCGGTGTCTCACTCGGGTGGTCTGGGTTCGATTCCGTCTAGAGACATGAATCTTTTTTAATACTTTTTTAATATTTTATTTTGTTTATTCACGTGAGACTTAACCTCATTTTAATGTCCATCAAATATGTATAAGTAGTTGTTTGTTTTGTTGTGCTTTAGTGTGTTTTATTCTATTTGTAAGTTATTGTTTTAGGATTTGAGTGTGATTATTTACTAAGGTTTCTCTCTGTTGTTTGTAGGTCTGATGATGCTCGAAAGGGCGAAACACGTGTCATGTTTGTTGTGAATTGTAAAATTATAATTTAATGAGACCGAGACTTGGAGTCTTTTTCTATGTTTGTAATTAAAACTAGGTCTCTTTGAGCAATATGGACAATTTCTTCGATTTTTACTTACAAACAAGGCAGAACTCCATGTCAAATTAGAACATATATTTAAAACTGGAAAAACTATTAGATAAAGGATCTCACTTCTAAAAATATTTTGGAATTTCGATTTATTTATAGTTTTTTAAAATTTACAGCTCGCAGATATTGTTATTGCTATAGAGGGGGTTGACAAAATTTAATTATGTTAAAGTATGATGTACTTAAATTGTCAACGTCTTGTTTTTTGTTGACACTATCAGGGTGTTTTTTTAGTTCTATCATTTCGTTCAGAATTCGGTTTTTGTAATTAGTTTGTTTTCCAATAATTTTTGTTTCATGAAAGTTAAAGGGATGTCCTAAATTTTCAAAATGTTCTGCTAGGGCAGACTTGTTGCTTGTACTTATTAGGCTTACTGATTTTACACTTCTTTTATGTTCGGATATTCTTGTTTTGAGGTATCTCCCTGTCTGTCCTACATAAGCTTTATCACATTCAGAACATGGAATTCGATAAACAACATTACTTTCATAATCAAGCGGTGTTGTCGTTTTTAATTTTGAGTAGAATTTCTTTACTGTATTTTCGTTTTTAAAGGCTATATTAAGGGAATCGTTATTTAGTTCTCTAGATAGTTTTTCAGATAAGTCTTTGATATAGGTGATTTTTAGATAGGTTGTTTTTTCCATATCCAGATTTCCACAACATAATATTAGTTTTAGTAATATAAGTAATATTAAAATATATCTACAAAGAAATGACTATCCAAATAAATTGATAACTAAAATTCGAAACAAATCTCCGCAAACAAATAACCAAACTCAAAACAAAAAAGAAAAAACCTATCTAAAAATCCCCTATATCAAAGACCTATCTGAGAAACTATTTAGAGAACTAAATAATGATTCCCTTAACGTAGCCTTTAAAAAAGAAAATCCAGTAAAGAAATTCTACTCAAAATTAAAAATGACAACACCGCTTGATTATGAAAGTAATGTTATTTATCGAATTCCATGTTCTGAATGTGATAAAGTTTATGTAGGACAGACAGAGAGTTACCTCAAAACAAGAATATCCAGACATAAAAGAAGTGTAAAACCAGTAAGCCTAATAAATAGAAGCAACAAGACTGCCCTAACAGAACATTTTGAAAATTTAGGACACCCCTTTAACTTTCATGAAACAAAAATTTTTTTAAAACAAACTAATTACAAAAAAGGAATTCTGAACGAAATGATAGAAATAAAAAACCACCCTAATAGTGTCGACAAAAAAACAAGACGTTGACAATTTAAGTACATCATACTTTAACATAATTTAATTTTGTCAACAAAAAAACTATAAATAAATCAAAATTCCAACATTTTTTTAGAAGTGAGATATCGACTGATGGTATGCGAAGGTACAGACAAATAAATATATTTATTTTAGTACTAGCTAGGCCATGGTACGATCCCTTAAGTCCTTTATCTAATAGTTTCTCCAGTTTTAAATATATGTTCCAATTTGATATGGAGTTCTGCCTTGTTTGTAAGCAGCAAATATCCTGATAATTGTAGGAATTAGTGTATGATTGATTTTTAAAAATAAGTGTCTTTATGTATATATATGCACTATTGCACCTCTCATAATAATAATTTTTAATCTAAATCTTTGTAAATTTCGTATTGTCTCGTAAAAGAATTGTAAATGTTTCAATGTTTAAAGCTATTTAGTATGTTTCATTTTAATTATGCTGGTCTAATAATATTCCTCTAAATCTATAATCATTATGTAAGTATTGTTAAATATGTAACGCATGATGTAAACCATGTTAAATATTTTTACAGTCCTGAGGATGACCTTATATAGGTGGAAACGTAGACTAGAATAAAATTCTGAGCTTCTAGAGATTTATTATTGACCAATTCCAACCAATCCTCCTGTACAAAATATCAATCTGAGGTCACGAATCAAGTAGTTAAAATATATATTACTATTTAGTTTAAGAGCCGTTGTATAATGTTAAAATCTAGAGTTTTATATATTTTGTCAACAAAAACAGAGTTAGATTAGAAGTATAAATTCTAAACTAATTACAGTTTTAACAACAAAATATTAATTAAAAAAAATACACTGAAAAGTAAAATATTACATTTTATTCTACACTAAAAAAAATTGTTGTTTCATTAAAAAAAATTGAAAAGAAGAGATTTGAGCAGCTTTTTTGGACAGTTTTATGGAATATTTATTATATTATGAAATAAAAGTTTAATTGTTTTTTTATTTGTGTTTTATTTTGTTATTATTAATTAAAAGTTCTTAAGTTTTATAAACAATATTTTATTTCTTTAGTTTGCCTCTAGTTTCTCAGTATAACGCAAATGCGGAGGCACAAGGGATGTGAGTTCAATATTTTAGATGAAGATTTTAAAATGAGCGCTAGGGCTAGATGACCTAAAGATAGAGGATAAGAGGTATATATATATATATATATATATATATATATATATATATATATATATATATATATATATATATATAAATAGATATATTAGAAAACTTTATTTTCAGTAGCATAAATAAAATCCATGTGATGCTCAAAAATGAAATTTAGAAAAGTTTAATTAAAAAAAAGATGATTTAAAAATTCAATATATACCAAAAAATAATATTACCAGTAATGATCTACATTAGTAGTTACATTAATCAAATCAAATATATCTTATAATCAAAAGAGAGCAACAATCAAATAAATGTAACTAAAAATGATAAGCCCTGAACAAAGTAAGGTACGATATAAGAACAGCAGTTACCCTTACATATGTCTGAAAGCCATATAATAAGAAAATAACTGTAGGTGTTTTAAAATGATATGTATAAGCGTTAAACAAAATGTAAGGAATCGTAATTAAAATATATGTTAAGTATTTTATTAAGATCAAGAAATTTTATTACTAAAAATTAATTTTTAATATTAAGACAGAGATGAGAAATACAATTATTAAGGCAAATTACTTGCTATTGAAAATAAATTAAAAATTAATATTAATAACACCAATTTCTATTAACCGATAAGCCCAGTTACCGTCACATCAAGGCATTCTGGAGAATCTGTATTAAATTTGTGTTGGAGAAGAAAATGATTACAAAGTATATTTATAAAATAATTAAATTTGTTTGATGATATCGATTAACTGAAATGCCCACAAATAAAATTAACTAGATAGAAATATTAATATAAGAACACTAATTTCTATTAGTCAATAAGCAACAATAATCAGAAAATCAATACATTTTAGAGAAACTTTATTTATATTTATATTTAATTTTAACTTGTATTTAAAAAAATTAAATGTATAAAGGTAAGTACTGGATTTTTAAGTAAATAGGTAGGTAAATTTAATAAAGGTATTCGAGAAATGAAGATAATTAATCACACAAAAATATTTTACTATTGACTACTAAATAACAAAAACTAATTTATAAGACATTCACCTTTTTGGCAATCAATACAATAATCAAGCTCGTTTTTCGACAGGAAGATAAAAATAAGATATCTATGATCTTGTATCAAAGTTTAAACATAAATTCCAAATGTTTAGCTAGCTAAAGAGAAAATTATAACTAACAAGTATAAAATCAATAATTGACTTTTTACTGATTTTAAACGAATTCTTAAAATTATGCTGAAAGGCTTAAAAAATATCACTCAATCAAGAGTGTATTTTTTTTATACTTAATGTTAAACTATTTTTACCAAAATGACAAATTTAAATTTAATTTGGAAGATAAATATTTTAATTTTCAAAGGACCTAATTAAATTTCAAAAGAGACCAATATTAACTCTTAAAAAGTAATGTGCTTTAGAAAAATATTATTCAGAGTACTTAAAATATAGTAGAGGTAATAAAGATATAATAAATTTAGACACTAAAGATAAGTAGTTTAACAAAATCTGGAAATTTACTTATTTTTTCCGAATTTCAAAATATTTTGCAAAATATAATTTTACAGTTATAATATTATTTAAAGTCTGAATAAAAATGCAAGAATATATTACATATGTAATCTAAATAAAAGCCAAAAAATATATTACAAAAGCGAAAAATGTTGGAATTTCAACGTTTCAAAATCATAACAAAAGGCAAAAATATATTACAAAAGGTACTTAGCTTGCAATTAAAAGTGGATATTCTAGAGAGTCCGCAGTCAGAGCCTCCAAAAAGCTTTACAGCAAAGTGGTCAATTAGTGTTCCCAACTAAAATTCCCAATCCGACACTTATATCTGCAAGCGGAATCCTCCACCGCAAAGTGGATCACAGATTCCAGGAACGGACAGGAGTCTCCACCAAAAAAAAACTGCTAAGCTACCTTAGTGCTGCTTTTCTCTGGATCCAAATTTCACATTTTATAGGTTGTTCAAAAGATGGTCATCATAAAAATCCAAGAAGGGGGTGAAAAGTAGAGAAAGAATTAAAGAAAGTAGGAAAGAGTGAAAGCCTGAAAAAGAAAAAATATCCTGTAATGGTGCCACGTGCAAAACCTAAAAAATTCGGGAATAGTCTATCAGTTTTTTATTTACCTGATGGTCTGGCTTTCTTATCGGCCGGTCCCTTGCTGCTTAAATCCCATTTAAGGTATACAAACTCTGAAATTTAAATCCAGCACATGCTGTATGCAAAAAATCACATTACTTCCAAACGTTTGTGTTACGACAGCTCATTTCAGGAACACGAGATCTGACCTTGTAGCATTATATTTTTCATGAGCTAAATTGTTTCATTTGGTGAACAGTTTAATTCACGCTGATATATATTAGAAGTAATTTGGGTTGTCTATAAGTTGTCTACTTTGGGTTTTCCGTTGCAGTGTTGCCGAATCGAGTTAATGATTTTTCTTAAGTTTCATGGTGAATTTGAATTTGCCGCTTCTTTTCACGAGTCACTTTACTGACTATTTCCGTGCTCGACCTTCTTGGTTGGCCAACGGTCTTCATCCCTTGGTATCGTCATTCCGGTTGATAGTCGAGATACTTACAACACCTCCATGTGTTGATCCGAAGAAAAATCGGGAATCATCCCGAATATACCCAGTATTGGAGATTTGAATTTTTGTTTCATCGCATGGATTAACTATCTGCTTTATCTGAGAGCCAAAGTAAAGTTTGTGTTTTGGACAAAACCTGGATTTTTATCCAGCAATCTTTGGTCATGCCGGAATCAAACGTTTTGGAGTTTTTTTTGTGTAGTAACTTTGGGATTTAGTTAAGGTAAGCTGCTTATAATAATTTCACATACCTTTTTCTTCGTTTTGAAAAATGTTATGTATTTCCCAGTTTTTGTTTTTTTTTTTGGAGTACTCATCCATGGTTTTCCCTCTCCTTTTAGAATCCACATGGGAGTCGACTCCTAACTTTTGGCATACCGTACCACACCATGAGTTATGAATTATGGTCTTAAAAGAAACGTAATCTGTTGTCCCGCCTAGACTTCTTTATTTGATCCAGTTCTGTTCGAATGCTGTTAGTTCCAGACACTGTAACTGTTCCTGTGATTTTGAAGTGATCCTCTTTTGATGTTTTGATGCAGCCCTTGAAGTCCTGACATCCCCGGAAGGATTTATAGAGGCCAGATAATATTTTTTTTATTAATTATCCATTTTTATTCATTTTTTTACTACAAGAATTATTTAATATACAACATTTAATATAATATATATATATATATATATATATATATATATATATATATATATATATATATATATAACATTTTTACATTTGATTTACAGTTTAAACGATTTATGCTATTTAAAAGTGAACCAGTTAATTAAATATTTCTTTCTAACTTTCATTTATGTAACAATAATTAAAGGTGTTAAAATTATTAATGAGTTATGTGAACTATAGTCTACTATTGAATTTTCTTTATGAAAATATTGGCATAATAAATTACTCTTTTTTTACCTATTTTGAATTATCTTATTTAAATTGTACATTTGCTATATAATATATGGTGTCGTAAGTATAGAAAATTTACCTCATATTTTCATTTATCCTGCCTACACTCACCTAATTTCTATTTCAGTTTTTTTTTGCTATAGGAACTGGCTTAGGCTAAAGTTTATTTATTTTGATTTCGCAGTTTTCCTTTATTAAATATAAAATATAGTCTACTTGGATTATGTAATGTATTTTTTTAACATTTACTTTTGATTTTAAAGAACACACCAAAATTTAATAATTAAATTCTAATACCTAACAACAAAGTTAATTTAATAAAATTATTTTTCATTTACCCCCGAACCCATAGTGCTCTCCAGATGAAAAGCTGCCGTTAGCTGAGCGTAAAAAAAACAAGGGGTGTGATACACTACAACCTCTACAGATTCAAGTTAAGAAAAGAGGACGCCTTTCTCACTGACATAGATTCATAAAAAACTGTGACCTCACAAACAGGCTGAAATCTCAATTATACGACTCGACCAACCAAATACACACGCATTCCGGGTTGCCGAAATTCGTCGCATCTAGAAATCAGACTACTCTCGCCAGGGTAGAACTAAATTTGTTTCCATGTTGTAATTTAATGTTTTAATTATGAACAAAATTAAAATTTTATATTATTTAAAGAAACCTCCTCGAATATCGACTTTTATGAAATATAATAGAGAATTTGATTAAGTTTAACTAATTGTAACGAGCATGTCAAAATGCTTGTTACAATTAATTAAATGCCTACGTTTCGACATTCTATTCTTGGATAACCCAAAGGAAACAAGACATTTGTAGTAATACCATTATACCATCACTTCAATTAGTATGGAAAAAAACAACTTAATTTTAAAACATACCTTTCTAAAGAAACAAAATACAATTTTGGCAAATCATGAACAAATTTTTACAGACGGATCAGTTTCAAATCGACAGACAGGGTGCGCCTTTTATAACAAAAATAAAATTTAATTAAAAAAAATTACCCTCTATTTATTTAGCCGAACTCTGGATTGTCCTTAAAGCAGTTAAATATTGTATTAATTTTACTTTTGATGAGGAATAATTTTGTAATATTTTCTGATAGTCAGTGCGTTATCAACATTATCTAATTTTCTGGTTGTTCCACCTGCCAATTATTTGATTACCGCAATAGTAAACGCCGAGGTAAACGCCTATATAAAGCTAATAGCTATTGACCTAAGAAGTGCGGAAAAAATATTTTTCGCAAGTGTTAGGTACAATAGCTTTTCTACTTTTCTTTCTACGTGCGGAAATAAGTACATAAATCGTACTAATTTAATAGTTTTTATTAAACTATAACAAACAAATTATTATATATTTAAAAGTAACTAATTATTTAGAAAAAGGTAGTAACTACATAGAACTATAGAAAACAAATATATTCTTTGTTGTAATTAACATAGTACATAACCGAAAATTGACAATTATAGGGATTATTAACTAAATTGAGAGCATTTTGATGGTGCTGGCAATAATGTTGACACTTTTTATTCTTAACTTGTCATGTTGGAGCTGATTCACTAGTCCATTGTTGTCAGCAATACTATCAATTTCATACGCGAAACTTGTAGACGCAAGGACGCAAACGGAGGCGAATTTTCCTTGGAATTTTCTTTTGTAGAACATAGAATTTGGTTAGCGATAAGTTTTTTGTTCTTAATGGATTCGTCCACATATGACTCTGCAACTTTTGTCAATTGCCATCATCCGAGACGTTTCAACTTAGTAATATCCACTCCAGCGTCGGTCAACATAGTAGCCGAAGAGCGTCTATAAAAGTATCCAGTAAAGGTCTCTGGATTTGGGAGTCTCGAAAAGGTAGCAACGTCCGATAGCATCCTAACAAACTTATTAATACCAACAGTTTGAGTAATATATTTACCTTTTTGGAAATTACGATGCAGAGACATGTACTTCTTGATTAAATTAAGATTTTTTTATTAAGTTGTAACAAAGCTTCTACTCTGATGAGTGTCGCTATCTGGTATTTTCACTAGAAACAAATCTTCTTGTTCGACTACATTTTCCACCAACAGATGAGTTAATTCTTCACACCTACAGGCTCCAGCGATTCCAATTAGTGTTGCCAAGTTGATCAGTAGATAAGTACTGGCCGACAAGGTTTTTCTAACACAGCCAGCTCATTATTTTCACAATGGAAATACCCTCTCAATAATAAAAAAAATATTCGGAAAGCCCTAATTCGTACCATTTTTTAATAGCCTAATTATAACCTTTTATATTGGCAGGTAAACAATTTTATTGTGAGGCGGCTAAAATAGGTCTATTTTACAACGGAATAATTATCTAGACTGGGTTGTTTACAATATTAGACATAAAATAAACGTTAAACATCACTCTTCTGTTGGGTTTCGAATTGAGTGGTTCTCTGTGTATCGATAAGCCAGTTTATGTGAAGACGAGAATGTCGAGTCAAACGCGTCGAAAATGGAAAATTTCTCCTGACAAATTTTGTTATATTTGTGGAGAATGCTTTAAATATTTTGGTGTGTTAATTGGGGATCGAGATAAGCGAAGGCTCCCCATGTGTGCTGTGTTAGTTGTAGTGTATCATTGGTGCAGTGGATGAAGGGAAAGAGAAAAAGTATGCCTTTTGCCGTTCCAATGGTATGGCGAGAACACACCAATCATTCTGACGATTGTTATTTTTGCCTGACAAAGACTGAGGGTTATTCCAAAAAGAGAAAGCACAGTATAGAATATCCAAATTTGCATTCTGCCATACGATCTGTTCCTCATAATGCAAACTTGCCAGTGTCGATTGCGCCTTTAAATTGGCAAGCTATTGATTTGGGAGATAATGGAGATAACGCATCATCAGGCAGCTGAGAAGAACAGTGCACCGATCCCACTTTTACAACAGATCCCAGTTCCGGAGAGCCACATTTGATTGTTCAAAGTGATTTAAATGATTTAGTACGTGATTTGGGTTTAAACAAGCAGAACTTCTGGGTTCCCGCCTTAAGAAATGGAACCTATTGGCCAAAGAAACAAAAATAACGAATTTCAGAAAAAGAAACGCTATGTTTTCTGAATTCTATAGTATAATTTTCCATACTATAGAATTGTGCGTGTGTACTGATATAGACAGTTTAATGCAGGAACTTGATATTGAACATTCTCTCCGTGAGTGGCGCTTATTCATAGACTCATCTAAATATAGCTTAAAAGCTGTGTTATTGCATAATGGAAATTTAAAACCCTCTATACCAGTTGCCCATTCAGTTGCAATGAAAGAAAGTTATGAAAATATGTGCACGATTTTGGATAAAATAAACTACAGTAGGTATAAATGGCAGATATGTGGGGACTTAAAAGTTATTGCGATTTTAGTGGGACTTCAGGGGGGATTTACAAAATATTGCTGTTTTCTTTGTTTATGGGACAGTCGTGCAATAAATCAGCATTATGTAACAAAAATTTGGCCAAAAAGAAGCGAATTTCAACCGGGATCTCAAAATGTTAAATTTATACTTCTTGTTGATCCCAAAAATGTCCTTTTGCCTCTTCTTCACATTAAACTTTGGCTGATGAAAAACTTTGCGAAGGCTTTGAATAAAGCTGGTGGTGGATTTAAATACCTAAGACAAGTCTTTTCCTAGTTACGTGACGCCAAATTAAAAGAAGGCATTTTTATTGGACCACAAATCAGAAAATTGCTGGACGATGTCAATTTTACGGAAGAGCTTACAGGCAGGAACTCAGAGCATGGAATTGATTTGTTAATGTAGTAAGAGGATTTTTAGGCAACAATATAGATGAAAATTATGAGCAATTAGTTAATGAACTCTTAGATGCTTATAAAGCGCTTGATGCCAGAATGTCATTAAAACTTCACTTCCTTCATTCCCATCTGTCATTTTTTCCTAAAAAATTGGGAGCTGTTAGTGACGAGCAGGGTGAAAGGTTTCAGCAAGATATCAGAACAATGGAAATTCGGTACCAAGGACGATGGGATTCCGCCATGATGGGTGACTACTGCTTGTTTTTGAAGAGAGAAGATAGAGCACCTCATAAACGGAAAAAATAAAGTTTAATTAGTGTTTTAAGTTAATAATTTTCTCGTTTGCTTTTCTCTTAGATGTATGGTACGTTTAATAGGCGAAAACTGTAAACATAGTCAATAACCAGGGTTAAGAATTTTCTGAAATCATTTTTTCTATAGATATTAAGTATCGTAACATTCGATATGGTTCTACAACTCTAACAAGAAAACCCTACGTGCTACAACTTTCTATGTGTCATTTTCGTATTTGGATAGGTCTATTCCACTAGATTATGCTATTCTAATTTGTGTTACAACAAAAAAAGCTTTTTTTGTCGGCCAGTGACGTATCGTCAGGCGTGTTCATGTATTAAAATTTTAGACTTTTTTAGTCTAAAACCTACCATTTTCTTTTTTAAATAAGCAATCAATTTAAAATGCCTGCTAATATCGACGTTTATCTTAATTTTTAGCATAGATTTTATCATTGAATACTTGGACCATATTGTAGAAGGTTGAAAATTCTTTGAAATTTCTTGAAAGTAAACTAGAAGCATCTCTTGTTTACTAATTTACCATTTGATGAACTTTTCATATTCCTAAATGTATCTGACTTTGGATTTTTCTTGCATGGACAGATTGTCAGATTCACTTAAATTCGTTGTAATAATGCAAAGTTACGGAAAATACGCACATATAAAAGCAATTAATGACAAATAAATATGTCGAAATATCAGTTTGTTGATTTCTATCAATTGACTTTAAGCATCCTCAGTAACCTGGAAACCTGGTAGCTAACCAAAACGAAATGCATTAAGCCTGCTACACATTCTGAGATATGTATCAAAGACAGTTAGTTAGTAAATTAATAAATAATGAATTATTGAAATATTACGTACAGATGAGTTTTTCCACACTAGTGCGGCAAAATTTTTACGCACCAGTGCGGGAAAACCAATTTTCCGTATAGATATCGGTGCGGAAAATTGATTTTTCGCACGGATGTAGAAAAAAAGCTATTAACAAGCATGATCTTATATATCAAGAAGCCAAAAATCCACTGTCAATGGCTAGTCTTAAGACTACCCCATACAGATGTTAACCTGGTAAAAATGAGAATATTGAGTAATTAGCAGGTGCAATATTCAATATCAGAAATACGAGTAGGATTAAAGTATGGAAATAGCTATTCAAATGTATGTAAAAGGACATGTTTCAAAAAAGAATCATGGTTTGTATCTCCAACATAAGAAAAAAATTGGCCTTCAAAACCAGGAAAACTAGGAATTTGGTGAAATCGACGACTTAGAACATATCAGTTTAAATCTCAAAGAGTTATGTTTTCAAAAGTGTATCACTCTCGCACAATTTCCTTTTAATTTAAATAATTTATAAACAAATATTATATAAAAAGCAATTCTAATATAAAATTGAAATTGTAGCTGAACCAGTGCTCAACTATTATATTAAAACAAGTATGTTTTGAAAAAAAAACCAACCGAAAACGTGACAAAAAATAAAGATAAACTACAAAAGAGAATCTTAAAAAATAAAACAGAAAAGATATTTTGAAATAAAAAAAACATCTTTGAAAATATAAAATACTAAAAAAAACTAGTATTATTGCTTAGGTTACGATTGAGCTAAACGTAATGTTATGTTTAGAATAGTATGAGATAATGGGAGTCTCTGGAAAATTGGATAGTAAGAGAACAGAGTTAATACCTGACAGTTATATAAACGTATACGCATAAAGAGGGATGCTGGCCATTTGGTGTACGCCAGAGCCATACATACAAACAGACACACGTTTCGGTACTGACCAGTGTCATCATCAGGGCTGAAAAAAAAACAAACTGCACAATAAGAGAAGATACCATTTGATACATTTGAAAAATACGTTATTAAGTTTACCATATATATATGTGTACATGTGTATTTGGCTTTTATTTTGTCTACCAGTGAACGTAACTTTTGTGTTGGTTATATTGTATTATATTAAATGTTGCATTGTCCATCCATTAGTAGATTTTAAATCAAGCCAAGAATAATTTTAATTTGTATAGTTTTAAGGTCTCAATTTTATAAAATTTAAAAATGACTTGTATATCTCAACATTGGCTCCAATGCGTTTTATTTTATCGGTATTCTTCAACAATTTTACTTTACATTTATTTTTCACTCAATTCTGATGTTAATACAACTTGTAAACACGTATTTTTTAAATGTGTTAAAAAGTATCTTGTATTGCGAAATTTGTTCTTTTCACCCCTGATGATGACACTGATCAGTGTCGAAACGCCGGATTGAAAAACTCACCTCACCAATTTGTAGAGGAGAAAATCTGACAACTGACCACTATTTTCACCTGTAATTTCAACTAGGCCTAAAATGATACAAAATACATAAAAGATATTTTTGGTTTTTTTAGTTCTTCTAAAATTGTAGACTTAGTTGAAACGACATGCAAGTAATTTTTATCTCATTATTGTTGCCTCTACAAGTTGGTGAAGTTAGTTTTTCAATCCGACGTTTCGGATTCGGGCGACCATCAACAACTGTTTTAATTTAAATACGGACCTGGACAGTACATATACAAATTACGTCATCTTTCAGTAGCTTCATACAAAGGGAAATTAGCTTAAACGAACTGTAAAGTCACTAAAGTCCTCCTCTCACAAACCGAATTTGTGTAAACTGCTTAACAATTTTGATAAAGTGAAGGGCTATTGGCTTTCAATGCTTTATATAATTTTTGCCGTCTAATTTATGTATTAGATATTCCCAAGACGTTTTACAGATATAGAAAAAATTGCGGGAGAAAAGAAATTTAGGAATGGTATATTTCAACGAAAAAAAGCGGGAGTATGGATGTATTTTTAATATTATTTTTCTATAAGAGAAATATTTACCACTGGAATTGAATGAATACATTATTCATTAAACACATAGTAATAGGTTTATTTATCTGTTAATCTCGATTTCACATTACGGCCAGCTTTGCTTATACAAGAAAGAAATCTTCAATCCGGATACGCGAACGTTTGTTATTTTTAGACAATTGCTTGTTTTAAACTTAGTGTCAGGTGTCTCCATTTGTTTTCTAAACGGTCGTATAAGACGACGACGGCTTTATTTGTAATGTAAACAAACCTCTTCGTTCCAAAGGCTGACACAAATTATTGCATGACTGACTTTCTTTTAAGACATTTTAAATTGAGATTTGAAATAGTTTGCCTAAATTAATATAAATATAATATATATACTAAGAATAGGTGGAGTTCGGTACCAAGGACGATGGGATCCAGCCATGATGGGTGACTACTGCTGGTTTTTCAAGAGAGAAAGATAGAGCACCTCATAAACGGAAAAAATAAAGTTTAATTAGTGTTTTAAGTTAATAATTTTGTCGTGAAATTGTATCTATTTAATATAAAAAGCATTAAGAGTACAAATTTCGCGAATAACATTTTCGAGGCGCGTGGAACGCCGTGGTGGAATGAGTAGTGTTAATTATAATAGCTAAATTGTTTATAATAAAATTTTAATTGTTGCTAACCTCAAATTGTTTTTCGTTTACCCGCCTTTGTTAACAACTGTTGTATTATATTAGTTGTGAAATTATTTTGATTAATATTTTCGAATAAGCTTTGATAAAAAAGTGATTTTCTGACTTGATGAAAAGAGAAATATTTCCCACCAAAAAACAACAATAAAAGTAAAAATATAAAAAGAAAACAAATGTTAAGATTTTAAAGAAAAGGTTTTATTTTCTAATCGTTTTGCAAAACTTGTCAATAAAAGTTGTATTGTTGTCCTCAGGACATTAAGTTGTAAACAAGTGTTTGTTGCTTATTTTTCTTTTGGCTTATGAAGACACCAAATATAAACTCTTACTCTGTTGAACAAACTTTGGACCAAAAATCTGGGAAGTGAATATTGATTTAGTCAAAAAATCAGTCAAACAAAAGTATGCTTTATTGCCGCAGAAAAATTTTACAATTTTATGGACAAAGCAAAATATACCTAAAAATAAGACATATCAAAACATTAATCGAAAATAATTTCGACAGGTCAGTGTTTTTTTTTTAAATGTAAATTATCAATTTACCAAATCGTAAAACACACGTTAGAATATAACATAACATTGCAAACAGTAAATGAATCATGATAACCTTATAAAAGTAAAAAAACACACATGTACGAGGTGAATAATTTCGATGACATTAAAATCAAAATTGCAACTATGCGACCTTAAACTCTATGTTATTATAGTTACAAATAATTGTGATGTTAAACAGAAGGTATATTAAACTAGTGTAGAATGTAGTATACAAAAAGAATTAAATTGTTTTTAATCCAATACCTAACAAAAATAATTAAGTTTTAAGTGAATGTTCGACAGTTCTTTTCCCTATATAATGATTTACAAAATTCTATGCTACGAGTTAGGACATGACTCACAAAAGATTCAAGTAAACAAGCGAGTTTAGTGACAATTTAAAGAGACTTACTCACTGAAAAAAAAATCATTAACGCTGTAAAATGTTCTCTCAATGAGGTATGCTTTGGTGTTTTTTCGAAATTGTGCAAGCATAGGGATAGATTTTAAATGTACTGGCAGATTGTTGTAAAGTTTTATGGCGTTGTAAATAATTGATTTTTTTATTAATTCTGTGGAAGGAATGGGAAGATAAATATCATGCCTAGAATTTCTGGTAGGGTATACATGTTGTGGCCTTTCTGGGAGGGTGTTTATATGATTTCTCAGCAAACATACCGTTTCCAAAATAAATAATGCAGGAAGTGTTAATATTTCATATTTTTTGAAATAGTATTGGCAGTGAGCGCTATTATTTAGACCAAACAAATAACGAATGGCTCTCTTTTGAAGCATAAAAATACTACGAAATTGCTCGGTGGTACAGCAGCCCCAAAAGGGAAGGCCATAGCGGAGGTGGGATTCAAATAAAGAGAAATAAGTAAGTCTGGCAGAAGGAACGTCTAGTTCTTTTGAAACTGATCGAATGGCGAAGCAGGCGGTAGAAAGTTTTTTAGTTAAGGTGTCAATATGATTAGACCATTTTAGGTTGTTATTTATATTTAAACCCAGGAATTTAACCGACTCTACGTATTCAATATTGCTGTTATGTACCTGAAGTGGTTGTAAAGTTCCCTTATAAGATAACGCCACCGTTTTATCGACGTTAAAACAAAGCATATTGGAATCGGACCAAGCCTTAATTATAACCAAGTCTTTGGAGATACTAGAGTGTAAAGACGTTGTATCAAAATCACTCCATGTTATGCTTGTGTCATCTGCAAAAAGGGAGATTCTTCCATTAATTTTAAGGTTCGTGATATCATTAATGTATAACAAAAAAAGAATAGGTCCCAAGACTGAACCTTGAGGGACTCCACTTGTAATCAACTTACAATCAGAATCGGAACCATTAGCCCTTACAAGTTGTTGCCTTTTCCCAAGATAAGATTTGAACCAATTTAAAGAAGTACCACGAATTCCATAAAAATTTAGTTTGTTTATCAGAATTTCATGACTAACACAATCAAAGGCTTTCGCATAGTCACAAAAAACTGAGGCAGTTGGGTGGTTGTTATTGAGAGATAAGTAGATGCCTCTGAGCAACGTGAACATGGCGTCACTGGTGCACTTGTTGGGTAGAAATCCGAACTGCTCCGGGGATAATATCTGATGTTTCAGGAGAAATGGCATAAGACGGTTCTTCAGTAGCCTTTCGATGATTTTTGATAGCACTGGTAGTAGTGCAATTGGGCGATAATTGCAAGAGTTAGTTTTTTCGCCGCCTTTATGAAGTGGAATAATTATAGCTGTTTTAAGGCAATCAGGGAATACACCTTTTATAAAGGACTCATTTATTAATGTTGTAAGGGCCTCTATGACTGGGAGTGGCAAGTTCAGGAATATTCTAATTGATAGGCCATCAGTGCTACACGAAGATTTACTTTTGATATTATTTATTACCTTCAATAGTTCAGTGTTGCTAACGGGACTTAAGAAAAAGCTATCAGCTAAATTTTTTGAAGGAGGGAGAAACGAAAGAGGGTCCAGGATCATTTAGATCATTAGCGATTTTAAACAAGAACTAAACTGCAGATCCCTTGAAAGACTTTACGCCAAGCTTTCAGAAAGTAAGTCACTTTTGTCAGTGTTTGAATTTTAACAAAAATTTATAAATTAGGGATAGAAATGTATCCACCCGGCGTCCTCGTTAGTAAGGTGAACTGAACGTAGTTAATTTTAAGAAATATAAATTAGAATTGGTTTTTAGAAAACTATCATTTAAACGAACTGACTTACTTTAGAACTTGGAGGCACAGCCGGGTAAATGGTGGCGGGACCTAGGCTAATCCTTGGGGGATAGCCCTAATAAATAATACCCTTTTAAAAAGTATTCAATTGAATATAACTAATTTGAAAAATGAGCATGATGTAGTTAATCTTAATATATTTAGGAATAAGAATGAACTAAGTAGTATTAGAAACTTACCTTTTAAAGGTGAGAACATAAAAACAGAAAGTAATTGCTTAATAGAAATAGCCAATAGCAACTCCCAAAAGGAAAATTTAAAAAACCATGTTGACACTTCATGTCAGTCCGAATTGAAGCCTTTACATGATGCAATTAACCCTATGAATTTGCCTAATTTACTGACTCAGCGTCAATTTTTTAATGACAATTCTTTGGAACTTAATAAAAACTTACAAAGCTCTTCAAGCTACAAATCATTTAATCAGCAATCTCTAGTATCTGCCGAATGCGGTACAAAACGTTAAATCAAAGCAACAAATTTGATAGTGGTCTCAAACTTCCTAAAAACCGACGTTTCAGTTGAGTATTCTCACCATCATACGGTGCAATTGGACGAGAATGTATATATAGAAAAAATTAACCCAAATACCGTAACTAACCAAATGGAAATTATTAATACTCCTTTCTCTGAGTTCACAGGTAACCCAGAGGCCATGGAAGGAAAAAGTAGTCTACATTCTTCATCCCTAAAGGTCTTACAAAAACTACGAGCCATAATTTTAACCAACAAACCATAAAATTTCCAAAGTTTCAATTATATAACAAGCCGACCATCAACAGAATAAAAATAAGAGGCGACGTTTCGACCATATATTCAGTCTTCGCAAACATTTTGTAAAGCCGCCATTTTGTTCCGCCGTATTAAATTTTTCCAAAATGTAACCAGTATGACCCTTGATCTTTGCTCAAAATTTGGAGTCAATCGGATAACTAGTTTTTTAACTATGCCGCGTATAGACAAACCGACAGACTGGCGGAATTGAGAAAACATGTTTTTTTTTTATTAGGGACCTTAAAACGTGAAGATCTGTGAAAACCTGAGATGATTTTTTCACAATAATTACAATACTTTCCTTTTACGAGGGAAATATAAACCTATACTTCTTTAAAGCTATTACTTAATAACAAACATAGATTAAACAAAAATTTAAAAAGAAATATATATAAATCTCCTATTTTGTCCAATTTTAACTAATGCGACTTTATTTACGGATTTTGTTTGAACCAAGGAAGTAGATCTTGAACACAAAAAGCCCAAAATACCTGCGTCCAATTTGTACACAATGTAACAAATTTAAACATATTTCACACCTATTTAAGAAAATTAAGCCGATGTTTTTTAACTAAAATTATTATTAACGATCCTGCTTCTTTTTTATTCGTTTCTGTGGCATTTATAAGGCGGCGAAACACGATCTTTTTTTCGGGCTTGGCGGGTAAAACCTCCCCAGAGGCAGTTTTACTAATAGCTAAAATAAAATAAAGACTTTTTTGTTCATATTATTTAGGCTCAATTAGGTAAAGTCCTTACACTGGAACCTGTGGTGGAAGATAGATCAAAATACAAGAGTTCTAACTACACTACACCACAACTTGTTACGTTCTGGACGCGCGTTTCACTAACCAAGTTAGCATCATCAACAGATGATATAAACTAAAGTAACTTATCCTAAACGAGACTATTTTTAGGTAAATGTGGTCACACTTGGTTACACCCGACTGCCCCGTTGTCAAGTAAACTATAGAGAGGACTATAGGAAATAGGCCCTCTGTCTTTATTTAGTGCTTTCTTACCACATTTAACTTTTTCTATAGTTTCAAATGCATCCAATAATCTATTATTAGATACATTTTTAATCAACTTAAGATTATTTATTCCTGTACCCATACCACTAGCTTTAAAGTACCTAAAGGAACTACTTGAAATCAATAATTTGAAGAAAATCAAACAAAATCATGTATGAATCAACATTTTTTTCAGTTCAACAATAAATATCATAAATAACATGAGGGAACTGCGATGAGCAATTGCTTATTCAAAAAAGAACTCAAGTATTTCTCAAGGTTGTGGTATAGATATGTTGACGATATATTTGCTATTTTCGTTACTAAAACAGAAAATTGGAGACTTTCTTAGAAACATTAAACAATAAATATCAAATGAGAACAATGGGCAATTACCTTTTCTCGACACGTTAGTTATTAGAAATAACGATAAATTAGAATTTAATATTTATAGGAAATTTACTAATACTGATAAGTATATAACATATGACTCATTTCATATTGCCGTCAACACAAAATGGCAGCATTTCATTTCTTAACTCACAGGTTAGTTAATTTTCCATTAAGTAAAGAACGTTTTAACAATAAAATAATCGGATTAAAAATATAGCTGAAAGTAATGGATATAATGATAACTTTGTATATAAATTAGTAAATAAACATAAGCATAAGAAAATGTTAAAAGATGCCACTACTCTTCAAGCACCTGAGGTTCCCAATAAGTTGATAGTAATCCCATATGATCCCAAATATACGAAAGGTCTAGAAAAAGTATTTAAAAACGTAGGTTTAGAGTAGCCTACAAAACGGAGAACAATTTGAAAAATCTCCTTGGAAACATTAAAGACAAAGTCGACTTGAAGGAGACGAGTGGAATCTATGAAATTAGCTGTAATGACTGTGATCTAAAATATGTTGGGCAAACTAAACGCTCCATAAACATTCGTTTTAAAGAACACATGGCACATTTAAGATACCGAAGAACATAAAAATTAAGCGTTATCCAACATGCTTTAGAAAACAATCACCAAATTGGAATAAATAATCTTAAGCAGAGGACCTATTCCCTATAGTCCCCTCTATTGTTTACTTGACAACGGTGCAGTCGGGCGCAACCAAGTGTGACCACATTTACCTAAAAATAGTCTCGTTTAGGATAAGTTACTTTAGTTTATATCATCTGCTGATGATGCTAACTTGGTTAGTGAAACGCGCGTCCAGAACGTAACAAGTTGTGGTGTAGTGTGGTTATAACTCTTGTATTTTGATCTCAATTAGGTAGAAAACGAAACTGAAGACTTTTTATTTGATTGTTGAAACATTTTCATCGTTTCAACCCTCCATGAATCAAGATTTGTCATTGCCATTTTAGGGATTTTCTAAATACTGATTTGACAATCTGTTATCTATTGTTCCTTTTTAATACAATCAAATAAAAAGATAAGTCAATTTAAGATGTCCGTTTAAGTAAGACTGTATTGCGTTTGAGACATGGACGTATATACACCTTGCTCCTGGGGGGTTTTGATTTTAAGACGATGAAAATTTTCAAACAACAAAAAAAAAGTTTAAAATTTTTTTTTCTTCCCAATTGAGAAATAATATGAATAATGGGTCTGAGGGGGGCTTGCATCCCAATCCTAAAAAAGATCCTTACTTTATACAATTTCGATCATTTTAGTTTAAATAAAAGTGGCTCTGGGAGGCGTTTTAGCCATAAAATCCCTCTTATCTACGCTACTGGATTGAGATACAAAATGTGAAAAATCGCAAGAAAAAGTTGTCAGAAAAAAGTGGGCCGGCGTAGCGAAAGGCTATTGCGGTCTCTAGGGAGCAGTGTGAAGCGAAAAGATAAATAATTTGAGCTCGGAAAATGTCCTAATGGCGAATGTTGGAAAGCAAAGCAAACAAAAGGAAACATCAACCTTGTGGGCATCGTGTAGTATGTTAATAAGAATGCTAGACATTGAAGAAAACTCCGGTATTTCAAGACATGAGAAGTTCCTAGCCTGCTTGAAAAAACAAATTGTGAGCTTTAGGCCTAAGAAATCCAATATATTTTCGAGGGAGAATATGGAAATGTTTTTAAACAAGGCTCCGAATGAATATTTGGCGATTAATGTCTGACTTTTTAGCAGTGGCGACTCGCGGGTGAAAGTGAAGTGCAAATGAAGCAAGAAAATATCGCAATAATTTTTTTTCCAGAATTTTTTTTATATGTGGAAGGGGTAGAATATTTTTTTTACGACTTACCTAAATTTTGAATACTAAATCAATTCTCCTATCCTTCATAGCAGCTAATTTATTTATAACATCCTCTTAAAATGGATGAGTTGCCCTAATCTCCTCCAGACTTTCCTTTTGGATTGAAATATTGCCTAGAGAAGTAAGTCTTTCTTGAGATATTGTATTTCTTGAATAAGTTTTTACACGTTTGAGGCAATAAAAACTCCTTTCCACTGAAGTACTTGTCGATGGTATTGTCAAAATAAGGGAAAAAAAAACACTTTATATGCTTTGGTTAAAATACCTTTATTTTAATTAATTTTTTTCACTTGCTCTTGCAGCGATATATTCCGATTACTGTCATTGGCAAAAATAAGACCAAGCTCATTTTTAAGTCGTTTACTTTTTGAAAATATTTCCCCATATAACTGTAACAAATTTTCAAACGGGGCAGGAAACTTTAGTAGAATCTGCCAAACATAAAAATGTAAGTTTTTTACAGTCTTGAAAGCTTAGTGTCATATCCATTAAAATATGGTCCAATATTTCATAAAAAATGGTTCTATACTTAGCTCTAATTTCTTCAGGTGAAAGCTTAGCAAGCTCACGTTTGTAATGATTTATTTCTTTAATAAAATTTGCTTTATCAAACATGGTATTAAAAAAATGTTCATTTCTTTTTTTACAGAGAGCTTCACAACTGCGTTTTATATTAGATATGCAAAAATGAATGTCAACCGATTTTTTTTGAAGAACGCAAATAGTATGTCCGTTATTAAAAAAATGTCATTAAACACTAATGCCAGAAACGTGAATCCAAAATCGTTCATCTCACCTAAAAATCCTTTCGCAAGCCGGATTGGTTTTTCATCAGATATGTCACCGTTTGTAATAAACTCAAGGACGTCTTTTAATTTATTCAAGTCTTGAACAATCACATTTACTAACTTCGAATTTGATGACCAACGAGTTTCTCTAAGTGTTGGTATACGCCTCGTAGATGCAGATGTAAGAGCATACGTTCGTTTGGCTAAGTAATGAAAAAATAAGAGAATACCACTAAGACTTGCAAAAAAAATTCGACATTTGGAAATATTTTTAAATTTTGCTGAACCATAAGGTTAAGACGATGCCCCAGAAAATGGACAAATACAGCCTGCAGCGCTTTTTCATTTCTTTTTGAAGGCCTTTTAGAT
The DNA here is from genome assembly GCA_030620095.1 of Kuschelorhynchus macadamiae. Lineage (NCBI taxonomy): Eukaryota > Metazoa > Arthropoda > Insecta > Coleoptera > Curculionidae > Kuschelorhynchus > Kuschelorhynchus macadamiae. Next base: position 968,374 of record JAUTXW010005426.1, read on the forward strand.
TGGTCCACAATTTGATCCAATAGAAAATATAAATTCTCCGACGTTCTATGGGAGCTGACATTATAAAATCCTAAGAATCTCTCGACTACCGAACCTTCTGAATTAACGTATCTTAAAATTATGGAGCACTGGGAGGTTTGCGTGTGGTGTAATCCACTTGCACAGAAAAAAACTGTGTATTTATTATTTTATTTTTTACATGATAATTTAAATAATCAGAAATGCATTCAATTATTTCGTTTTGAATAGTTTTCGAGTCACCAGTAAAAACCTTTTTAATTTTTTCGTGATGATCTTTTAGTTCCTGGGAACTTCTCAATATTAATAAACCTAAAAGCTTTTTAAAATACCACCTATTTATTGACTCGCTGCTCTCATCATCGTCGCGAAAGACTAACTCTGGTTTTGCAAGGTACAAAACTGCGTCAATTACCAAGCACATAAATAGTCTATTTAATTTGACGTTTTCCTTAAAATGTATTTTATATAATTTAGCATTTTCTTTTAAAGTGTCAGCTATAGTGCTTTGATTTTTTACAAATGTTTTTAGCATTAATTCGCATTTTAAATGCTCTGCCGCGTCTTCATGTTTATGTAAAGACCTTCATATATTTAACCTACCTGCAAATCCTTCCTTATTCCACACTGAATATTTATTGGAAAGTAGTAAACAAGGCCAGCAAAACAATTTTTGCAATATTTGACTACTACATAACCATTTTTACGCCCAAAACCAGGATGACGATTAAAACTCTGATCTGTTCCTTCCATCGATTAAATAGAGTTTCCAACAAAATGCAAACCACATCCTTGATTGGATATATCAATAATGTAAATTAATAAACCCGACACCAAAAAAAGTTGTAACAACACTATAAATAAATATAACACAAAACAGTCAAGTTAACTGCAAATGAACTGACCGGTTGCAGCGAAATCCGCGAAAATAAAAGTAAACAACCACCGCAAACTGAACGACACGTGGGTGTAGTGTACTACGTTAGCAATTCACCGAGAGCGTTGTATGGCGCTGGTTAACATTATTCTTCCATGTGCTCGACGTCATCGCGAACGCGTTGTCATGGCAACGTAGTAGGAAAATCATAAATTAAACATAGCACCTCCAGCAAAGTCGAAGCAGTTTGCGCCGCTGTTATAGTAGTTATAATAAAGTTCGACTGAAAGTTTTAAAAAAAGCCGCCAACGGTCAAGTAAAATATTTATTCGAGATGTACACTTTACCATTTAGGTGAATAAATGAATGTAAAAATTTAAATTTTAAGAGATATATAAAAAATATAGTTAGATCTTTGCTTGTTTATTTTTCCTGGTGAAGTAGCACTTCACCTACTTCACCTGAATAGCCGCCACTGCTTCTTAGGAATCAAATATAAAATAAATAATCCTTTGATAAGTAATAAATTCATATGATATAAAAAATATTATTTTATTTGATTATTTTTTCTTATTATTTTAGGTAGCACTAGTGGTGGCCATCTCAGGAGCATGTCGTACGAACCAATTAGTGAAAATGAAAATGTTAGACATAACTATGTTGTAAAAAATTTCAGAAGAGATTTTAAAAAAAATATAAGTAGAGCATTTTTAATTACTGATCTAAAGTGGGTGAAAACTGTTCAAGGCTCCAAAAAGCTCCGAAAAGACATGGAAATCTATAGAATTTTTTTCAGGTTAGAGGAGGGAAAGCAAGAGGACAACCCATAGGGTAAAATTCAATAGTCAATTTTCGGAAAAAAATATCCACTTTTTTGAAGCTGGAAAACATTGAAAGCTCTACAGGTCATGCTCTCAGAAGAATTGCCGCCACCTTATTCGCCAGATGCAAATGTACTTCGGTTAAAGAGATTGGGAGGGTGGAAAGGTGTGTAGAGTGTTTAATAGAAAACAAAACCGAAACTGCAAACATGTGGTCCACGAGTTTCATATCTTCAGATGCTTCTTTAATTAGCTTACAAATCTCTGCAGCTATTCAATAATAAATTAATTTATCAACCAAAAGTACCACCACTGGTTACTCCGTTACCTGTCTAGAAATATTCGTAAATGGGTACAATAATTCTAGTTTAACGATTAATTTTAATAAGTAGTTTTTTGTATTTTATTGTTTTTATTATGTGCCATTAAATTTTATAAAATTGACATTTTTTTTAATATGCTAGTTTTAGGGGCCGTTTCTTCAACTAAGGTAAAATGTCGGGTATTTTTATACCTTGGCCAAAATTAATTTTTGACACATAAGCATTCTATAAAAGTCAAATGATAACTTTATCTGAGTAATAAAAATAACCAAGCTTTAAACGTCGACTAACAGACTGGCCGTTACTATTAAAACTAAAAATTTTACTGGTACTTTCATTCGTGTCTATTGGCCGTCGTAGGAATTTCTCCTTGAGGTTGAAAGTAAAATTTCTTCTTGAGGTTTAAAGTAGGTAATGTGACACTTTCATACCATCAATAAATTTAGTAATGTTAACATAAAATGTATTGTTGTAAATAAAATACTATAATTTATTACTAATTAAGTTTTTAGATCTGAAGTTACATTTGTTTGAACCTAAATATAAAATGCAAATAATAAATTTGCAGAAAAAAACTGATTTTACGTTAATTGATTTCGCTTTTTAAATTCACACTTAAATCTATTATTTTTACTTACGAAGCAAAAATAATTCTTTCTGTTCAGTTATTCGTGGCATCTTATTATTAGCTATTAGAATTTTTTTGTTTCATATTGCTTATTGTTACAGTTTAGACAGGTCTGTCTAGTTGAGTTGAGACGCTAAGATAAACTATGCCAGGCTTTGGCAATTTATTACGTTTTATATACTACATTGTACATCTAACTATGCTACATGTTTTCAAAATGACCGATTTCTGTATGTTCCTGTGAATGTCTGCATTAAGTCCTAATTAAGCCAAATGCGGTGTGAACGTTGTTGGGGTGAGACCTGTTACTGATATGACGAGAGGAACAATGATGACCCAATTCTGTTTCCACAGCCTTTTTACTTCCATTGCCAAGTCGGTGTATTTGGAGATCTTTTCACTGTATGTCGCTCGGATGTTCTCGTCGTTGGGGGCAGCCATGTCAATTACATAAGTGATCTTCTCTTTTTTGGATTGAAAGGTGATATCGGGTCTATTTGCGGGGATTGTTTTATCTGTGTGGATGTCAATGCCCCAGTAGAGCTTGTAGTGTTCATTTACAAGTATGGATGTTGGTGTATAATGGTAGTAAGGGTCTCTCTTCTCCGTTAGTTTGTATGTTGTGGCTAATGCTTGATGAACGACCTTCGCTGCTGAGTTGTGTCTCGCGGTGTATTCAGTTCCGGCCATTATTCTACATCCACTAGTTATGTGATCGGTCGTTTCTCTCTGCTGGTGACATCTCCTGCACCTATCGTCTTTAATGGTTGTGTGCTTGATGATATGCTTTCGGTAGTTTCTGGTTGCTATGACTTTGTCCTGGATGGCAAGCAGGAAGCCTTCTATTTCGGGAAAAGCTGACCTTTTTGTAACCACGTATATGAAAGCTTTTTATGTATGCGGTCTTTCTTTATATAGCATCTGTGTCTTCCGTAAAGTGTTTCTTCAGACCAGGTGTTCATCTTTTCTAGTCGTGATTGGATGTGACGGTGTGCGTCTGCTGCGTGGCTCGTTTGAGACAAGTCGAGCGGTGTATAATTCTTGTCTGCCTTCACTATTGCCTTGTGGAGGTTAGTTTGTTTGTTGTGGAAGAATTTTCTGAGTTCGTAAATTTGTCCTTTATTTAGCGATTGTATATCTATAACTCCCCTCCTTCCTTTATTTCTCTTGATGTCAAGTCTTTCCTTGCATGCGTTGGGATGTAACTTCCTGTGTTTAGTGCATTCAGAGCGAATGAGAATGTGATTGTTTTCTATGTCTGTGTGTGTGACCATTTGATGATACCAAACGAATACGTAAGACTAGGTATGGCGGAGGTTTTGCTAGATTTTTGGAGATCAGTTTTGTTTTTAGTAGTTTCATGAGTCTGGTTTTAAATTCCGTCTTGAGCTCTGATTTGATATGAGTGTGGTTAATTTTGGTGATTTGATGGAAGCCTAGGTATCTGTATGTTTCTTCTTTGAACATGTTATCTATCTTTCTCTCTCTCTCTATTATTATTAATACTAATATTATTATCGAAACTGACAATGAATTTCTCAACAAATGTTGGGTTCCAAAAGGAGTGGGCTGATTTCTATTAGTTCTAAGTGTTGCCTGAGTACTGAGCAGGACTGCCTTCTGAATGTCGATAAAGGTGTTAGTATACAGTCCTATGATTTACGGTTCTGTTCTAGTGTTTTTGGAACTAGTCCAGTTGATGATACGATGATTGGTATCACATGAACCTTATTCAGTCGCCACATCTACTGTAACTCGATGTCCAGCTCCGCGTATTTGTTGATTACAGCGACATCTACCAAATAAGCTGTGTCTGTTTCCTAATTAAACAGTACCTCGTCAGGCCGATTATTCGTCACCCATTATTTTCAAGCACTGAGCTTGGTTGATATTTATAATATGGCACAAAGGTGTTCAGGAGCCTGTATTTATTGGCAAGCTTCTAGTGTATGATGATGCATACCTGGTTATATCGCTGGAGGTAGTCCGCGTTTGTTAGGTAAATGCAGGCAGATGTTACATGCTGTATAGTCTTTGATCTCTCGGTATATTTTCAACACTTAACGAATTCAATGGACCGGTCTTTGATAACTAATTTCGTGTAGTTTCTTGTTTTAGTAACTTGATCCTGTATTGACAACACATATCCTTCTGTCTCAGGGAATAGTTGTCCATCCTTCAGCCACCTGTTAGATAATTCCTTATCTATGTGTGGCTGATTCAAGTCATTGTGATGTCGTCCGTGCAGTGCCATTTGAGTGCACTGTTCTTATTTGTCGGAATCGGAAAGTGACTTTAGGATGATGTCATTTGCGAAATTGAGTGGAGAGTACGATTTGTCACTTAAGGTCACTATGTGGTAGAGGCTTGGCAGCATAGGTGTTAATTGCAGTAATGAGGCTCCTAGCGTTCAGTTCTATCTTCAGAAAAGCTCGAACTCTTTGAACATACTGATCTTTCATCTTGGTTTTTCCTTGCTTATCCTGGAACAGTCTAGCTTGTTGAAATCCCAGGTATTTATAGGTCTCTCTTTGATTCATCGTTAGAACTATTTCTCCATTGGGTAGGACTACATCACCTTTAACGACTTTGGCTTTTTCCAGGACAAAGGATTTTAAAAGATGTTGTAGCGATAAAACTGTATGATTGGATTCCAAAAAGTTTATTAAAATCACCTGTTAAAAGCAAGGTAGCTCTTGATGGAAGCTCGTACAAGAGTAATTTCAACCTAACCTTGATAGTTTCCAGGAGATTGATGATCATAGGGTGAATTTTGTACATGAAGGCTTTACATTTTTTCATTCCAAATTCCATATGGATGTCTTGATGTTGAAGCCATGTCCTGTACTGTTGAGCAAGGCGGAGAGGGGATTCATCGCTAAGCAGAGCCAACGTGGATTTAACGGGACTCTATTATAGATCCTTAGGTTCGTTCACCACTGGTGCTTTTTTTTAGCATTATTGTCATAAATTTTGCAATTGTTGACAAAGCCTTGTAAGTAAAATCACTAAAATTAACTAAACTATGACTAAATTAATAATTATGTCATTAAACTAGAGCCATTTTTAATTTTAAATAAATAAAAAAATATATCTATAACATTAAATTGCTTGTAAATAATGTAACACATACAAAAACAGACACAACATATGTCAAAGTAATTACACTACTACAAATACAGAAAAAAGAGCTACATTAAATTGTCAGAATAAAATTCATTTAAGGTATAATATGATTTTTTCATTAGATTAGATTTTTAGTTTTCTTTCTGAAAGCCTTCTCGTTGCCAATCCTCCTTATACTTAAGGGTAAGTGGTTAAACATTTTTTTGCCACTATGGAAAAATGATTTTTTAATGTATTCGTACTTAGGAATCGGGAATCATAGTGTATGAGAATGGCGCATGTTATAGTGATTAGACACAAACAATTCATTATTATACTTTTTATGGATCAGACAGACAGATTCTAAAATAAATAAACAGCATAAAGTCAAAATCTAATGCTTAATAAATAAAGGACGACAAGAATCGCGTGCTTTTACATCAGACATAAATCTTAATGCTCTCTTCTGTAACAAAAAGATCATATTAAACAAATAGTTAGGACATGAGCCCCAAAAGCAAATGCCATATCGAAGGTGAGCCTCAACCAAATCAAAGTAAGAGTTGAGAGCTACAGATGGATACATAAATTGTTGATATGAGTTTCAAACTTCAACTCTCTGTCTATAGACAAACCCAAAAATTTTGTCGGGCTAGGCATTGCAATTGGGGCATCATGCAGACGTACATTCTCAACATTACATCTAAAATTAAGTATATTAGTCTTGAATTCATTGAAAGATACAAAGTTAGCATCGCACCATAGTTTTATTTTAATCAAGTCATCATTTACATTATCTGCAAGACCCTCCAAGCTTGTACCATGCCAAAGAATTGTGTTGTCGTCTGCAAAAATGGTGAATTTACCCGATATGTCAAGGCGAGGGATGTCATTGACATAAATAAAAACAGCAAAGGGCCAAGAACCGATCTCTGAGGGACGCCCGAGTTCAGGACGCGCTCAGCTGAGTTGATCCCGTTAAATGTAACTGACTGCACACGTTCCCTGAGATATGAACGAAGCCAATTGTGCATGGTTCTCCTAAAACCGTATTCTGTCAGTTTGCACAGCAGTATTTCGTGATCGACGCAATCTAAAGCTTTAGACAAATCACAAAACAATGCCGCAGCCAATTCTCCAGACTTTAAATTTATATAAAGATGTTCCAGGAATTCAAAGATAACATCACTCGTTCCACTTGACGCCTGAAACCCAAACTGTTGAAGACTTAAAATGCTATTTCTACTTAAAAAAAATTATTCTCACCTTAACAAGTTTTTCCACCACCTTTGCCTTTGTGGGTAGAAGTGCAGTTGGCCTAAAGTTAGAATCATACTCACAATCCCCGTTCTTAAAAAGAGGGAGAACTAGGACTTTTTCAGCCAAGGTAGAAAAACTCCTGAGATTAAGGAGGTATTAGTTTATTATTAATTGCCTTAGCCAATATTTCAAACGCCACTGCAGGCAGGGCCTAGAAGATCCGCAAAGAAATCTGGTCCCAACCTGATGTACTCTTATTCTTCATTCCCCTAAAAATACTTTCTCTATCCTATACAGAAACGGAAGGAAAAAAGAATGTGTCAAATACTGAAATATGATCTAAATACTGCCTGAAGGTGTTCTCAGTTGAATTTATGTGTTTTGGTTTTTCAGCGACATCGCAGAAATATCCATTTAGATCCTCCGCATTCAAAGCATTTGGCACAGGCATAGAATTGCTTTTGGCCCTCAGATCATTAACAATATTCTATGCTTCTTTAGCTTTATTATCAGAGCGGCTAATTTTGGTTTGGAAATAAATGTTTTTAGACAGTTTAATGGTGTTTCGATAAATTTTCCAGTAGCTGTTGTAATATTTTATAAAGTAATCATTGTCAGAAAAATATTTTCTAATATAATGTAGGGAACTCATATTTTTTCTTAATATAGTTAAACCAAGTACGTCTTTTTTATGCTTTATATTAATAAGAAAAAAAGACCTGTTAAACAAATCCTGGAGTAGAGAATGATAACTATGCAGAGGGACTCAGTATCTAAGAGACCTCCAGTTAGCCCGATTACAGAGTTGAACAAACTTGCTAAAGTTTTTTTTTTCGTGTACATTCTGCCACCCTTGACATTCATTTTTTTACATTTATTTTCAAGTGAATAACAAAATGCAACAGTTTCATGGTCGGATAATCCTGCATTCACAATTGAGCACTGTATCTTGTTCTTATCAATATTAATTAAAAGAGAAGCAGAGTGGGCCGGATATTCGAGTTGGAATACCAACATGCATTTCCAGGTCAAAGGATTTTAAAAGATGTTGTAGCGATAAAACTGTATGATTGGATTCCAAAAAGTTTATTAAAATCACCTGTTAAAAGCAAGGTAGCTCTTGATGGAAGCTCGGACAAGAGTAATTTCAACATAACCTTGATAGTTGCCAGGATATTGATGAATATAGGGTGAATTTTGTATATCCCTAGTACGTCTATGAGCCAGGAATGTGGTACACTGTCAAACGCCTTTTTATAGTCTACAAAAGCAGTGTGTATGCTGCGTTGTTTTTTTTTGTGCCTGCTTAAGTACCATAGAGTCGATGATAAGCTGTTCTTTGCACCCCTCAGTGTCTCGAATGAATCCTTTCCCATTATTATTATTATCATCATTATTATTATTATTATTATTATTCATTTTATCGACCGTATATCGAATGTATTATAGTTCCTGATATCTCCATATATACATCTGAATTTATAGCATCCTGTATAGGTTGTATGACGTGGAAGTGAAAATTGGATTGCAAAAGAACACCTGGAGTGAATTTATAAAATTTTATATACGGTCCTGTAGAACACTGCGGAAAGTTATTGCTCACAATATTTGTATTTATCTGGTATCTCATTTTTACAAGCGGTGCTACGCTAATATATTTCATTTCGCTGGAAAATATCAACCTTAATATTTCTCTGTAAGAAGTAGACAATATCCAATATCGAATAAAATTTGTTTTGTCTGGTCGTTTTATTTGTCAATAAATTGTTTCCTTTTATCAGTTTTATAGGATCGGTGTACATATTACTGTAATCTTACTTACTCGGTTTCGTTTAAGAAACGGTTTCCAGCTGGCTGGTAATAAACAAACGTAATTAGTTTTATTTTTCCTATTTGACTATCGCTTCAGTTCTTCTTACAGTATCAATTTGTTATTTATATAAACACTGTCTTAGAGGTTTATATTCTAGTTACAATACAGTATAAAAATACTTATACATCAATATCAAATACTTAAATAATAAGATATTCAAAATAAAATTTAATAATAAAAATGAAAATATACAAAGAAGAATAAGAAGCTAGTGGTAAAAATGTCTCTTGATCGTGCCTAAGTTACAATTAAAAATATCGTAAGAATTTTTGTGATTACTACAACTACTACACATTTGGTTAATTGGTGAACACTTAGAAATGTTTGTCCTACAATGGGTCTGCCCCCTAAAAGCTATCAGAGCTACGGAAGTTTTAAAGTAGGAACACGAACATTTAACTTTGACAGAACGAAAGCTTTCATGGCTGTGGTCAATTAAGACATCATGGTTCTTGGAATTAGACCGTGTCAAAATGGAATCACTTTCCGACGTTTCGCCTTCGATTGCACAAGGCATTTTAAGGGATCTTAACTTCACGAGATCGGAACACTGAATGAGCTCGGAGAGAACCAGGCCGGCTATTTATAGTCGACAAAATAATACAGAAAATCAGTCAAGAAAATCCTTAACGGCATAATAACACTTATCTAATAAAAATAGTTTGAGACTTTTTTTAAATAGCGGCACACTATTGCTATATTTAATTTGGTTGGGCAAGTTATTAAATATTTTAAGACCTGCTTTAAGTATAAAATTTTTGGACAAATTAAGCCTACAATAAGTCAAAGAAAATGCATTATTAGAGCGAGTAAGGTAATCGTGAAAATGTTTATTCTTTACAAACATATGACCGTTTTTGAATACAAACAGACATATCTCAAAAATAACTACACAAGGTACTGGTAAAATTTTAAATTTACTAAATAGAGGTCTACAAGAAGTAGTGGATGAAACACCAGCAATACATCTTAGAATCCTTTTTTGACTTTTAAAGACCCTGTCCGCGTGAGAAGTCATACCCCAGAAATGGACCCCGTACAAAATCCTAGAGTGTATGACAGCATGGTAGACACTAACAATTTGATGAGCATCCATAACGAGCCTGAGATTTCTGACTACATAGCAAAGACTGTTTAGTTTAGCAGATAAATTCACACAGTGAGCTTCCCAGGAAAGAGTATCGTCCAGGGTCAGCCCAAGAAACTTTACCGATTTCTCACTCGGAAGTCTGTCCTGATTTGAGCACAATTCCAAATTTAAACTAGCGCGAGTTTGACTAGTATGAAATACCATATAGCAAGTCTTTTTTGCGTTGAGAAAAAGTTCATTCAGTGTAAACCACTCATTCATTTCTTTAAGTGCCCTATTTGCTGCAACCTCCACACTTAACCCTCCGTTGGCCCTAACCAGCGCTGATGTGTCGTCCGCATACATAGTTATACGACTGTGAGTCAAGTCGTGTGGCAGATCATTTACAAAGAGAAGAAATAACACAGGGCCCAGGACGGAACCCTGTGGTACACCCAAATTAACGTCGAGCTCAAAAGAGCGCGAAAATGTTGGTGTCCCCCCAGACTGCCCTTTGACTTCGACATATTGCTTACGCTCCTTCAAAAATGAAGAAAACCAATTTAAAACTACCCCGCGAATCCCCATTGACTCCATCCTGTCGAGAAGGCGATTATGCCCGACGCAGTCGAACGCCCTGCTAAGGTCACAAAAAATCCCAACAGGGCGCTCGCCAGCCTCGAGTGCATCCACGACTTCGCTAAGAAAATCTGGAACAGCTGATGATGTCGATCGGCCAGATACAAACACGTGTTGCCGTAAAGTTATCAAATTATTTTTAATTAAATAAGATTGCAGTCTGTCAAGCATGGCATATTCAAATATCTTTGAAAAACACGATGTCAGGGCAACTGGACGATAATTTTCAATCAATGTGGGGTCTCCCTTTTTCAAAACAGGAACAACCTTACAGTTTTTTAAGGCCCTAGGAAAAATACCCGTTTCCAGGGACAAGTTAATGAGGTATGTCAACGGCTGTATGCACCATTCGGCAGTTTTCTTAAATACGTCCAAAGGAACATCATCTGGTCCTCCGGATTTCTTATTGTTTAATTTATTTTTAATCAGATTAAAAATTTCTGTCTCACTAAAAGGAAGAACACTCATGCTGGCCCAAAAAAGTACGATTCCTATCCCCGATTAAAGAGTGATTATGAATCTTTGACGTTCCTATATTATTCAAAATATTTTTGGGAGTCTCGATAAAAAAATTGTTAAAACAGTTTGCAACATCTAATGGGTCCTCCAATAACTTTCCGTTATCTAAAATTTTTAATTTTGAAAGGTTACTTTGGTTATTGTTTAGCTCAGAAACAACAGACCACATAGCTTTAGAAGGATTATCGGAATTAAGTATTTTTTGTTGATAATATAGTTTTTTTGTATTATTAACTAGCTGTCTATGTAAACCACTCTGGATCCTATACCTTGCGTCCAGATCAGGGTTTTCCCTTCGGCGCTTATAAAGCAATTTAAGACTTCTACTAGACTCTTTTACTTCCTGCGTGACCCATGTCTTTTTTTATTGTTATTAGTATGAATTATTTTCATAGAGAAACACATATTGAAGTAATGTAAATATGTATAATAAAAATAATCAAATTGATAATTAAAATCACTCCCCTTGTAGACCTCTAGCCAAGTTTCACTTACAAGGGTAGAGATAAAATTAAGAACATTAGTATTACTAAAATGTCTACTAAGTTTATTTGTACTAGGTGATTTTTTTCTATCTAGCCCTGTATTAAACAGAACTGTCTCGTGATCGGAAACGGTGTTACCTTCCACTACTGCCTCGTCACAATCAATGAGATTAGTAAATATTAGATCAAGTGAGGTGGCACTGCTAACACCGACACGAGTCGGGACATTAACTTTATTTCTTAAGTTGAAAGACAAAAGCGTGTTTATAAAATTTTCGTTGTCACCAACGCTTAGTGAATGAGTATTGAAATCACCTGTGAGAATAATATCGTAATCAGATTTATAAAACTTATCTAACATAGAATTTAAATTATCGATAAATATATTAAAATACATCGTTCATGTTCCTTAAGCCTAGTCGATATGGATCGTCTAGTTTTTCCGATATAAACATCACCACAGGAACAAGGAATTGCATATACTCCTTCCGTTTGAAAAGGAATAATGTCCTTTGGCGATCTCAAACGTTGTCCAATTTTCTTGTGTGTGTTGAAGATTGTACGTATGTTGGACCGGCGAAGTAACCTTGCAATTTTCCCTCTTAAAGCTTGAGTTAGTTTCTCTGTTTCCGATTGTAAAGAATTTTGGTCACAAATCGCGAGAGCTCTGTAAACCAATGAATTATGGAGAGAAAATCAAGAAGGATGCCAAAACTTTTAGCGATCTCAGGAACAACCAGAAGAAGCTACTTTGCCAACTAGCTTTTTTCCTTAGATGCCGAGATGAAGACGTAGTACCAAAATCTCTACAGATGAAACACCACATAACATCAAAAAGTGCAAGGAACATCTACAAACGAGCCAGTATGGCATTGGTAAGAGAAAGGATACAAGTTACTCGACGTGATTTGGATATAAACGCTCGTAAGTTATTAAATATTCATTTAAAATTAGCTTTTATACTTGAATATGAAACATTTAGAACTCTCGATAACATTACCAATGCGCAAGCAGAGAGGATACATCAAGCAGTTACAATTAAGCGACAAAAAGTTCGAAGGAGTGCTAGACAGCCGAAAACCACTAAAACCGCCACAGGATACCGTTATAAATTGATCCGTCCTATCTAAAGGTCAAAACTTCGCCATTACACCAAAAGACATACCCGTTGAAGATATAGTGTCATCCGTTGAAGCGACAATTAGAAGACTTCCAGCAGAAGAAGCTGACGCAATAAGGTATGAAACAGCGAAGATCATCAAAAATTCTAACCCGCCTAAGTCAAATCTATCAGCTGCGGAAAAAACGGCAATAAAAACATTATACAACAATACAGATATTTTGGTCCTTCCAGCGGACAAGGGAAATGCCACTGTCGTCATGGACAAAACAGATTACGTGAAGAAATTACAACTACTTTTGGACCTTATAAATGCATCCAACCTACCAACGGAGGAGTAGAAGATGTTAAGGCCAAGCTGCTCAAGGATTCCGCGGTTCTACGGACTATTCATTTTACATTACATTCTCTGTCTAGATGTTCTTGTACAAAGAAAAGGGGATGGTTCCTTAGGACACTCTGTATATAGAAAACCAACGCATACGAACAGGTACTTAAATACAAATTCCCATCATCATCCAGCACAAAAGCAATCAGTCATTAATTCATTGGTTTACAGAGCTCTCGCGATTTGTGACCAAAATTCATTACAATCGGAAACAGAGAAACTAACTCAAGCTTTAAGAGGGAATGATATGATGATATTAGACGATCAATTAGAAAATATAATAATCCTACTTCACGAAATGATACTAATAAGGAATTACCGATAGGAAATGTAGTTCTTCCATTTGTACACGGAAGCACAGACAAAATTGCAAGGTTACTTCGCCGGTCTAACATACGTACAATCTTCAACACACACAAGAAAATTGAACAATGTTTGAGATCGCCAAAAGACATTATTCCTTTTCAAACGGAAGGAGTATATGCAATTCCTTGTTCCTGTGGTGATGTTTATATTGGAGAAACTGGACGATCGATATAGACTAGGCTTAAGGAACATGAACGATGTATCAGAAAGAAACAAATTGTAAAATCTGCTGTATCTGAACACCAACATTCTACTGGGCATGTCATAAACGTAAAAGGAACCAAAGTTCTTGCATCGGTTTCGGGACTCTATAAACGCAAAATTAGAGAATCTATTGAAATTTATAAGCATCCTAACAATTTCAATAGAGATACGGGCTTCAGTCTACATCATGCGTGGAAACCGATCGTTATACTGAGTCACGCTTCGGTAAACACAGGTCGACTATAGATAGCCGGCCTAAGTATTTTCAGATTTAATTTGATTTAAATTTTCCAGTTACCCATTATAGAAAAATGGATTTAGCGGACCTAGCGCAGCGTTACAACTTCCCCAGGTAAATATACATATTCACAATGCTTGTGATGTAAATTTTTAAATAAATCAGCAGAATTTTTCAAGTCACTCCTATGAAGATAAAATTATACATAGTTAAAGAAGTGAAGCGATCTGTTCCAGATTTAAGTAAACGTCTTGTTGCTATAGGTGGGGTAGGAAGATCAAATCGGGGCTTTCATAACACTTGGTATGAAAAGTACGACTGGCTCACTGGTAGTGTAACATTAAGTAGATTATTTTGTTGGCCATGTATTTTATTTGCAACAAATAATAGCGACAAAGTTTGGTCAGAAAGTGGTTATAGTAACTTAAAAAATTTGTCTCGGGGTACGTTACTACACAATAAAAGAACACAATATATTTCTTCAAATTGCAAGCTTACTCTCATGAGAAAACAAAAGCAAAATATCGTCACAGCAATAGACAATGCGCGTAAAACAAAATAGAAAATTTTAATACTAGTTATTACATTACACCTCTGTATGTAAGAGTTACCTTTCAGGGGCATGATGAATCAAATGAATCTTTAAATCGCGGTAATTTCAAAGCGCTAGTTATTCTTGTTAGTAAATGTGACACAAATTTATAAACATTTTTAGAACATGATAATGATAATAGATCAGTTTTTTCTGAGACAAAACATTTCAAAATGAATTAATTGATTCAGTTGCTTGTGTTGTAAATAAAAAAATTGAGGACGAAATTTCAAATTCTTTGTTTTTTTCCTGGCAAGTTGATGAAACCACTGACATAAGCTGCCATTCACAATTATCCGTCATTTTTCGTTGCATTATAAATGGTCAACCAGTTGAGCGATTCATGGAATTTTATGACGTAAGTTCTGGGCGTTCTGCGCAAGATTTATTTCACTATTCATCTACCAAATTCGAAAAATTTTACTTGCATTCGAAATTAGTGGCTGATGAGGCTTGCGTAATATCTGACAAATAAAAGCTGCAGCAAGTGTTAGAACAAATTGGAGGAAATCATATACGCTACTAATATAACAACTGGTTGTAATTTTACTTCACGCGCAGTTTTGACAGTTACTAACAATAAGGACAAATTACTTGAGACTTTAGAGAAGCAGTAGGTTTAAAAACTTTTTTAGAGGATCCTCAGAACATACTTTTTTTAGAAACATTCGAATTAATTTTTCACCTAACCGATATCGTTTGTTCTATTTTACAAAATAGAAATACAGATGTTGTTAAAACAAGAAATTTACTACCGACTACTCTAACTAAAATTCGTGAGTTTAGGAGTAACAGTGCTTATTTTGATTTAATTTATGAAAAACTGAATGTCGGCGCTTTACACTCGAAACCTCGTAAAGATTTGGAAATGTCAGATAAAACTCAACAGTTAAGGTAAATTTTTTATGAAATTCTTGATATTTAGCGAATCAAATAGAGGTTAGGTTTTGTGACATAGAAAAACTATATTTCTTTGATCTCCTAAAAAATATTTCAGAATTTTCCATTTTAGCAAAAGAATTTCTTCATGAGCTTTTAAAAAATTTGACCACCCAATACAATATATTTGATATAAATCATCTAAAAAGCGAATTAATCGTTTTATATAGGATAAATTTTATAGATTATTACGTATTGCTGTTGTTTTGCCAGTGACAACCGCGTCAACAGAAAGAAGTTTCTCCGCGCTGAAAAGAATTAAAAATTATATTAGAAATACTACTGTTTGACACTAAGTCAGTTATATGGGATACAAAAGAGAGTGTTTTGTCAAAAACAACACCCAAGTCTCTAGAAACATCCGGACGGGTAAGTGTCACCCCACTGATGACATAGTTAAAGTAACTGAGGTATTTTTTATTGTAAATGTCATACCATTACATTAAGACACATTTAAATCCAGACGATTCACAACACACCACTCATGCGAAATGTCTAGGTTTCGCTGTAGCTCATTGCAATTATTTTCAGTGGACATATTCGAGAAAATTTCCGATCATCAACATCTGCTTGTTGTCAAATAATCGCTCGACCTGATCGCACCATAAGCCACAAACTACTTTCTGTTCTGCAAATACGAAGTAAAAAAACATTAAATTGTCTGAAAAACCAAAAAATTGCAGTTGTTGTAACATAATAGTGTGGTCAAGCCGATCAAACACTTTGAAAAAATCAGTGTATATGACATCCGTTTGCCCACGTTGATTTATCCCCTCAGCCAGAAATTGAGTAATACACACCAAGTTAGTTCTTGACAAATCTATGTTGCACAGGCATAATTAGATTTTTTACTTTGCACCAGATATTATCATGAAGGAGTATTTCAAAGATTTTGGAAAAATTGGCTATAATATAAATAGGTCTAAAATTGGTTAATGTCCAGTTTGTAACCTTTTTTGTAGACCGGGCAGACTTTAGAACACCTACAAAATATTTGGCATAGCACAATTTGTTAGACACTTATTGAAAATTATTGACAGTGATAAGAATTGCTATTGCGCGGCGAGTACATCCGATCGAAGCCGATCGCAGGCTTGCTTATATGCCGTGCATTTATTTAAATCCCAAGCAGTGCGACTCGCGTTTACCGAACCGTTAAGTTTAACGCAATTACAACAAGTTAGGGAAAGAGATCGACAGTCGTGAACCTTATGGTTCTGATCACAACGTGAACAAGAGACGGAGTATTTACAGCTATTAGACCAATGATGAAATTCGTTACAGTTGAAACATCTAAAAACTTCGATAGCATCAAATACCTTACAGCAGTCAAAGTCAAGAAATAAACAACCAAAAAAATCTTTGCAAAAGTTATGAAGACAGTTCTGTTCAAAAATACTGACTGGTTGTAGTTTCGCTTTTACTCATAGGCAGATCCCGAACGCTAAAAGTATCTTTACCGGATTGCCTTAAGAAATGAAGGGTTTTATTAGAAATAATCCTGAAGTGGATTTACACCGACCGCTAAGAGATAGAAAGATCCACGCGAACCACGCTGATCATAGCGCGAACCTCTTCGCTAGGCATCTACGCTCAGGGTAGTCCTGAAAATAAGGAGGAGAAACTCTTGTTGAAATAAGAACCCTACATCCTAACCAACTAAGGAAATTGATAGATGTCTTTTTCAGGAAATCCGAAACTTGAATGTTAACTGCTCCTCACTTAAAAATTTACTAAGATAATGTTAACTTTTGCTGTAGTTTTATTTTTGCCAATTATTTATTTAACGTAGTTCCTTGTATTTCATGTTTCCGATTTTTAAGTAATATATTAACTTTGATCTGTCGAACTGTTCTTGATATGGAAATCCATTTTAACATTTTTTGAGAGATACTAGTGTCTAATTTTTACTATTTATTTGTAATTTACAAATAATAAATGAGGTAGTGTACTTTTAAAATAATCCATCCATTTAAACGTGTTAGCTGCGTGGCTTACACTTCCTAAAAAGATAGACAGAAAATTGGTAGGGTATATAATTTCCTTTATATCGGTTAATTATCTATAAGTAAATATAACCATTTTATTAACTAACTTGAATATTCTTTATTTAACAATTCACTTAAATTATAAAGGTAAACAAAAACACATTAATATTATCGCAAATAAGCGTAAATTACACCTGTTAATTTAAAAAGCAGGATTTATCAATTTTGATACATTTACCTTCTCGCATACCATTATGAGCATTAACATGGTATTTATCATCTTGCAAACACCGTTTGTGGTTATATCAATACACAAAGAACTATATATACATATATATATATATATATATATATATATATATATATATATATATATATATATATATATATCGCAGGGGTAAAGTTAATGGCTTTTTTTCTTATACCATATTTTTTTTTCAAAAAACTGAAATTAAAAACAAACGTTTCGACCAATACTTAGTCTTCATCATTGTTATCATAACATAGTATACCAATAGGGAAAAATCCCTTAATAAAATTTAATTTTTGTAATTACGTAAAACGTTATCAAACAACGGCACATGAACAAAAAAGACATATAACTATTTACACACATGCAAATAAAATAAGTATTTTTACTTTTTCGGACGAGTTAAAACCAATGGTAGATAGAAGTATACCTACGTTGTTTTGTTGTCAATTCGGCACTCGAAGTGAATTGATATTAAAAACGTTTATTCTTAGTGCTGTTAATTCGCCGCTACAAAAACTAGAAAAATATCTTGCTGAAATTATGCAATCAACTGTCGAAAAAGTTGATTTATTTGTAAAAAACTCGGAGCATTTCACTGGAATTATACGAGACATTGTTCTTGAAAAAGACGATAGCATAGCAACCCTAGATGACAAATCGTTGTTCCCAGCATTCCCATCGACGAAGCATTGGACAGTATTAACTTAAAAATACTTATTTCTCATTCAACGGGGAAATGTATAAACAAATAGATGGTGCTCCAATTGGGTCCTCGCTATCATCAATAGTCGCGAATTTATTTATGATATCTTCGAGAAAGAAGCTCTTGAGAAAGCAAGTTTAAACCCCAAATTATGGATTCGTTATGTGGATGACATATTTATTATATGACAACATGGTCATACAGAGCTCGAAAAATGTCTGATTCATGTAAATTCAATCCACCCCAGAATACAATTTACTCTAGAGTTAGAGGGAAACAATAAACTCCCATGTTTAGATGTTCTAGTCAGAAAATTACATAACGGACTCTTCGAATACACTGTGTATAAAAACCCAACACATACAGACAAATTTTTAAATGCAATCTTCACCCAGCACAAATTCAAGCTCTGGCCAATACCCTAATATCTAGATCTGTACGATTAACTAAAACATAGACGAGACAAAACGAACTTAATATAATATCTAGTTCTTTAAAGAAAAATGGCTACACAAATCACACCATAGAGAAATCATGCACAGGTCTCCCGAACAACGAACAACAAAAATTATGTACCGAACTATATGTAAAAGGCACAACAGACAGAATCGGAAGAAGTCTTAGGAAACACAACATACAAATAATACACAAGCCACAAACAACTATAGGTAAACTACTTGAAAACCCAAAAGATAAAATCAAACTGGAAAACCACGGAGTATACAGAATTCCGTGCCAGGACTGTGAAAAGATGTACGTGGGGCAAACTAGCAGGCGAATATCGTCAAGAGTGGAAGAACATAAACTTAGCATCAGAAACAAACAAACAACATTAGCTCTATTCCTACATCAACAGGAAACCAGCCACAAAATTTCGATGGGTGTAGGGAAATTGCCAATATAGAACATTATATGAACAGAATAATCCGAGAAGCCATAATCACTAAAGGACTAACAGTATGGAAGACAGTAATCGACAAATCTAAAATAACATGAGCGAAACTGTTCTTTTCAGAACGACAGTAGTGAACGGATGTACATACAGGGTGGTCCACTTAAGATGCTCCTATATTTTATCTCAATAAATAAGACACTGAGAAAAAAAAGTTAAATACAAAGAGTAATTGTAAGTATATTTTTTATTTATAATATTTTAATGTATACAGGGTGTTTCATTGTGCCAGGACAGTAACCAACTTTTTTCTTTTTAATGAAATGGTATGAATATTTTTAGAAATTCTAATTCTACGCTTGATTTTGAGTATTTTTTGTCATCATAGCATACGGAATTTTGAGTAGTTTTTGAGAAAAATTAACTTTTCTAATTTTTTTCGGAAAAACAGGTTTTTGGAAAAATGTGATTTTTTCACACTTGAAGACTAAAATTGTGAATTTTGGTTATGGATCCATGGGAGTGGTTAATATTTAATACTCTGACCTATCAAGAGCGAAAATCCATTATACAGGGTGGTCACAAATGAACATCAAAAAAAAATGTTTTTGTACCTAAAAAAACTACACCCTGTATTTAGCACTTTTATTGTGTTTAGGATTTAATTCTGCATCATTCCATGTATATAGTTTATATTCCAAAAATTAGTAGTTTATAAGTTATGACCAATTATTTATAATAATTCAGGTATTTTTGTTAAAAATCTAACTAAACCTAAATAATATCCTATTCTAAGTTTTTTTTTACATTATAATTAAATTTAACATTAAATCAACAAATAATGCAAGAAAGAAAGTAACTAATTACTTATTACAAAACATATTTGACATAACCCCCGTCTTTGGCAATACAAGCAGTATAATATTACGGTTACGGTTTTAATTTTCGCAATAATAGCATTTCTAAACGCGTCTTAATTTTACAAGATATCCGTGGAAAAACAAAAATGGTAAAATTGTTGCCTGAACACCAATAAATACACAGTTTTTATTTGACATTTAGTTGCCTTTAACTCTTTTTAAAGGAAAAATGGCTTTATACAGTGTCCAAGAATGTTACATAAGAAATAATAAGAGTCCAGCATTAGCCCTGCCCTACGGGAGTATCGGTTGTTGTATCCTGCAAGACGGGTGCCCACGAAACATATTTTTTCACGAATTGTTCGTGATCTTGAACGTGGAGTGGTAATCAATAAACAAAAACGGCGCCCAAAAATTGTCCTAACAGAAGAAAAGCAATTAGAAATTCTCCTGTATTTTGAAGAAAACAATGAAAATTCGCAAAGAGATGCATCCCGAGATCTACTGGGAATTAGTGTTCAAAGGGCTTTAACTGATAATAACTACCATAAGTTCAAATTTTTACCAGTTCAGGAATTATCCCAACAGGACTTTCAAACAAGGGTTTTTTTATTGTTCTCTCATGATGGACCACCATTTTGAAACTGACATTTTTAAAAATATTTTATTTACCGATAAGGCAATTTTCAATACGGCCGGTATGTTCAATCGATGAAATACTCATTACTGGTGTAACTGAAATGAACATCGTGTAAAAGAAATGAAAAAATATGGTCGGAGAAGTGTTTATGTGTGGTGTGGTATTATCCGTGATCGAATAATAGGTCCAGTATTTTATGATTTTGTTCTGAATGATGAGAGGTATTTAAATTTGTTGGAGAACGAAATATTTCCGTTAATTGACAATCTGCCAAACGATATTAAAGAAGGGCTTGTTTATCAACAAGATAGTGCTCCATATCACACTGTAGTGCCTGTTAGAAATTGTTTGAATCAACGGTTTCCATTTTGGATTGGTCGGTACGGGACCATAGATTGGCCAGCGAGGAGCTCCGACTTAACACCTCTGGATTTTTTTATGGGGCAACCTAAAAAACGAGGTGTATAAAAATAGGTGTAATACTGTTCAAGATTTAAAAAGCAGAATTAGGTAAGAGGTAGAAAGACTTAATGCAACAGACACGGTTAGGAATGCTATTGCGAGAATTGAAACCTTGTATACTACTTGTATTGCCAAAGACGGGGGTTATGTCGAAAATGTTTTGTAATAAGTAATTAGTTACTTTCTTTCTTGCATTACTTGTTGATTTAATGTTAAATTTAATTATAATGTTAAAAAAACCTTAGAATAGGATATTTATTTAGGTTTAGTTAGATTTTTAACAAAAATATCCGAATTATTTTAGAAAATTGGTCATAACTTATAAACTACTAATTTTTGGAATATAAACTATATATATGGAATGGGGCAGAATTAAATCCTAAACACAATAAAAGTGCTAAATACTGGGAGTTCCATTTAAAAAAAATTAAGTTTTTTTAGTTACAAAAACATTTTTTTTGACGGTCATTTGTGACCACCCTGTATAATGGATTTTCGCTGTTCATAGGTCAGAGTATTAAATATTAACCACTCCCATGGATCCATAACCAAAATTCACAATTTTAGTCTTCAGGTGTGAAAAAATCACATTTTTCCAAAAACCTGTTTTTCCGAAAAAAATTAGAAAAATTTTTCCCAACAACTACTCAAAATTTCGTATGCTATGATGACAAAAAAATACTCAAAATCGAGCGTAGAATTAGAATTTCTAAAAATATTCATACCATTTCATTAAAAAGAAAAAAGTTGGTCCTGGCACAATGGAACACCCTGTATACATAAATATATTATAAATAAAAAATATACTTTGGGTCAAATACTTTTTGTATTTAACTTTTTTTTCTCAGTGTCTTATTTATTGAGATAAAGTATAGGAGCATATTAAGTGGACCACCCTGTACACCGGGAACGAAAAAAACATTATATTTTTCCATCCGTGAAGGACTAAGAATTATATATATATATATATATATATATATATATATATATATATATATATATATATATATATATATACACTCACCGGCACAAAATTCCGCCACTCTAAAATTTTGACTAAGTTCAATGTTTTATAATTTTTTTATTTTTTATCCGATTTTCATGATTTTGTTATCAGTCTGTAGATCCATTTAATGTGTTTTTCTTCATTTATTTTGTAAAGTAGCATTTTTCGATTAGACTATATTATACAGGAGTAGATCAAACTGTTGTTTTTTGTCGTCACTTCAAAACACCCTGTAGAAAAATTGAGGTAGATAATTTTATTTACATACTGTTTCTGGTAATCAATAATGTATTCTAAACATTTCGTTTTTTGATTTATACCGTTACCTCATTTCTGCTTCGAGCTGCAGATTTTTTATTAAAACAATATTATTTTTAGAAAATGCATGTCAAGCTTTCGGTTAAAAATTATCTACGTTGGCTAAGTAGGTGACAGAATGTTTGACAGTGACAATATTATAATTTGTTGTATGTTGTATGTCAATATGGCATTAACTCCAGCAGACGTGGGTAAAATTGTTGCGTTAATAGAGGATGGCCGTAGCAAAAGTTATGTCGCTCGTACTCTGAGAATTCCGAGGTCTACAGTTCGAGATGCCTGGAATAGGTACTTACAGACGGGAACTTTTACAAGGCGGCAAGGCTCTGGCAGAAAAAGAAAAACCACTGCAGTTGATGATCACTTTGTCGTCGTTAGTTCTTTAAGAGATCGAAGATCTACTGCTGTGTGTCTAAAAAATGACTTGCAAATGACTAGTGGAGTAAATGTAAGTATTTAAATGCAGTATGTCCACAACTCCTTCCTCGTCATCGGCAACAGTGACTAAGGTTTGCAAGATTGCATTCTGACTGGACTCTAGAACAGTGGGGAAACGTACTATTCACAGATGAATCCAGGGTTTGTTTGAGGTCGCCAGATGGTCGTGAGCGGGTGTACAGACGTAGGAATGAAAAACATGCTGACTGCATCATATCAGAACGAATCTCATATCATGGCGGTTCAGTTATGATTTAGGCGGGTATTTCTACCGAAGCACGAACCGATCTTGTATTTGTTGAAAATGGAACCCTAACCGCACAGCGTTACATTGAGGAAATAATCCAGGAAGTGGTTGTTCCATTTGCTCCTTTCATTGGGAACCAATTTACATTAATGCATGATAATGCTAGACCTCACGTTGCACGTATAGTGAGCGAATATCTGGATGAAGTTGGACTTCCAAGATTGGAATGGCCCGCATGTAGCCCGGATCTCAACCCAATCGAACATCTCTAGGATCAACTTAAAAGGGCCGTACGGCGTCGTCCTGTGCAACCACAAACTTTGCAAGACTTACGACTGGCGCTGGCCGAAGAATATCAGGCTATTCCTCAGGAAAGAATAAGTAACCTTATTCAATCGATGCCACGAAGACTGCAAGCTGTAATTGCCGCGAGAGGAGGAAATACACGTTATTGAATTTTTATTGTTAATTATCTTTGTGATATACCTTGTGTTTTTCTTAATAAAAATAGGCTTCAAATCAGCGTTCCTTTTAAAATTTTGCAGCTCGAAGCAGAAAAGAGGTAACGGTATAAATCAAAAAACGAAATGTTTAGAATACATTATTGATTACCAGAAACAGTATGTAAATAAAATTATCTACCTCAATTTTTCTACAGGGTGTTTTGAAGTGACGACAAAAAACAACAGTTTGATCTACTCCTGTATAATATAGTCTAATCGAAAAATGCTACTTTACAAAATAAATGAAGAAAAACACATTAAATGGATCTACAAACTGATAACAAAATCATGAAAATCGGATAAAAAATAAAAAAGTTATAAACCATTGAACTTAGTCAAAATTTTAGAGTGGCGGAATTTTGTGCCGGTGAGTGTATATATATATATATATATATATATATACATATATATATATATATATATATATATATATATATATATATATATATATATATACAGGGTGTTCCTTAATGACATGCTAATATTTAAGGGGGTGATTCTTGGACCCATTTTAAGAAAAAATCTTCATATGAACTGATGTCCTAAACGTCTTAACTTTTGAGATACAGGGTGCTAAAGTTTTCAGAAAAAAAATTATTTTTTTTAATAACTGTGATACTACTGTAGATATCTTTATGAAATTTGGTACACGTGTTCTATGCATCAAGATGCATTTTCTAATGTACAAGCAATTTTATTCTTTTTACCAGTGGCGTCCGTACGCGTTTTGCTTAGAATATTTTTGGAGAAAAAAATGGTACGCCACTGCTTTATCTTAAAATAAAAATTATTTTTGGAATTCTCATTCATTTCTGAGCAAATTCGATCTCTTGATTTTCTTTCGGCCGACGCATAGTTTTCGCTTAAAAAAATAAAAATCGTTTTACTTCAGGGTCAAATCGTTAAAAATCTGATAGGGTGACTGTTGTGTGGAAATCGCTAATTTATCGGGTGAAAGAAAATTATGACGTCGAATGTGTTCATAAACGAAAAAGTTTTCTCGTCTGATGGTCCGTTCTTGATTAAATAATTGAGTTAAAATTGCTTCATAATATCTCAATACCAACTAATAATAATTTTTAAACCCATAAATCTAGTAGTCCTGGAATAAATTACGTTTTTACAAACGTCGATGTCAAATGACTTAAAGTAAGCTGTTGGTGTTCAAAACCATCTCAGTGTGTCATCTCTTTGGTTTTTAGTGTTTCATTGAAGTTATTGAAGTTATTTTCGCCGTTTTTTCGAATAATATCATTAAATATGGTAAATTATACGAATGCGGAAATGGCGGCAATGAATTACGCATATGGCCTCGCAGATGGTAATGCAACAGAAGCCAGACGCATTTATCAGGAAAGATATCCTAATCGTGCCTTGCCAGATAGCCGAACCTTTTCGAATATTCATCGCCGACTTAGCGAAACAGGTAGTTTCAATAAAGGTACTTCGGAAGGCAGACCTCGAACTGTCAGAACACCTGAAGTTGAGGAAGCGGTGCTGCAAGAAATCGACGAACATCCTGAGACGAGTACGAGGAAGATCGCTAGAGCTTTGAATATTTGTCACCAAATTGTTTGGCGTATTTTAGTTGACTTTTTGTTATATCCATATCATATTCTAAGAGTACAGGCATTACTCCCCAGGGATTTCCCACAGCGTGTGAACTTCTCTCAGTGGTATCTTCAGAGTATTACACTAAATCCGCAGTTTGAGTCACAAATTTTGTTCACAGACGAAGCAACTTTTTCTAGGAATGCTATTCAAAATTTCCATAACAATCATGTGTGGGCGGAAGAAAACACGCATGCCATAACCGAAACCCATTTTCAAGAACAATTTTCGCTTAATGTTTGGGCAGGAATTATTAGTAATCATCTCATAGGCCCATTTTTCCTACCAGGACGTCTTGATGGACGGTCTTATTTGCATTTTCTCGAAGAAGAACTACCTGGGTTGCTTGAAGATGTACCAGTTGCGTTAAGGCATCGCATATGGTACATGCACGATGGAGCACCGGCTCATTTCAGCGTAATTGTCCGAAATCATTTAGATACTGTTTATCCTGGACCTCAGCAATGGCCAGCAAGATCCCCCGATCTCAATAGTTTGGATTTCTTTTTATGGGGGCACCTTAAAACTCTAGTGTACAAAACTCCCGTTAACACTGTAGAAGATTTAAGAGAGCGAATAGTTGCCTCGTGTGAAACTATACGGAATACGCCGGGAATATTTGAACGAGTGCGCAATTCCATGCGTAGACGGGCGGAAGCATGCATATTAAGTGAAGGTGGCCACTTCCAACAATTTTTATAATTAATGTTAGTATTGTTAATAATTAATAAAATTAAGCCGTTTCTGTAAACTTTGTTTTCTGCAAGCTGAAATCCCCGCTGTAATTTATTGGCACATGAAAGTTTTTTAAAAATTGTTTCCTAAAGTAATCAATCCTAAAGTAAAGTAAATCAATTACTTATTTCTAAATTAATTAATATTTATTATTAAATGAACTGAATAGCACGAAAAAAGAAAAAAAACGCTTTCCACACAACAGTCACCACATCAGATTTTTAACGATTTGACCCTGAAGTAAAACGATTTTTATTTTTTTAAGCGAAAACTATGCGTCGGCCGAAAGAAAATCAAGAGATCGACTTTGCTCAGAAATGAATGAGAATTCCAAAAATAATTTTTATTTTAAGATAAAGCAGTGGCGTACCATTTTTTTCTCCAAAAATATTCTAAGCAAAACGCGTACGGACGCCACTGGTAAAAAGAATAAAATTGCTTGTACATTAGAAAATGCATCTTGATGCATAGAACACGTGTACCAAATTTCATAAAGATATCTACAGTAATATCACAGTTATTAAAAAAAATAATTTTTTTTCTGAAAACTTTAGCACCCTGTATCTCAAAAGTTAAGACGTTTAGGACATAAGTTCATATGAAGATTTTTTCTTAAAATGGGTCCAAGAATCACCCCCTTAAATATTAGCATGTCATTAAGGAACATCCTATATATATATATATATATATATATATATATATATATATATATAATCAACTTCCTAGATTTGTTTACTCACATATTTACCTGCAACTAAACTAATAAAAGCGTGTTAAAATGATTTTGTACGAAATGAAAGCTCTGACCGTTATTCCATGTTAAAAACAGTCGGAAAATTAATTTTGCTCAAATGGATATTGCCGTTGTTTTTTGTAATTTCATCGGGTTTTTAAGCTTCATCAAAAATGCATTTTATACAAACATCCAATAACAAAATTCCTGATTGTATCAACATCGCGCGTTAATTCTACATAAAACAAGCATTGAGTGTAATTAAGACTACAAAGTCAAAGCGGGCTAGAAATTAACATTTCCGCCTTCTCTGGGATGCATTTTACTTTAATATATACACATAATGCAATTTACTTTAATACGTACGTACATATCAGTCCTTGCTGCCAACTGACCTAAATTAAAAAAATGTAAATTTTAATTGTACCCGGCTTTCCTCGAATGTTTTGGAGGCATACATTTTAAAAATTCTAGTAATAGGAAATAAAACACATACACAGTTACATAATTTGTTGACTTGGCAATGCAGAAAACAGAAATACAAAATCAAAGAACCTGCTCTGAGGTACACGTAATTTCGGTCCGGTGAAACCTTTTTGATTTTTCAGTATGTCGGGTGATGGAATAAAATGTTGCCTCTCTAACTTTTTACTTCTCTCGTAAAAGGAAAGTATTATTGTAATCTTAAAAAATCACCCTCCGAGATATGTTCAGATCTTTACGTTTCAATGCAGTCAATGTTTCTGTGTGCCTGTTCGCGGCATAGCTTATCGGATTGACTTCAATTTTTGGGTCTAAGATTAAGGGTCATATGGGGATGATCTAGTAACATCTTAATATCGCGAAACAAAATGATGGCCTAGTGAAATGTTAGAAGAATTAGAACTGAAAAATTACTTAACCAATTTATCTCAAATTTTGCACAAAAATTAAATATTAAGTAGGAAACATCTGATAAAATTTTGGTATGAATTCAAAATGGCGAAACAAAATGGCTGCCAAATAAAACGTATAAAATTGTGAAAACAATCATCCTCTCAGGTTTTACATATCCTCACGTTTAGCATCCTTAAATGCCAAAAAAATTCAATATACCGGAACAACTTTTCACAAAAGTCAAGTGTTACATAGGAATGAACTGGTAACATTTTGGTATGGATCCAAGATAGCAAAACAAAGTGGCGGCATTACAAATATTTAAAAAACCAGCCTGACTAGAGTACTTACTAGATTAATTTGGAATTTTGTGTGGGTATTGTTTAAAAAATCAACGTAAAAAAAATTTAATCTATTAACTTGAAATTTGGCAGAAAAATAAAATGTGATATAGGAAAATATTTGCATTGACTTTCAGTGTAAGCGGGTGCTGTTGCCGGTAAATATCGTTTCTGTGGATAACAATATCATTTAATTCAGGTAATTTTGTGACAGCTGTCAGTTTTGCTCATTACTTCAATATTTATTATTCAAAAATATGTTGTTCTCGGCATGAAAAACATTTTTCTTAATCATTTATATTAAAAATAATTATACCGTGACTTCCCGCTAATTAATGTATTATTTCGAATATTCCACTCGTGTACAAATTTTCCCGTAAGACTGGTGGTGTTTTCGAAAAAATATAGCGGAAATACCGCGTCGTCTAGGAAACATGGTGTTTCCACTTACCTGGTTAGGTGTCAGTGGCGGCTCGTCAGGGTAGGCCTCTGAGGCCGCGCCTCACCCCCAAAATAAAGGAAAAGAGAATTTTTTTATATAACTTTTTATCTATTACCAATTAGAAATATACTTTTTAACAGTTTTACAACATAATAACATAAAAAACAAAATATAATCTCATAATAAATATTTTAGAAAATAAATTCTGACCACATCAAAAAACCGACCGTGCAATCCGTGCAAACCCATTCCTAAAGAAAGTGCTCTCGAATGAGGCGAAATAATTTTAGCTTGGAAAGTTTCGACTTCTGACCTATTTATCAACGGCCGGTGCCGATGCCAGCGAGTCACCTGATTACGACAGAGCGGGATGGCGATTGCCGGTGCACGCGTTTTCTATTGCATTCTTGAGGCGATAAATCTGTAGCTTGGATATGCTTTTATTGGTTATTTAAATCACATGACTAGCGAAATATTCCAACGGCTTCTTTTTACGTTGTGCGTGCGGCTGAGAAAGAAATGGGAAATAGATTGCGATAATCGCTGATTGAGGGCGTTCTGTCTTTTAAGCTGAATAAATACGCGTGAGTAAGTTTTTGTTTTGTTTTGATTTGGTAAGTTGGACCGTTCCATATTTTGTATTTGCTTTTTGCTTTTGAAATGAATCCTATTCACGACATTATTGCTTCATTAATTGAAACGCCTTTTTTAAGAAGAAGCGAAACTGAAAAGAAACAGATATTAGGTAGCCGTCCGACGCCGAAAATTTTAGCAATATTTAACGATAAGAGGCAAGGTAAAAAATATTCAAGAACTTTTCAAATATCTTGGTACGAAACTTATAGGTGGCTATGCGGAAGTATTTATAAAGAAAGCTTATATTGTTGGCCTTGTATTTTATTAGGTTGCGTCAAAAATAATTGGAGTTCAGGGGGCGGATATTCGGATTTAAAAAAATTTTCACGAGCAGTAAAATCGCATGAAAGTTCAAGAGAGCATATTAAAAATTCGGTAGCACTTACAAGACTGGAGCAAAATAGGGCGACTATTGCGGATGCACTACAAGAAAATGCAAGTCTTAATAAAATTGTTTATAATGAAAATGTTCGAAAAAACCGTTTATTATGAAATTATTTAATTGATGTTACTATTACTTTGGGTAAACAGGACTTGGCATTTCGAGGTCATAATGAAACAACAGATTCTTTTAACCGTGGCAATTTTAAGGAAATATTTGCATGCTTAATAAAAAGAAATGCCGAACTTACTGAACATTGTGCTAAATTTAGTAATATTTTTGACAATCAAAGACTATACAAAATGAACTAATTGGTTGCATACATGACTATATTCAAGAATATATAAAAAAAGAAATCAATGACACCGATTGTTGTTTTTTTGGCGTAATTGCGGATGATAGTACTGATATAACAGAAAAATCACAGTGTTCAATAACAGTTAGGTATGTGACCAACGGATCTTTAAAAGAAAGATTTTTAGGATTTTTTGACGTTAGCGATAATAGAACAGCAGAGAGCCTTTTTCATTTAATACAAAACAGCTTAGAGCCTTATGACTTTAAAAATAAATTGGTCGCGCAGTGTTACGATGGGGCTAGTGTTATGGCAGGTGAAATAAATGGGCTTCAAACAAAAGTTAGATCTATTGCTCCTTTAGCTATGTTTACTCATTGTTGCGCCCACAGATTAAATCTAGTTTTACAACAGAGAACAAAACTGATTACCCAAAGTCGTATATTTTTTGCCACTTTATTAGGAATACCAAATTATTTCCACCAATCACCAAAACGGTCTTTTGTGCTTAATCATATAGTAGGTAAAAGAATTCCGCGAGCTGTAGAAACGCGATGGTATACACGGTTTAAAATTTTAAACTTAGTGGCTAATGAATGGGACAATTTAATTATAGTATTTGAAACTATTATTAATGACTTAAGTTCTGGAACAGAATCTATTAATGGTGCAAAAGGATTTCTAAAGCATTTTAATGATTTCGAATTTTGCCTTTTAATGCATATTTATAAACAAATTTTTAGTTGCACTGATGTACTGGTTCAAATATTACAGTTAAAGCATTTAGATACAAATTACTGCATTTCGCAAATAAACCTTGCCAAGCAACGAACTATTGAATTTAGAAAGGAGGACCATTTCGAAGAACTTTTCAATATTGCTAAAAAAGCCACTATTCTGCCAACTAACACACGTCGAGGGCAATGTTGTAGCGACTTTGATATTTTTACTAAATATAAAATATTATATTTGGAAATAATAGATTGTATAATTCTTCAATTAGGGACGCGGTTTGAACATTTAAATAGACGACTTATTAAATAATTTATTAAAAAATTATCCAAACATTTTTGACAGAGATAGATTAAAGAATGAGCTTTCTGTATTGTATAGGGATGAACAATTTTCAAATTTAGATGTCGAAAAAAGTCTAGCTTTGTTATTTAAAGATTTTAAAGCAATTTTTGCGGAAGCATATAAGCTTTTTAATTTAGTTTTAACTATTCCCGCAACAAGTGTATCGGCCGAACGAAATTTTTCATGTCTTAAACGGATCAAAACCTACCTAAGAAACACAATGACACAAGAACGGCTTTCGGGTTTAGCAATGATGTCAATAGAGCAGGAATTACTGTCAGAACTTAGTGAAGACCAAAACTTTTACGACCAAATTATAGATTAATTTGCAACCTTAAAAGACAGACGTATAGATTTAATGTACAAAAAGTAGTTTTTTTATCTTATTTCATACAACTATTTATTTTAAGTTTTAATAAACTAAATTATGTTTTTATTATCGCAATCACCGCTATATTTTAGTGATAGGTGTATATATTTTACTTGTTTTGTTTACTTTTTATTTACTTTTTTTAGAGTTTATTTTTTTAGTTTTTAATGGTTTAGTAGGGCTATTGGCGATGACCTCCATTAAATAAAAAAGGTCAACGCGTCGCAGAATAATACCTCATGGGTGACGTGGAAATTTATTCACATTTAAACAAAATTAACCTCATGTAGCCTCACCCTTCAATATACTCACGAGCCGCCACTGTTAGGTGTGGTTACATACCTAACCAAAAAATGAAATCTTGACAATATGAAACCTGCTTTTGAGAGACGCTAGAGTTCCTAGAAACTGATTTTTTTTAAGTATCTTTCAAACATTTTTGAAAAGTTGTCAGTATGAATAATCGCTTTGGGCTAGTTCAAGAGGAGGAAATTAATGAAAATATAATTGGAAGCGAACCAAGAAACACCGTTAAATCCAAGTTTGTGTTCAATTTGTTACAAAATTCAAATTTCTGAACTTGAAATAGGTATGTATTTAATATTCAGTTAATAAAACTTAGTTTCCCTGTATTTGATTCGTGGAATATTCCTCCTAAATACCATTTGTACTTAAAAATTAACCAGATAATTTTCCACTCATGCGTGTTTTCTCTACAAATTATAAAACACGCATTCGTGAAAAATTATGGAAAATTTTTAAGCACTTGTGGTATTATCCTCGATAATTTCTATCTATGTTACCCTTAGACTGATCTGTAAATCGTTGTAACACGTGCCAAAATCTAGATAACAAGTTTTGATTGATTGCAAGCAGATATAAGGATTTATCTGTGCGATATATAAGTTGTGAATTGTGCACCATCTGGCAACACCATACGGGGTGCTTGTGGATGGCCCTGTCTACAAAACCTTAGCCCCTACTCTACTGTAACTCTATATTTCACCATATCCCGTTGGATTACGAGCGAAGTGCAAACAAAACAGCCAACGGTGTAAGCGTTGTAGTAATGCTATTAATATTTTCGTCGTGTGTAAGCGATGTGGTCGCGATTCTATGTGAAAAAACCGAAAAGTTTTTGTTATATTTGTAGTAAAGTGACACTGGAAGCTCAACGAAAGACTTTGAGCCCACTTGTAAGAAAAGTCTACTAGCTATAATTTGGGTGTAAAGTTGGCGATCAAGACAAAACTTAGTCACCCAAAATGTTCTGTCACACTTGCTCAAGAACTGTCACACTTGCTCAAGAACCTTAACAGAATGGCTATCGAGTACTCATAAGTCTATAAAGTTTGGACTGCCAATAATTTGGTGGGAACCTAAGAATTATGATGATGATTGCTAGTTCTGCTTAACAAAAATCCTGAGGTTTCTTGTAGCAGCAAATTGCCCCCCATTTAACGATATTTTCCACGATTACGAGGGCAGTAAAAAGTACAAGAGTCTTCATTTTAATTATATGAAAACCTTTAGGACATTAAAAAATCACCCTTTACATTGATAAAAATGCCAATGACACCCTTTCATAAATTCTACAAAATTTAATATGCGTACCAATTTTCATTAATTTATCCTGAAAGATACAAGATTCTTAGGAACTAAATGATAAAAAAATATAACTTTGTTATCTTGAAAAATATGCGTTTATGGACAAAAGTATGTTATTATTAATTTATTCATAACCAACTATAACAGTTTATTACAGGGAAAATAAACTAATAAAAATATAAAAATTATAAGAAAATATTTTTAATACAAAAAGAACTACAAGGAATACTATTAAAATGTAAAAAAATGTTTACTATTAAAAACAACAAATAAAATAAATATAATACATACATGTTTAACTCATTACTCCAGGAAAATTTTTTTTAAGTACTTTCTTGAACTACTCTAGATTATTTATTTCTTTGATTTTCTTTGGTAAATTATTATAGGTGGTAACGTCAGTGTATAGAATTGGCCGTTTTGCAAAATTACTTTTTATTAATAATATCTGTAAATCGTCTGTTTGTCTAGTATTGTGATGGTGTATTTGCCTTATATGATGTGATATTTGAGTGTTTCATTTTAAGATCTATAGAATGAATGAATATACAAACTTTTAATATAAAAAGCGAATTTATGTCTAGATGTCTTTTAGGTTTATATAAATTGGATGTAAGTTCTAAATATGGTAGTTTATGAATGCATTTGAAAACTTTGTTTTATATTTTTTTAAAGGATTTACGTTACTTGAACAAGCAGATCCCCAAACTGAAATTAAGCACTGTAATTTTGTAAAAAACTATAAAATGAAAAATAAATCATTTTTAAAAGTTTTAAAGGTATATAATACTTTATTTTATACAAAATACCAATTATAGGAAAAGGGTTATTTCGTAAATAATCAATATGATTGCGTAAATTTTATACTTTTAGAATATTTTATTTCCTCACTCAAAAATTTTAAAAGGATAGATTTTTTTATTTTTATTGGTTTTTTTATAAACATAAAGGTGAATTTTTAAAAATTCAAAGATAATTTATGTGATTGTAGCCATGATAATAATGGATTCAAGTCATAGTTAATTTGCGAGTAAATTTCTGAAGTAGTTCTATCAAAATATATAACCGTACTATCATCAGCAAACAACTTAATATTACCGTTAAAGTTCAATTTAGATATCGAGTTGATGTATATTAAAAAAAGAACAGATTCTAATATAGATCCTTGTGGGACTCCACAATTTATTAATAAATTTGAATTTTTAATATTTTTAATTTGTTCAAATTGTATTCTCTTTTTAATCCAATTATATGTTAAACCCTTAATTCCCAACTGATAAATCTGCCTAAGTAATATATTGTGATTTACAAAGTCAAAAGCTTTTCGTAAATCTAAAGACAATATGCAACATTCGGAGCCATTATCAATATTTTGTGTTATATTTGTAACAGTATCAGTAACAGGAACCTCTGTGTCTTCAAATTTACGAAAACCATATTGTCCAAGAAAAAGAAATTTTTGTTTTTCTAAATAATTTGTTATTCTATTTTTAACCAATTTTTCCAACATTTTCAGAAAAAAAAAAAAGGGCAATAACATATATATATATATATATATATATATATATATATATATATATATATATATATATATATATATATTTGAACTTCACCCTTAAAATTCTAAATGACCCTGTATATAACAAACTCATTCTATGAAAAATTACTATTATAGAAGACTGAGAAGTAAAAATCTTTTCTGACTATTTTTTTTCAGTAAATTAATTTTTAA
Organism: Kuschelorhynchus macadamiae; assembly: GCA_030620095.1. Classification (NCBI taxonomy): domain Eukaryota; kingdom Metazoa; phylum Arthropoda; class Insecta; order Coleoptera; family Curculionidae; genus Kuschelorhynchus; species Kuschelorhynchus macadamiae. The sequence continues at coordinate 1,002,986 of JAUTXW010005426.1, forward strand.
TATACCTTGGTGTTACAGGAATACGATGTTTTTGCTTTGCAATTTGATGGAAAAATTCCAAATCGGGAGCAATCCTTAGTACACATTTAACAACCTGTTCAGTGTTCAGTGCCTTAATGACGCTCAAAGCCTCGCGTAATTGGCTGATCTCGCTTTTACGTCGATATAATTTGTCTTTGAAGAAAATTTCTTTTTCACTTTGTGCCGGAAGAACATGCACAAAAATCAAGTAGTGAAATTAATTTTACTCAAACTCGTTACGTCGTCAGTTATTCCTTTTATTGGGTTCCATTCATTTAATTGGTTTTTTATGTACGGAAAATATCTTTAGACCCATATTTGGCTTTATATGCAAAAAATCGATATTACGAGTTTGCGTAATTGCAGAAAAATTACCTGTGATATGAAAATGAAGTGGTAAAATGTAGGAAAGTGCGGGACACGAAAGAAAACCGGGCGGAGTCAATCGGTTTAGGAAGGTCGGACAAGAAATCTCTTTAAACCAGTGGTGTCCCGCCGTTCTTTAAATAATATGGCACTCCTTTTTGACTATACGCACTTCAGATAAATAAAAAATGTAACTATGCTTAATGAACCTTTATCTATATTTCAAATTTTAAAATGATTTAATTTTGATTTTTCCTGATCGATTTACCTATAAATATGTTTTTTCTTGAGTTCTGTCATTACCGGTTCCCGGGCTACTGTCTAAGTCCACTATTATTGGACCCCAGTATAGTAATACACGATTTACAAGTTCAGATTTTGCAAGGGCAGCCAGCAACAGATCCAGTGAACGAGATTTATCAAAATTTTAATTTATGCAGTTCGACTTTGGGCTACTCGGGTATGCTAAAAGTGGCCGCCTGTCTCCGTTTGTCACATTACTTTATATAGGGGCCGTCATTATGAAGTACTATACAGGGCGTTTCCTAATTGCGTGCTGATGTTAAAGGGGGTGTTTTTATGTCATAAAAGTCTTAACTTTTGAAATACAGGATGGTAAAGTTTAAAAAGAAAACATTTTTGTTCATCCCAATTCTGGTGCTATTGTAGATAACTGCATGAAATTTGATACACGTCTTCTATTCGTTAAGGAGCATACGGATTTACCCAGGTTAATTACATATGCACGCCACTGGTAGAAATTTCAAAAATTGATTGTTAATAAAAATGCCCTTTTATGCATAAAAGACGTGTATCAAATTTCACACAGTTATTTATCTATAATTGCATCAGAATTAGGATTTTAAAAAATGTTTTTTTTTAAACCCTGTACCTCCAAAGTTAAGACTTTTAGGTTCATATTAAACTTTTTTCTTAAAAAGGTCCAAGAATCACCCCCCTTTAACATTAGCACGCAATTAGAAAACGCCCTGTGTAGTACTTCACAATGACGCCCCCTGTACAAAGTAATATGACAGACGGAGACAAACGGTCACTTTTGGCATACTCGAATAGCCCAAAGTCGAACTGCGTAAGTTAAAATTTTGATAAATCTTGTTTACTGGAATCAGTTTTGGCTCCTCTACTATAACTACATTGATGTGTTAATTGGAAAAATATGAGTTCTGTAGTTTTTTAAATATTAATTGCAATATTAGATATTTTTTGACACCCGGTATTGAACAGAAAATTAATTATTTTAAAGCAGTTTATTGACAGCTACTTACAAAATATATGAAAAAAAAACTAAGCTATTTTTGAGGTTGACGGCTGTGATTCTAATGGTTCGATTCCTTCTAAATCGTTGTCTTCCTCTGAAAATGATGAGGTTTCGTCGTCACTACTTGAAGATCCCAGTGTGACAACTAAATCATCAATAACCGTTTCAATTTTGCCATCTACTTCCCAGTATTTATCTTCAATAGAACGAACATGTTTAAGATACGATTTCCCATTTTCAGCCGATATTGGGTCAATCGCTTCTAATGTTATTTTATTTAAATCTTGAATTGAAAGTTCACCTGTGTTGCGCTCTCGAATATAGTTTTTTACTCCTGCCCATGCAAGTTCAATGGGGTTGAAGTCGCACATATATGGGGGCAGCCTTAAAGGTGTATGACCGAGGTTACGTAAAAGACCGACAATTTTACACTTTTTTTCTCTAGGCTCGTTGGCTGATATTACTTCATATAATTGATATTTTCTCCATGTTGTACCACATACAAGATCAAGGCCGGATTAAGCTTTTATGGGGCCCGGGGCTATTATATTTTTAAGGGGCTCTTTTTTAAGGGGGGGGTAGAAAAAAAGCGGCGCTCACTCTACTAGATACGCCGATACGCCATTGCCCTTTATGAATAAAATGCAAAATATTATTTATAAAATTTTATTCCCATAACAAACAAAAAACAGTAGCTATATACCTATAATATATGTACGTGGTCAAAATATATTTTTTTTTCGTAATTTAAGGTTAACAAATTCTTCTACCACGCCATCGAATTCTAATTCCTTCAGAACGTCCCTTTCTATGCACATTAATGTTAATGAAGACAGACGTTCCTCCTGCATTGTGGTTCTGTATTTATTTTTAATGTAAACCAGCTTTGAAAAAGAACGTTCTGACTCACAATTTGCTATAGGTATTGACAAATAAATTTTTAAAAGGGTATAAACGTTTGGAAATGTGTCAATTAATTGATTTTCCAAAATGTACTTTAGGAGATCAAGCGGATTAAGTACTTTATTTGTGGAAGTTTTAAGAAGGTCAGAAAAGAATGCCAATTCATCAGTTAAATTATTATTTAAGTCATCTTTATAGACGCTTCTTAAATTTGCGGAAAATTCTTCAATTTCTGCTTTAGATAAATCAGAACTAAATTTCGATAATAATCCGAACAATTGGCAAGATCTGCATATGCATTACAACGTCGTTGTAATTCATTGACCAGCTTGTCTATTATTATTAAAAACGTCTGTGTTCGAAAAATTTCTCTCTCATCTGATACTATTTCATTTTTACCATCTGGATATTTCTTTTGACGTTTTGACCTGCCCATAGAATAATCATATTCCTCCTGTGGTAGTAAATTTTTGGCTTCTTTTTCAAACAAATCAAATTGGTCTCGGAAAGAGGAAACACTTGTTATTAGCCCTTTTAATATTTTTTCACCAAATAACAAATCCAAACCTGGTTTTTGTAGTATATTGGAAGCTTCCCAAAAAGTCTTAAAATTTTACTCCAGAAAGTACCCATTACAAGAGTCTCCATTTTTGTCATTTGTTTAGAAAGACCCGCGGCTTCTAATTTTGTGTCTTTTTTTTCTAAAGGATCATCCGACATTGTTTTTAAGCAGGTAAATATTTGGACATAGCTTGTTACTAACGCTTTTGCCGCATCTTCCCTACAGCTCCAACGAGTGGTACTTAGCGATTTGACAGTAAGGTTTTTGTCAATATGATTTAAAAGCAAATGCCATCGATGTGTGGAGGCCCCGAAAAAAGCATACAATTTTTGCAAAAAATTAAAAAACTTTGTAGCGTCAAGGCACATTCTCCAACTAAATTTAAGGAATGTGCAAAACAAGGCACGTAAAAAGCTACTTTTGTAATTTCTCGTATATGTGCTTGGAGGCCATTATACTGCCCGGACATATTACTTGCATTGTCGTAGGACTGTCCACGACAAAACTTTAAATCCAACGAATTTTTTGTTAGAAAATTTATAACAACCTCCGACAAAGATTTACCAGTATGACTGAAAATAGGTACAAATCCTAAAAATCTCTCATGTACTTGCCCACCTTTTTCATTAGAGCAATAACGTATAATTATCGATAACTGATCTACGTGTGATAAATCTGGGGTTGCATCTACTATGATTGAATAATATTTGGATGCCATGATATCTCCTATAATCTTTTTCAGTACCTTTTCGGACATTAATTTGATAAAATACTCGCATATGGTTTTGGACAAATAGGAAACACTATCTTTACCTTTATTTCCATAATTCTTAATATGATTATCTAAGAAAGGATCGAATTGGGCAATTGTTTCCAACATTCCCATGTAAAGTCCATTAGATGATGACCCAAAACTTTCATTGTCTCCACGAAAAGGTAAACCTCTTCCTGCTAGAAATTTAATTACAACTACAATTCGTTTAAAAACATCAATCCAATAATTCTTTTCTTTCTGAAAGGCGTTTGCAATATTTTTGTCCACTCGTTTTTCTAAATTTATTCTCGAAAGAAGTTTGTTCATACTGACCCTATGATCTTTGCTGTTTTCGTGGAGTTCGATTTTCTGAGGACTCTTTTTCCAATCTGAGAACCCGCAACAAAATGGGGCACCTTTGTCGAAATTAAAAAGTTTGCAAGAAAAGCAGTAAATATTTCCGGTGCTGAGAGAATATAAAATCCACTGCCTTCTAACCGTTTCGCCGTTTACCAAAATCTTGTATAGCATTGATTTGCTGAATTTTCTATTTTGTGATTTGTAGGATCTTAATGAAGCTTTGAAATTTTTATCAGCGTCAAAATTTTGAAAATATTCGGCTCCTTTTTCTAAATAACAATCAATTAAATTATCGGTAATTATTTCAGGCCATTTGGCGGGATCCTTATTAGGTAGGAATAAACTATGTCGAATAGAAAGGGTTGCATCAGATTTACTTGTTGAAGGCACTAAAATGAAAATAAATTTAAATGGGACAGTGAAATTTGCCATCAACATTCAACGCTACATTTAAACCGTCAAAATGATTCAGTGTATCTAAGTTGTAAACTATAAGTTATGGAGTAAAAAGTAATACTATTATACTATACCTGCTTCTGAATTTTCCCAGGAATTTTTATTTAAATTTCCATCGTGCGCATTATCATCATTAGTATTAGTGTCGCTTATAGTATAAGCACTGCTTTCAATGCTTGTGTTTCGGTAATCAGAACTATTTTTAGTGGAATCCTTTTCTAACAAAGCGTTAGGTTTAGTTAAAAAACTTGTTATTTTGGGCAGTTTCTTTACTGCTTCTAATTTATCCTCAGCAGCCTTAAAATAATTATTTTGTGTTATCCAGGTAAGTTGTCTATACATACAAAAAACAATAAGCAATAACAAACTATAACTTACTTTTCTTTTTTGAGCGCCGCTTTTGTATCGACTTAATATCGATTTGTCACTCTTATTCATTACTATATTGGCACCGGCCACGGGCACTGACTAGGTATAGGGTATAGGTATTTTTCATTTTCTTTCTATATATAAATAATAAAATAATATGTAAAAAAAATAATACATTGAAAATAAATTGATGATTGTCAAAACAAAAATGTATTATCTCAACTTACCACACAACGCAACGCACCAACGCCTGCAACGCTGACTACTTATTTAGCTATGAATTAATAGCTTATAATTAAGTAGTTACTTAGTTATTTTATTATGTACCACTAAATCACTGCTTTCTTCTTAAAATGAACATAAACGTAAACGTACAGTACATATTTTAAAAATACAGAAGAAATAATATCGATGTAACGATCTTGCAGATTGCCAAATCCAAATATTCTAATAAATTTATGTCTTCATTACATCATTACTGGACCCGTGAATAAAACAAAGACCATCCTGACAATCCAAACTAGAAAGAAACAACGAGAAGATCCAAGGCAAACAGGTTGCTATAACTAATTTGATTGGTTATCGAATAGTTTCGCGCCTATTTTATTGCTTCGATACGCCGGCGTGCGTTCAAGGCCGTCAAAACGTAGGCGAGCCCCGACCCGACGCCACTGTTGCCAGATCTACTGATTTTTCAGTAAATCTTTTGATTTTACTCTTAATTTACTGACTTATTGATTTCAATTCTCATTCTACTGAATCTCAAATTCATAATATTTTTGCTCTCTCTCTCTCTCTCTCTCTCTCTCTCTCTCTCTCTCTCTCTCTCATCTCTCACGCACGTTTCACGAAAAAAGGGCCCCTACGGGGCCCCATTGAACCGCGGGGCCCGGGGCTGTAGCCCCTTTAGCCCCATGGTTAATCCAGGCATGTACAAGATCGTTCCATTTAAGCCACGTTATCATATGAGCTTTTGTAGAGTATTTAGTTGGCATTTTATCTTCTACGTGAGTATGATAAGACGCATTATCCATTACCACGACTGATTTGGGAGGAATGTTAGGTAGAAGCTTCTCGAGCAACCACTTTTCAAAATTATCTCTATTCCATGATAGTCTCCAGTTGTTAGTCCCGAGCGAAAAACTAAAGCAGCGCCTGGAACAAATCCGGCTTCTGAACCAGCGTGAACTATAATAAAGCGGCTACTAGAGCGGATTCCCTGAACAACACCTGTAACACTTTCACTTTACCAGCATATGTTCACTGTGATATTATTATCCATCCAGGTTTTGTCTAGATACACAATATTGCCTCCTTCTTGCCTATATTGCCTTACAGTTGATAGATATTTCACCCGCCAGTGAAAAATATTTGGTCTCTCAATGAGCAATTTTCGTTTATTTTGGCACTTGCGCCAAACAAAACCATAGCTGATAGCGAGGATCCCATTGGAGCTCCGTCTATTTGTTTGTACATTTGCCCGGTAAATGAGAAATAAGTATTTTTAAGGCAATGCTCTGACAGTTGTATTATATGGGTCGAAAAATCCTCGTTCATAGCAATCTTGTCCAGTGCTTCGTCGATGGGAATGCTAGAATACAACGATTTAACATCTAGGCTTGCTATGATGTCTTTTTGAAGAGTGACGTCTCGTATAATTTAGGTAAAATGCTCAAAATTGTTTACATAAGAGTCAGCTTTTTCCACAGTCGGTTGCATAATATCCGCAAGGTATTTTTCTAGTTTTTATAAAGACGAATTAACAGCGTACAGTGGGTCTGATGGGCACCCATGGTTTGTGTATTTTTGGTAAACTGTAGAGTTTAGGGCATCTGCTAGACCTTTCTCGTGGTATGATTTTTTGTTGTATTTCTATGTCTATTGGTGAAGTTTTAATCTTATTTTTTGTTGTACGTCGTTGGGTATCTTGAAACAGGCTTGTCTTGTAGGATGTCCTCCATTTTTTGCATGTAGTCTTGGGTATTCATAATTACATTTACATTTCCCTTGTTCAGGTGGCTTGCTTAATCTTAAAATTCTTGTCACTTCCTGTCGAATTTCCTCTGCTTTCGTTTCTTCAGAGGAGTTAAGGGCAGCTTCAACTCCAACTATTATTTCTTCTTTAAGGATTTCCTTAGGGGTTACTGCAAAATTAAATCCCTTACTTAGTACAGATATTTGAAAGCTGGATCACACCAACATTTAGCACAAATTCAAGCCGTGGCCAATTTCCCATATCTAGATCCGTGAGATTAATTTATACACAAACGAGACGAGAACATAAACTCAGCATCATAAATAAACAAACAAGCTTTGCCATATTTTTACATCATCAGGAAACAGGCCAAAAAATAAACCTCGAAGGTTGTAAGGAGATTGCCAATATGGAGCACTATAGAACCAAAATAATCCGAGAAGCCATAGAAATAGAAAAACAAGGTGATTTAAATAAAAGGGACGAATCATTAAAGTTACCAGCGGTATGGAAATAAACCATATATAAACCAAAAACTACAGAAAATCAAGTGGCATTAGTCAGACAACAACGTACCCGAAAATATAAACAATGACGCCCAACCGTTTATATATAACCTTCGGCCGAGGGTGAGCGTACAAAAGGAAGCTCCACTGTCACTAACACTTTCAGTCTTCAATCGTACGCGGAATCAAAAGCGTCGAAAATGCCAAATGCGATTTTGGCGAAACGTTAACAAGATCGTTCTTTTCAGGACGAGAGTGATGAACGGATGTACACCCCGAATGAAAACACATCATATATATATATATATATATATATATATATATATATATATATATATATATAAAAGTGCATTCGGCATACCTTTCTTCCGTTCGACGGCAAACACGTTTTCGATCATCTGGAGATCTGAGGCTATACCTGGATTCCTCTTAAAACAGAACATTTTTCAATTCATTCTCGATCCAGTGACGATATTCCCTAAGAAAAGAAGTTTCAAAAACTGGAATTTAATACCTGTATTTTGCAATATAAAAAAATTATTGACCATTAAATTTTGATCTTATTTTTAGGTATCCTCTTTTAACGCCGGTCAGTGTATGCATATATATATTTACACTATTATGATAGACTAGCGGCGTAAATAAATAAATAAATAGAAAATAAATAAAGATTCATATGTTGGAAGGTATAACCACTATAACACGCTAAATTAAAAAAAAACAAATTACCAGTGAATTTAATTTAAGATGCCAAATTTCATTCATATTTTATTTCAAATCATACTTACTCTAAATTAAATTCCGTTCTTAAACCGAGACGAATTTATGCTCGAATTTGAATGGCGAAATGTTGAGCAAAGACAATTGCGGTGAACTTAATTTTGTGATTATTATATTATGGGTTGCAGTTGAAAGTTAAAAATACCACTTTTCAATAAGAAAGTTCATAAAAGTTTTGGTGAACTTTCGGTCGAATTAAAACCAAAACGTTACGCTTGAGAAGAACACTCGAAAACTTACTGAATTGGTTTCTTTGGGCGGATAAAAGTCTTTTCAACAAAGACTTATTTAAATTAGATCGGGTGCTTTAGTTTTAGAATGAAAGGAAGGTAATAAGAGCAAACAAACATTTTACAATAGTTCAAGAGTTCGGGACAAAAACGCGGAGAAATGCGATATTTTCAGTACCAAAGGAAAAGCTTACGTGTCCAAACGAGGACTAAATTAAGCACATAACGGTATGATAAGAATTTAATTTATAAGTATGGTAGGTAACTTAATACAGTAGTAATTGTGAGCATTTTGTTTTTTTATTCATCGACTTATCTCTAAAACAGACCGAATTCCTATTTTTGACTCATCCTGTGTATTATTCGAACATTTCCATAGAAAATGCTTACACTTTAAATGAGAGACAAGTTAAATTTGTTATTCTGTTCATTAATTTGTCTTGAAAATGTCTGAATTACAGCTTGCAGTAACCTCGCATTTTGCCAAGGTACCTACAGTAAAACCTCTCAACAACGGACAGTAGCCGTACCACAGAAACGCTAACGGTCTCTGGAGAGCCTAGCAGAATTGGCAGATACAACATCAAAAAAATGGGATGGTATACCAATGAAAAGAATAAGAAACTTAATTTCGACTATGCTATATGATAAGAAGTTCTCAGAGTTGCTATAGAGATGCCAATATTCGGTACTAAGCACATTGTTTAAATTCTTGTCCAGTTATTGTTATTTTAAGTTAAAAAAACATTGTTTAAGTTTTTCTATTAATAACAATGCAGCTTGGTAAGGTTTCAGCAAAAAAGCTGTAATTCGGTCAATTTTTGAGTTAATTCGGTGGTAAAAAAAACAAAATGCTCACAATATAGGATGTAAACAGTTTCTATACGAATACTCAACTAATACATAGAACAAGTCAAAAAATAGCAAAAAAGCATATTTGTACTTTTTACAAGTAAAGAAATATTCATAACAACATAATTCAGGTAAAGGATTTTTAGATGTGGCCATTGTAATACAGGCAATTTTGCGTCGTGCCAAAACGATATTTTTTACACAGGCTTTTGTTTAACTAAAATTTCATAATTTACATTCTTAAATAGTCCTAGATATCGAGTTTCAATCTAATCCACGCAAAAGACCAAACTCGCTCGCCATGTTGACGCCGCTATTTTGAATTTTTAAATGCTCTTCAAAAATCATAATTTACACTCGCAGATATAATATACCACTAAATACCGGCTTTCAGTCGAATCACGTCACAAATAAAAATACTTGGCCGCCATATTTATATATTTATATCTGGGGGGGTTAGGTGAAAACCGATTGACAATTAACATGGAAAAAACAAAATTTATGTGTTTCAGTATCCTTGACTCTCACCGATTTGATGCTAATCAGATAAAAATGCATACGCTCCAGTGTTTTCTGACTTGAGACTGATTTTCTGAATAAAACTGAATGTATCAGATATCTCAGCGTTGTAATTGATCAGAATATTAAGTGGGATAAACATATAGAAAGTACAAATTCAAAACTACGTAAACTAATTTATAAATTCTATCAAATCAGAAATATCATGCCAATCAATATCCTCAAATTATTATATATCACACTAGCTGAATCAGTCATTAGATACGGTCTGTCAATATGCGGAGGGGCATTTTATACAACACTAAATATTTTGTTTTTTTTTTTAAACATTGTAAGGACGTAGCCGATGCACGCATCGGACAAGTGGCCCTTCTGAAACGTACACTACAGAATGCTAAACATTCCAAATGGTACGAATTCGCATGCAAGGTCAAATAGATAAAGTAAAAAGTAAAATAGCCCTAAGAGTCATGTCGAATAGAAATAAAGAAAAAAAAGAACACACAATAGTTCAACAAAAAAGCAACACAATACATAAATAATTAAAATACAAGTGAATAAAAATAGATACAAAGTATACATAGATATAAAACAATCATAAAAGCAATTCGTTTAACCGCCTTTTAAGCTGTAAAGTGCTTAAACTGAAAATGTCATAATCAGGGAAGTGACGATTGTAATTGCGTACCAGTCGATCGACAAATGCGCTAAGCCCATAATTTGTACGATGGTATCCTTCAAAAAAGAGTTGAGATTGCCTTGTTCTCCTAATAGGAACCAGAAATGCGACCGACTCAGGCAACATCGGGCAGTAAATATCTCCACTGAGCAGTTTGTGAAGAAAAACTAGAAGTGCCTTCTTTCTTCGAAACTCAAGTGTTTGAAGGCCACACAGAAGAGCCCTGGTATTATATGATAAACCCTGGTACGGAAAATTAAACTTATACAAAAGGTATTTGGCAAATCTATTTTGGACTTTTTCGATTTTATCGATATGGCACTGATACGATGGACTCCAAACTGTAGAACAATGCTCCAGAACGCTGCGAACAAGTGAGTTATAAAGACATCCAATTGCTTTAGTATCTGTGACATGTTTTGTTTGCTGCTTTATAAAGCCCAACAGCCTGAAACCCTTCAGCACAATACCATCAATGTGCAGACCAAAAGTTAAATTCTCATCAAAAATAACGCCCAGGTCTGTAAAGGAACTAACAACTTCAAGACTCACGTTATCTATGAAGTCGGAGGAGAGTATGGGTTTAATGCGTTTATGAAAACGGAGCACTTTACATTTAGAGACATTAAGAAGAAGATGGTTAATGTTGCACCATTTGATAAGCTTTTCCAAGTCCGATTGCAGTGGATTAGATTCAGAGGAAACTGTTGAAAAGAATTTTAAATCGTCTGCGTATAAGAGACACTTAGACACTTTAAAGCAAGATACTATATCATTTTTAAATGTAACTCAAAGATATCTCCTTAAAGTAATTTACAAAGAATAACTCAGATACTCTACCGAACTTCTGTATCAAGAAGCCCAAGTTTTAATCTTGCAACAGTTGTATGTAAAATCTGTACTTTTGATAGTTTACAAACATCCCGAACTAAGGCTGCAACCTATTCTAAATAATTATCATACCAGAAGCAGATAGGTGGAGTCCGTGTGTGTTCCTTTCCTGTCCAGAACAAGAAACCAAAGATATCTGGCATACTTTGGTCCTACACTTTACAACTTGCTTCCGCTTAATATCCGACGTATACAGAACAGAAACCTTTTTAGTAAAAAAAATCTCAATTTTCTTGAAACAAAACTTCGAGGTATTTACTGGCACCTTAAGCAGATGGCAAATTTTTACTTCAAATAAGTCTTATTAAAATTCTTTAATTTTTAAAATTACTCTATCGCTTATGTTAGTGTGAAATTATATGATTTTAGGTTAGCCACGTACTTAGTTTGTACGCAGTATCATTTATTTAGTATAGGTTATAATTTAAGAATTCAGCAATAGGTAATTACAACAAAATTTCTTTTCTTTTGTACACACACACAGATGATACATCTAGGTGTGCAATTATTTTTCAAGTAATATTGTAAACATTTTCTACCTAATATATTTGATTTGATTTAATTTAATTTAATTTAATTTAATTTAATATGATATGATATGATATGATATGATATGATTTGATATATTGAAGCCTTGAACTTTTTATAAACGAAAATTTGACGTGACGAAAATTTTTTTCGTCACGCGTGCCAAATTTGAAGTTTTTTAGGTATGTTTCTCTAGTTGTAATAGAAATGTTTCAACAATTTGATATAATGGTATTGGTCAATACAGGCGTTTAGTTGTTAGTGCATTTTTTACTTCCCTTGTAAAAGGGAAGCATTATAATCGTGAAAAATCACGTTTCCAAGTTATTACAGATCTTCACGTTTTAGGGCCCCTAGGTTCCAAAAAACATATTTCACAATTCCATCGGTCTCTCTGTACGAGCGTCATAGCTCAAAGCCTACTTATTAAATTGTTTTCAAATTCTGGTAAAAAATTCTAAAAAGGTTTCAAAGTGGATGAAATGGTTACATTTTGGTAAGCATCCAATATGTCGAAACAAAATGGCGGTCTGGTGGAATGTTAAAAAAATTATTACTGAAGGACAACTTATCCATTTTATCTGAAAATTTGCAGAAAAATCAATAATTAGATAGATATAAATTGGGAAAATTTAATAATAAAATAATTAAAAAATTAGCCACAAAAATCTACTTATGAGAATAATTTCAAATTTTGTCCAAGAATTAAGTGTGCTATAGAGATTAACTGGTAAAATTGTGGTACGAATTCTAGATGTAGGGACAAAATGGTGGCCAAATAAAATGTTTGTAATCATGAAAAAAATCTCCTCCAAGGTTTTACACCAGTGGTCGTGAACATTTTCAAGGTGTTGAACTACTTCGATAATTTAGAAATAAACCGTGAGTTACTTACTTGTAACCAGCGTTTAAGCCAGCCTACACGAAATAATGCACATAAATACTCAACTAATACTTATACATACCTAAAAAATAAACACAATTTTCATATAGCCATAATGGCATGTCACATACGACTTAATAAAAGTAAACATTATAATTAAAATTTTAAACAAAAACATGTGATAAAAAATGCGTTCATTGAATGAGAAGGTTGACACTCAGACTCATCGATAATTTTTTTAATAGTAATAAAACTCATATTGGAGAAAAAAGATTCGCACAAATAGGTTTAAGTAAATAACTCTTTCACTTTTAAGGCAACACCACATAGAATTAAATATTTGTCTTTACTTACTATAGGCCAGATATATTTTGTACTTGAAACTAACGATTTGAATGCTAAATCACTTTGAAATGCACTTCCATTTCAGTTGCACCGATGTCTTCGCCAGAGTACTGCATAACATCATATCAATTTCCATGAAGTGAGAAACAACAATGAGCTACCAATGTCATTTTGTTGAAATCCTTAATCCGATTTTTGAAGTTATTCTTCAAGTTAGAAACTATTTCTGCATGAGATTTACTGTCATAGGGTTCTGTTGGATTTTGAGATATCTTCTCTGAAAGAACAGGAAAATGCTTGACATCACGGTTAATTAGAATTTGTTCCCAAAACTTAAGTTTTTTATGAATGCATTTATATCGGAAATCATTACTACCAATTCTTTATCTCTTCCCTGAAGTTGAAAATTGAGTTCATTAATACTGTCTGTAATGTCCACAAGAAACCAAAAATCTCTAAGCCAAATTGAATTTTCCAGTTTCTGAATCAGTTCGCCGCCTTGTTTGAAAAATTGAACCATGACAGATAGGGCTTCATTAGAACGTGTTAACATTCGTCCTCTACTTAACCATCGCACTTCAGAGTGAACAAGTGGAACTCCATACTGACAATCAATTTCATCGGCTAAGAATCTGAATAATCTTTGTAATGCGTGAGCTCTAATCTTGTTTACAATTTTTACTACCAATTTTCTGACGTTTAGTTTTAAAAAATTTAATAAATATAGTGCTTGCTGATGAATAATGCAATGGTAACACAGAAATTGTGGAAAGCGTTCATCTTCACGACAAAATGCTACCAGACCCTTATCACAACCCACCATAACTGGAGCCCCGTCAGTCGTTAAGCCTACCAATTTTGAAATTGGAATTTTCTCAGAAGATATAAAATTATTTAAATGAGAAAACAATTCCTGTCCAGTGGAATATCCTTTCAGTGGAATAAGCTTTAAGGGGTCTTTAATCATAAAATCACTAAAAACCATCTTGACGAACAGGGTTATCTGGGAAGTGTCAAACACATTTGTTAATTAATCCATTTCAAGAGAGAAATAAACACAGTTATTTAGGTCAGTTTTTTTTAACTGTGAAAAAATATCCTTGCGCATTACTTCCACTCGTCTCATCATTGTATTAGCAGAAATTTACATAGATTTTATTGCTGAAACTATCTTGTCTTTATTATTAAAGTCGGAAAATGAGGAATTTGCATCTTCTAAAAACGCCTGTTTTATCATTTCCTCGTCTTCATACGGTTTCTTTTTTTGTGCAATTATTTGGAACATACGGTATGATCCTTCCGTTGCAGACTTATTTTTGTCAGCTGCTTTTAAAAATATTGACTGTTGTCCAATTAACTGGTTCTTTAATTGATTCAATTTTTCTTTTCTGCCGGCAGCATGCAATGGGAAATATTTTTCAAAATTCGGATGTACACTTTTATGATGCCTCTCAATATTTCCTTTTTTTATCAACCGAAATACATGACAAACATACATTTTTACGTAAAAAACACAAAAATTCGATTTCCACTACTGTATTTTAAAAAATACTATGACAATATTGTTTCGTTACACAGTAACTTCTTCAGATAGAATGTAGTATTCAAACTAACATTTAGCCTTAATATATATATATATATATATATATATATATATATATATATATATATATATAGTATTCAAACTAACATTTAGCGTATATATATATATATATATATATATATATATATATATGTTCAGTCAGAACGACAGCAGTGAACGGATGTACACCCGGAATGAAAACACATTGTATTTTTCCATCCGTCAAGGAGTAAAAATCAACACTATTCACCTCTACGGGGAGGAGATTTTCAAGACAATCAAGATGTATGAGAAACTGAGAGGTAAGAAAACTAATCTTTTATGTGATCTAACCTTTCAAATTAAGTGTCGTGACAGCGATTTACTTCCTACTTTTACACGGTTGTCTTATCATACTAAAACTAGAAAAACTAACACCATACTTCAAAATGCTAGTAAGGCGTTATTAAAAGAACAAATCCATCAAACTAGAAAACAACTAGCCGAGACAGAGAAAAAACTTTTAAAGTTACACCTTAAACTAAGTAACATCATTCACCCCTTATTGTGGAATCGCATAGAAACTTTGGCTTTTTGGCGAACAGAATCAAATAAGAATATTAAGACAGATAAACTTTCGAAAAAGTATGACAATCTTCTAAGAAAGTCGAGTCAGCCACAAAGATCATCAGTGGACGTCGATAAATTAGTACATAATATATCATCCTACAGTCTCTCAGAAAGTGAAAAATCCGTACTGAGTGAGGGTTTTAATGTTGCGATATCTCCTAAAGAAATCCCTAAAGAAGAAATAATAGCTGGAGTGGAGGCTGTCCTTGACTCCTCTGAGGAAACAAAAGCAGAGGAGATTCGACAAGAGGTAGCAAGAATTTTAAGATCAAGCAAAACACCAAAACAAAACCTAAATGCCACTGAACAAAGGACCCTAATAAACTTCCGAAAAAATAAAGACATCACAATCCTTCCAGCAGATAAAGGTAACGCAACTGTGGTTATGAATACTCAAGATTACGTACAAAAAATGCAGGATATCCTACAAGAAAATTGTTATAGGTCTGTTCCAAGGGACCCGACAACGTATCTAGAAAAAACAACTAAAAATAAGATAAAAAGTTCACCAATAAACCCCGAAATTCAACAAAAAATCATAACACGGGAAAAGTCGAGCAGATGTTTTAAACTCTATGGTTTACCAAAAATACACAAACCAGGGGCGCCCATCAGACCTATTGTTAGTGCTGTCAATTCGCCGCTACAAAAACTGGAGAAATACCTTTCTGAAATTATGCAACAAACTGTAGAAAAAGCTGATTCATTTGTAAAAAACTCGGAGCATTTCACTCGAATTATACGAGATATCGTCCCTGAAAAAAACGATATCATAGCAAGCCTAGATGTCAAATCGTTATATCCCAGTATTCCTATCGAAGAAGCATTGGACAAGATTGCTATGAACGAGGATTTCTAGGCACATATAATAGAACTCTCGGAGCATTGCCTCAAAAATACTTATTTTTCTTTCAACGGGCAAATGTATAAACAAATGGATGGTGCTCCAATGGGGTCCTCGCTATCACCAGTAGTTGCGAATTTATTTATGATATACTTCGAGAAAGAAACTCTTGAGAAAGCAAGTTTAAAACCCAAATTATGGATTCGTTATGTGGATGACATATTTATTATATGGCAACATGGTCATGCAGAGCTCGAAAAATTTCTGACTTAGGTAAATTCAATCCACCCCAGAATACAATTTACTCTAGAGTTAGAGGAAAACAACAAACTACAATTTTTAGATGTTTTGGTCACAAAACTGCATAACGGACATTTCGAATACACCGTGTATAGAAAACCAACACATACAGACAGATATTTAAATGCAAAACCACATCATTACCCAGCACAAATTCAAGCTGTGGCAAATACTCTAATATCTAGATCCGTGCGACTAACTGAAACACAGACGAGACAAAATGAACTTAAGGTAATATCTAGTGCTTTAAAGAAAAATGGCTACACAAATCGCACCATAGAGAAAGCTATTAATGCACAGGTTTCCCGAACAACGAACAACAAAAAATATGAACCGGGAAAGCAGCGAGTAGCCTTACCATATGTAAAAGGCACAACAGACAGAATGGGAAGAATTCTGAGGAAACACAACATACAAACAATACACAAGCCACAAACAAGTATAGGTAAACTACTCGGAAACCCAAAAGATAAAATCAAACTGGAAAACCATGGAGTGTACAGTATTCCGTGCCAGGAGTGTGAAAAGTTGTACGTAGGGCAAACTAACAGGCGAATATCAGCAAGAGTGGAAGAGCATAAACTCAGCATCAGAAATAAACAAACAATCTCAGCTTTATTCCTACATCATCAGGAAACCGGCCATAAAATAAATTTTTTATGGGTGTAGGGAGATTGCCAATATAGAACATTATAAGACCAGAATAATCCGAGAAGCCATAGAAATTGAAAAACAAGGTGATTTGAATAAAAAGGACGAATCATTAAAATTACCAACAGTATGGAAGACAATAATCAACAAATCTAAAATCGCAAAAACTCAAGCGCAATTAGCGCAACAACAACAGCACCATCCGGAAAACATAAATAACGACCAACGCCTGCGCAGATATAACCTTCGGCCCCGAGTGGGGGTACAAAAGGAAGCGTCTGTCTCAGTCACCAACACTTCAGTCTCTATTCGGACGCGAGAAAGAAAACTTCAAAAATGCCAAATGTGATTTTGGCGAAACGTCAGCAAAACTGTTCTTTTCAGAACGACAGTAGTGCAGGGATGTACACCCGGAATGAAAACACATTATATATATATATATATATATATATATATATATATATATATATATATATATATATATATATATAAACAAAAAACCAAGTACCTAAGTGTAATAAAATTACAAATAGCTAAGAGATAGTCCCTATAAACATTGCCGCAATCAGACATATCAGGCGCCATTGTTTACAGGTTTACAATAAAGTGTAAATACAAAAGAAAGAAGTACTGTTAATATAATTGTCCGTTGTAAAACAAATGTTGCGTGGTTTGTTTGTAAGAGTACATAGGTTAATAATAAATAGGTACAGTTACAAATTTAGGTTTAATAATGGGGAAGTGTTTAAGTCCAGTTGTTCATTTAAAAGATTGCCGCTATGGTTAAATTTGTTAATTTCCATACCTCCTAAGAGATTTAGTTTCTTAGATTTATTTTCTGAATATAACATTTTAAAGTTGTCATTAAAAATATGATTTTCGTCTAACAATGAGATGCATAACGTAAATCTTTTTTGTCTTTGATGTAACTTCTCTTATGTTCTTTGATTCTTAAATCAAAATTGCGACCAGTTTGGCCGATATATACTTTAGAACATGAACCACAATCTAACCTATACACTCCTGATTTTTTATTATTATTAGTTTTGCTTTTGTTATTTTTAATGTGTTTGCCTAAAGTATTATTGGTTTTAAAAGTTATTTTTGTGTCTATATTGAATAATTTTCTAGAAATAGTATCCGTTATTTTTCTAGTGTAAGTGAGAGTTTTAAGTTGTTTGTTTACATAGTTATTGTCTACTGGATATACAAGCTTTATTGCTATATTATAAGATTTCTTTGACAAAATTTTATCTATAACAGAAGCTTCATAACCATTGTTAACAGCAATTTGTTGTATAATATTCAATTCTTTATTGTAATTTTCAGCTGATATCGGTATATTTAAAAGTCTATGAATAAATGAATGAAAAGTTGCCATTTTATGTTTGTAAAGTTGCAATAGTCGGGAACAGAAGCATGCGCAGTGGCAAGACATTTGTACCTTTTGTCAAACTGCGCATGCCTTTGTTCAAGACTATTGCATATTGCAAAGAAGAATTGCAGCATGTAAAACGGTCTTAAGGATTTGTAGAGGTTGCGTGTATAATGGTATCAGTATGAGAGGGTTTATGATAAATTGCAAAATTGTGTGCATCATTTATATTAGTTATAGTTAAATCTAAGAAGTTAATGCCAGTACAAAAATTGTTTTGAGAGAGGGTGTTGGTGTATTTTTTTTCACAAAATACATACATTCTATCTGCAGAAGTTACTGTGTAACGAAACAATATTGTCATAGTATTTTTTAAAATACAGTAGTGGAATGAAAATTGTACGTCTTTCCACAATTTTTTGTATTGCTCACTCTGTGTACTAACATATCTAATGTCTTTTAGTTTTAAACTGAACTTCTTATTCCCCGACATGAGCATTTATAGTGTTCAAAGCAATCCAGATCGTTCTCGTCTTCTCAAACATTCATGTGACGCTGACTCTCTGGTGAATTCTAGCAGCTGTTACCCAGAGCACTCACCGCAGAGTTGCTGCTGCTAGCTTTCATATTGTGATTTTTATTTCAAAATTTATGAACGTTTCTATTGTACAAGATATGTTGTGAGCTACCAGAAATGTATGTTTTTTCAATTCTGTCGGTTTGATTGTCAGTCAGTTTGGGGCATAGCTAAAAAACAAAACGTTGGCTTAGTAAAATATAGTAAAATTATCCAAATTACCTCAAATTTGGCACAAAAATTAAGTGTTACATAGAAATGAAGTGGTAACATTTTGGTATGAATCCAAGATGGCGGTGTAATAAAACAGTTAAAAAAATTAGCCTGAAGAAACTAATTATTAGATTAATTTCAAATGTTGTGCAACCATTAAGTGTGATATAGAGATAAACTAGCAAAATTGTAATGCCAATTTAAAATGGTGGAACAAAATGGAGATCAAATAGAAAGTTTAAACAATCAACGTAAAAAAGATGTTCCATAAAAATTAAATGTAAAATAAACTGGTACGAATTCAAGTGACGGAACAAAATGGCGGTCTTAAGCAATCAGTGTAAACACTACTTATTCGTTTTATTTTAAATTGTCCAAAATTTAAGTGTGGGCTACAGAGGCGGCTCTTCCATAGGGTCATTTGGTCAATGACCCCTCAAAAATATTTCAGAAAATACATTATTCGTTTGACTGTCCCTTCCAATAGTTATAATAAAACCCGAACCTTGGGAAAAGTTAAATACGCTACACTTCGAATGGTCTCGTTGCGTTCCTTAGGCATAATAAAATACGCTATACTAAGCTAGGCTGGGCAGTCCGAATTGCCCTGATTACCTTAAAGCTTGACGAAAGTACCCGAAGATTTCACAGCTAACGAGCGGCAGCCGAACGTGATAGCAAATGGAATATGAAATTGCGATTTGGGTCATCAGCCGGTCTCTTCTCATAATTCAATCGATCGTTCGTGGCATCACATCGACAAGCGGAAGTTCAATTGTTCAGATGTCGCGGACGTTTTTAGTCGATGAAAATTGATTTATATACTATTTTCTGTAATATATATTTTTTTATTTTTATGATTCATGTGTGAGTTGGAAACATACAGAAAATGCTTACGAACTTAATTTTGCAAAAATAACCAATTCAAGGTGGTCTATGTTTGAGTTGTGATGTAGACGAAATAAAATGTCAGTAGTGCAAAAAATTAAACAACTAAAGAGTGCTAATGACCTTAATTTTAAAAAAATAACCGAATTCAAGGTAAGTGGTCGCAATTTGCCAGAACTAAGTACACGACAAACTAGTAAAGATAATAATAAAGAGGTTCATCGAAACTTTCGCAAAAGTATGTGCGATTTAGCTAACTGGATATACGGTTGTGACAGGGGCGTGTAGTCCATGGAAGCAAGGAAAGCAGTGCTTCCCCCAAAAAAAATACAAATCATGTTCTAAAATGTAATGTTCGAAATAGGCAACCATTAATTTAGTTTCTATTAAAAATGCTAAAATATTATTTTAATTATCAAGCCCATAATAAATGCGGCCTTGACTACGACCGGCCACAATAAAAAATCGAATAGAACCTATGCGGGCCGCTAGCTTCTCTACAGCCAAGTCCTGTATGCTTGATTTCCTGTGAATCGAGCCAGAGGTTATTGAACTCTCCACCGGCTGTTTGCAACATTTGCTTTTCAGTCGCGTGCTTTAAGTGGGGGCGGAAGCTATAGTTGGAGTAGATTCTTTGTTTGAACGGCTATCCGTGTGTTGTGTGACACGTATGTCGCGACGTGCACGGTGCGATATGGAAGAGAATAATACGAACGTGGATATGCAAATACCATCAACTTCGGTTGTAAGTAAATTATTTTGTTGGCCATGTTTACTTTTTGAAAATGAAAAGGGTCTCTGAAATAAAACTGGTTTTTCCGATTTAAACAATTTCCATAAAGCTGTAAAAAGACACATTATGTCCAAAGCGCGTTTGCAGGCCGTCATAAAAGAACAAGTCTTCGGCAAAACCAGAATTGAACACGCCCTTAATAAACAGTTGAAAATTAGTCACCGCCAACACAATGAACTAGTAGATAAAAATAGGCAAATATTAAGAAGACTTATCCACGTTGTTTGTTTTCTCGGACAGCACGAATTAGGATTTATAGGTCATGACGAAATAAGGGTTTCTTCAAATAAAGGAAATTTTCAAGATTTACTTAGTTTAATGGCTAAATATGATGATTGCTTAAAAAATCATTTAGAGCAGTCTAGCGTTTTTCGCGGAACGTCCCATCGAATCCAGAAGGATATAATTTCCGCTGTTGCAACCATTATTCTAAAAGGAATTAAGCAGGAGATTGGCGAGGCGCGGTTCATTGCTATTGTTCTCGACGAAACAACTGATATCACTAATTTTAGCCAATTATCTATAGTAATACGCTACGTTAAAACAGACGGAAGTATTCAAGAGCGATTTTTAGGTTTTAAGAATGTGTCCGAAAATCGTACAGAAGATACATTATATACCGTAGTTTATAACGTTACTAAAGAAATTAATGGAGAGAAAAAATTAGTTGTTCAAAGTTATGATGGAGCTGCAGTGATTGAAGAACAATTAGTGGGGCTGCAAGCTGAAGTTCGAGAAACTTTCCCAAGTGTTGTATTTGTCCATTGTTTTGCTCATAAATTAAATTTAGTTTTATCCCAGTCCATCAATCACATTAAAGAGTGTAAAGTATTTTTCGTTACTTTAAGTGACATAGCTGCTTTTTTTTCCAAGTCAACAAAACGAACACAAGCTTTGGACTCCATTGTCCACAAACGGTTGTCCAAAGTAGCTCCTACTAGGTGGAACTATAATGGAAGACTTGTGTTAACAGTATCTGAAAATCGTGAATCACTGATTGAACTATTTGAGCATGTAATAGAAAATAATGAAACGTGGGTCTCAGAAGCAATAAATAGTTCGAGGGGGTTTTTGGACTGTTTGAAACGAGATTTTAATTTTAATTAATTGTTGAACATATTTTCAGAAATATTTCCACTCTCGGACAATGTTTTTAATTTATTACAAACTAAAACAAATGTTATTGCTTTTTGCCTAAAAAAAGTGGATGATTTTAAGTCCATGTTAAGCCAAAAAAGAGATGACTGACCTATTTTGGGAGAAAACGATGACGTTAAATGTAGAGCCACAATCTAAGCGTCTTCGAACAGACAAGGTGGGAGATATTGAAACATCAAACAGACGCCTCTTTTATGAAATAAACGATCAAATTCAGCAACAAATAAACTATAGATTTATAGGTTTAAATGAGTTTAAATTCCTCGAGCTCTGCAATTTTGATGCATTTAGAGGAAAAACTTTTCCAGAAGATGCGTTTAAATCTCTTTTTCTTCATTATGGCCAGTTCTTCGACCGAGTGTTACGGCGATCTGAACTAAAAGTGATTTACGAAACTGATGACATTAGCCCAAAAAATAACGCTAAGGAACTAATGCAGTTTTTAAAAGACAAGGAGCTGGAAGATGCCTACACCGAAGTGTCAAAATTGTGTGAGTTAGTATGGACAATACCTGCCACAAGTTCATCAGTAGAACGCAATTTTTCAACACTTAAACGTATAAAAAATTTCGTAAGAAATTCAACGGGTCAGGAGAGATTTTCGCATACATCGCTGTTGTCCATTGAAAATAAACTTCTCCAAAATATGTCGGAGCATTGACGTTTTTATGATGAGGTCATTGACGAATTTGCAAAAAATGATCGAAGAATCGAATTACATTACAAATAGGTAAGTTTCTAAAAATTGCTTTCCTTTCTTAAAATTTCACCGCACGCCCTTGGGTTAAGAAGTTTCTAACTCATTTTACTGTTATGTTTGTTTGTTGTTTTCTAAGGACTCGTGAGACTCATTATGGTGCAAAACCGGTGTTAAAGACTTAAAACACTTAAATGCAAAAATAAAAAAGCATACGTTTTCTGCAGATCACATGAAATGTTCAGTGAACTAAGTTACGGTCGGAAGTGTTGATATTCGCACTCAGCTAGTCACAGAATAAAGAAAATTCCTTAGAAATTTTAATGAAAATGTATCCAAAAATCGTTATATTTTAAACAAAATTATAGATTGTGTAAAATTTTGTGGGGCATTCGAGCTGGCACTACGTGGCCATGATGAAACGGCTTTGTCTGAAAATCCATTGGTTTTTCGAGAGCTTTAAAATTTTGTTGAGGAGTTAGGCCAAGATAGACTATCCGCTTTAGCAATGTTAAGTATCGAGGAATCGTTTATAAATGTAATGAATTCTAAAGAACGAAGAGTAGACCCAAACTTCAGGAGAATTTAAAGATAAGCTATTTATTTTTATTTTAAATATGCCTATTTTTGAATTTGTTATTGACCTCCCAATATAATTCACCACGAGCCGCCACTGGTGGGCTAGGTAGAAAATAGTAAAATATTGGTGTGAATTCAATATGGTAAAAGAAAATGGCGCCCAATATAAATGTTTGAAAATACAGTATATGTATAATATGTGTTACCAAATGTGTGATACTAAATTAAGTCACACTTTAATATTTCTAAGGAAAGGATATTTTAAATAATACAATTTTACGAAGTTTTCAATTTATTTTGCTGTTGTTTGTTTACAGAGTTCACAAAATAGCATGCATATAAAACAAATGATTAGTAGACACTATTATACATTCCTTTTCCAGAAGTCGGGTCGAGAAGACTATACTATACGGTTTAAATACTGACTGAATTAATAACTTTTAGTTATTACAATATTTCTTTCTATTTCAATGGCAGCATCCCAAAATAGCCCAACTAAAATGAATTAGGAAGCTACTTTAGGGTTTATGCAAAAGGAAGTAAGTAAACTAAAAGAGAGAATTTATTAAATTAAAGCTGCTTTTAGGCGAATTTTAAAATGCTGTGTTGAGTGCTGCAAATTTTAAAACGCTAAGAGCAAACGAAGTTACTTTTTCGCAACTCTTATAATTTATTCTAAATCAGTTTGCAGAGCGTCTACTGGCAAACCTTGCCATACAAATAAGCTATTGAATTCCTGAAGTAATTTCCTTATTTCCTTAAATTATTAGGATTTATTTTTTTGAATATTGATTTTCTTGAACAATCTAATAGAATTGAAGAGGATTTAATATTTCCGATATTTATATTTAGAATTATTTATTTCCTAGTTAGTTCAATTTTAAATCAGGCATTCTGCACAATTTTACAAATTTCGAAAGCATTATCGTGATGATTCTCTATTTGTGCCCGCCCGACTTTTGTATTCTTAACCCTGCAGTGCACAGTTCGAGTCTTAAAGGCCCAACGCTTTTTTTACATTGATACTCGGACTAAACCCGAAGTCGTCCGTCTTTGTCCGTCCAGGTACCACTTCGTCTTAAGGAAGACCAACTTTCTGCGCATGCGGCAGTTCGTATCGATAAGTTGTGTCGGTGTTATTGTTAATTTCGGTCTGTGAAACCCAACCCGTTCCTTATGATAAGTTTTTTTGTTGTGTCATTTTCTTATGCATAATTGTAAACTAGGCATTTTTATAGTTTGAAAAATGTATGATCCATACGAAAGAGAAGTAAAAAGGTTGCAAACATTATACGATACAGTCCCGATGCATGAGGAAGCAACTGACGATGAATCAGACAACTCGGTTGCAAATAAAGAAGTTTGCGAGCACAGTGAACATTATAACAACTCAGAGCAAGAAGACAACTGGGACATCGAAATTGGGAGTAATCTACCAACAACCAGCCATGGCACAAGAGACCATTTATATTTTCTAGCTAAGGACGGCACTAAATGGAACAAACTGTCCCCCACTCTTTTTGGTTTATTATATCTCGAAGGATTGTATCATTGTGGCCGTACATCTATTTTTGAATTTTGGTCGACAGATGGTACTGGCATTTCGATTTTTGCTACGTTGTATTCGCTTTGATGATAAAAGGTCAAGGGAAATACGACAACAGGAAGATAACATTGCACCAATTAGAGAAATAATGAGCGACATTGTAACGAACTTTTAAAAATACTATTCAATCGGTCAAAACGCAACGATTGATGAAATGCTGGTGGCCTTTAGAGGCCGATGCAGTTTTAGGATGTATATACCAACAAGGACCGTACAAAATTAGCAATGCAGCTTTTGATGTAGTTGATAGAATATGTCGTCCAATTTCACACTCCAGAAGGAATATCACGATGGACAACTGGTTTACATCAGTGGAATGTGCCAACCATTTATTAAATGACCACAAATTAACACTCGTTGGTACTCTCCGCAAAAATAAGGGGCAAATAGGACAAGAAAAGAAAAATCTAGTATGTTTGGATTTGGAGAGCGTGACCATTGTTTCCTATAAACCAAAAAAGAATAAACAAGTAATTCTCCTTTCCACAGTGCACCATGATGATTCTATTGATCAAACTACTGGCAAAGAATGTAAACCAGAAATGATAACTTATTACAAAATGATGAAAGGTGGTATCGATTCGGTGGGTAAAATGTGTGCAAAATATAATGTAGCCAGAAACACCAGAAATTTTCTATAATTTACTAAATGTGTCAGCAATTAAGGCCTTCATAATAAAAAGGAAAAATTCTCCTACATCACGGTCGGGAAAAATAAGAAGAATATTTATTTAAAAACTGGAGACACAACTAGTTATGGATCAATTGAAGGAAAGAGTTAGTTCACCTTATTTGTCAAGGGAAATAAAACAGCTTGCCGTCAAAATCATCGGTATTCAAATACAGGAAGCGGTGGTTCAGGTCGGAAATAAAAGGGGTCGTTGCGTGTTTTGCAAAGATCGCAAAACACGCTACAATTGCAAAATTTGCCACAAATATATTTGTTTGGAACATTCCGCATACATTTGTCATGTCTGTGCAGAAAATATTTAGTGTGTTAAAATAATACAGGGTGTACAAAATATTAATGCTAAAAAAACTGAGTTTTCTTTGTTGTATGTCATATATTTGATAAATAATAGAAATAGTGTTTAAATGTTATAAATAGGTTAAAAATACTTTAATTTAGATATCCTGTAAAAATATTTTACATAAAACATCATTTTCTTTATATTTGTATTTTTATTAATTGGGTCTAATAGACCCAACCCGTTCTG
Organism: Kuschelorhynchus macadamiae; assembly: GCA_030620095.1. Classification (NCBI taxonomy): domain Eukaryota; kingdom Metazoa; phylum Arthropoda; class Insecta; order Coleoptera; family Curculionidae; genus Kuschelorhynchus; species Kuschelorhynchus macadamiae. Next base: position 1,029,333 of record JAUTXW010005426.1, read on the forward strand.
TCAACGTCAAAAATTTCACCCGTGCACTACAGGGTTAAAGGCCGTTTTACATGCTGCAATTCTTCTTTGCAATATGCAACAGTCTTGAACTTCGTTCAAGACTGTTGCAACTTGCAAGAAAGAATTGCAGCATGTAAAACGGCCTTTAGTGAAATAAGTTACCTCATCAGTCACAACACTCTGCTTCCATTGGACGTCATGCACAGGGTTATCCAACGGGGACTAGATAAGCCAATTTTTTCTTGTAATGAGTATCTTGATTTGGAAAACCAAGACCGGTTTATTATATAAGATTGCTATCTATATTCTGACATATTTTGATCTTAAATATATCGGAAATAAACAAAGGTCTCAAGGCGCGATTTTCACTGAATAATTTCATTTTACCGATAGTTTTTTTTCCAAATTTGAGTCATTTTATGTGCAACGTTGTTATCTTAAATGAAATACCCTGTATCTTTTTCCATTTATCACGTCTACTTTTCAGAAATGTAATACAAACCATAGTTATGCTTAAAAATAATGATTTTTTGATCTTAGAAAAGTACTGCGTTTCGATAAAAAAAACATAAAATTAATAAAACGTTTTATAATAAGGTTATTAAAAAACAGTTTAGTGTGGCAAATATTGGAATTGTCTTTCATAAACTGCAATATATTTATTTAATTTATATATAAAATTGTGTTTCAAAAAATATTTAATTTCAATTGATCCAGGGGATTATAAGCGCTGTCTTTTACGTATCTTCAAGGAAATAAATTCTGGGATGATCAAGTCCGGAGAGCGAGGATGCTATGGTGCAAAGCTTTCTCTTGCAATTCATAGGTTCCCAAAAACATTGTTTAATAAATCTCTTGTAATTTTGGCGTAATACGGTGTAGATCCATCTTGCTGAAAAGAGGTAGAGTTAAGCATATTTTCCTGTTGAAGCTGTCTGTAGAAGAAGAATTCCAATATATCGACATATGAACCAGAATTAACTGTTGGGGTGGCAAAAAAGAAAAGTTCGTATATTTTTTGTTTAGAGATTCCACACCTTGGGCAAATCTATGACTCATTCTTGAAAATGTTGGGGATTTTCTGATGCTCATATTCTGCAGTTCTGCTTATTTACTTTGCAATTTAGATGAAACGTGGCTTTATTAAATACTTTAAATAAAATTTCCATTATTTCTTATTAAATTTTGTATCATTTGACACAATTGTATAATTTGAGATAATACTTTTTTATTTGCTGAAAAATTTGTAATTTGTATCGTTTAAGTCTTAGATGGTTTCTCATGTTTTTCTTTACCGTTGATTGAGGTATTACTGTGCAGCCGACAATTTTCTTTATTGATAAGTTTAGATTTGCCTGTGTTACTTCTAGAACTTGCAGTGTCTTGCTTAATACATTCTCATTTTTGAAAGTTTTTTTTGCGCACTAAAGACCCTGCAGTACAAGATTTTTCATACCACGACTTAATCTGATTGAAGGTGTGTGGATCCTTTTGAAACATATTTCTAAATCTCTTTTATATTTGCTTTTAATACTTAGTTTCAGCAAACATTATTACCAATATCGCTTTTTAACTTAAAGCGAACATATGGACATCTAATGACTTGTTAAGACTGACACTTGCATTTTTTAACAGTATAATACACGCTTACATAAATATGTTTCCAAAGGTGACTTCTCAAAAACTCAATAAACCCACTGTTTTTAAACATAACTATAACTTAAATTACATATTTAAAAAAATCGATAAAATGATATTACTGAGTACATACCCCACCTCAGTTGCATTTGTATGTGTTTTTCGATTGCTGGTATATTTTTTGTTGTAAAATTATATATTTTATTTCGATAAAGTTGATTATCCGCATTTCTGGAAACAGAAGGGTTCACTCAAAATACAACAAGTTTTAGTGATTTTAAATATGGTTCAACCTCAGTTCGCCTTTTTTACCTCTTTACATAGGGTTGTATTGGATTTTTTTCAATCTATACTTCTTATTTTGCAACCATTTATTGACAATAATTCGGGACATTTTCGTTCTTTATTAACCTGTCTGTTTATTTCTCCATCGATGAAATGGGTAAGGCTCAGTCCAAAATCAAAATTGTATCTGGTCAAGTCGCTTTCGTGCAACTGATTCCGTGGAAAAAAATAATTTAACTGCTCGATTTTCTACAGAGATTATCTCGTCTGCTAAATTATTTAGTACTGTTAATAAGGTAAGAGTTACAATAACTCACGCAAGTTCAGAAAATAGAGTTTTTCCGTATGTGTTGTTTCAGCTTTCAGATAAAAACGTAGCAGATTCTTCTCTAGATTACTACCAAGACATTGACGCACAACTTTTTGAAGATCGGTTTGAAGATCGACTTGCTGGTAGAGTCCATTTTAAATATAGATAAGCGCAAAGTCTAGGGATAATTTGAATTTTTGGCTTACATTTTTTTGTAAACATAATCTCCCATCCAGACACTAAGAAGAACATCCACCATTTTAGTGTTATTTTTGCTCCAAATTTTGTTCTGTAGTAGTTTATTGTCTTTTTCTCTTATACTTGAATGATTATTCTTCAATTTCTATATTTACAGTTCAGTAAGAAGATCGTTTTGTGCAACTGCCCGGAGTTCTGGGCCTCAACTTTTTATACATGCGTGACAATGCCAGCCACCTATGTCAAGGGCTGCTATGGATTTTTCGGAGAATAACAATATCGAAGTTTTTGTGACCAACGTAGGTCCCAGACTTAAATCTCATTAAGCAAATGTGCAATATACTTTAGCGAAAGGTGTTCTGCATGGGAATGTTTAGAGACAACAAATGAAAAGACATCTACAATGCCAGGGCTGAGATATCGTAAGCCTGACATCGGTAACCTGATTTCGAGCGGGCCCAGACGATGTCAAGCAGTTGTAAATAATTGTGTTTTTAATTTTTTTAAAGAAAATGTTGTATTTATACTTTGTAATCCTGGATTTTCTCAAAACCAAGGTACAAGATTGCTACGCTCTTATTTAATAATAATTATTGTTACTGTTTTATTTAAATTATTTCCATCACAAAAAGGTATCAAGATTACAGCTCGTGGTCAACAGAGCGTGCAATGTAGATGCCCTAGCTCAATTAACCCGGAGAGTAGGGCGTGGGAAAACTTAAGAAATCTTAAAGGAAAAAAAAAAGAAATGAGCGCCACCAATTTATAACGGCTTAAATTGGAAAGCCCCTTGATCTTCGCGGCACTTGCTTCCTCTTGATACTTTAAAAGAAAAAGAGTGAGCTAAATAAAACACACAAATGAAGTTAAGAAAAAAAATCTATTTATCTGTTACTGTATAAAAGGAAAAAAGGTAAACAATAAGTGTCACCAAATCCAGCAGCACCTGGAAGTTCTGAAGCGCTCCTAACTTCAAACTAGGCCCGTGACATGGGATTAGTCCCGAGTCTTGAAGTTAAGTTTGTGGCTTGAAATTGTCTGTGACTTGCAGTTGCAATTAGCCCCTGACTGAAATTAGGACTGTGACTTACAGTTGGCTCCTGACTTGAAATTAGGACCGTGACTAACAGTTGGCCCCTGACTTAAAATTAGGACCGTGACTAACAGTTGGACCCTGACTTGAACCCTATGAAAACAAAAATTTTCTAGAATTTTTCATAGTGATTCAAAGTCTATAACGAAAACCCAAATAATTTTAATTAACTCAAAAAATCCCCAAAAGGTTTCTACTGATTCAAAATGAACTGAACAGTCAGAACAATAATTTAATTTTAAAAATTTAGTCCTACCGAGAAGTATAAAAAAATATTTAATTAATTTCAAGACACTAATCAGAACTTTTCTTTAAATAAATTAAAACCGCAAGCAACAAAATAAAAAAAATACAATTAAATAATTTAAAATGAAGTCACTAAAGATACCATCAATAAGCACAAAATATCCTGATGGGTATCGAAAATTCAGTCGAAACGTTGTGTCAGTAAATCCAACAAATCCACAAATACAAACTAAGATCGAAAAGGAAAATTCTAAAATTTACTTTATCAAATACAATGTCAATAACCAGCGTTAACACTAAAATAAATACAAGGTTTCGACTGAATCCGAATGATTTAAATTAACAATACGTAATAAAGTAGAAATAATTCTAATACAAAAAAAAAAATTAGGGCCTGATGATGACCTAAAATGAATCGAAACGTTGGGTAAGAAAAATATAAGCACTTTATTATAACTGACTCCAATAACTAAATTCAATTTACAATAAATAAATTTGTAACAAAATCGATTACTATAACAATTTCCAGTATAAAATAAATAGAAAATTTAGACTGACCTCGGCCAATTTAAATAGAAATGAGAATAAAATAAAAAAGCAAAATCTTAACAAAAGAAGGTATGTATAGACCTGAAGAATAGCAAATATTTAAGCGAAACGTTGTGAGAATACTTACAAAAAATATAGATATAATAAGGCAGCAATAAGAAAAATCAAAAGGCACAAATATATTTAAATTTTAATATAACCAGCTTAAAAAAAAGGTTTTATTTAACTAATTATTTTCCAGCGGCAAATCAAAATGCAAAAAAAAATACCATAAACTAAAAGAAAAGCAATTTACGTCATACTTAATTGTTACTGAAAACCTCTGCAAGCCATTTATTAATCTGTTTATTATCTATTAAAAAGAACGAATGCAGTAATCAAATCACACTATGCAAGCTGTTTAAATATTGTGGTTTTATTTTAAAATAAAATAGAGCCAATTTACGATCCACAAAATATGGTTAATATAATAGGAAATTAATCAAATTACTGAGGTAAAAGATGTTCGACGAAATTTAAACTAAAAATGTGTCTTCGTATGAGTTCGTTAGTTACACTTGCATTTAATATTTAAGATTTCAAAAAAAATATATAAAAACTAGCCCCTGTTGCATCAAAAAAAATAATCGCCTCACCCGAGCAAAAGTTAATTCCAAAAAAAAAAAAAAAATGAGAAAAGTTACCAAATTGCGAAAAGCAAAATTTAAGAAAAAAAGATACCCTTTTCAGGATAAATGATATTAAAGCAAATTACCTATCCAATAGGGTCACTCAGTTCTAGTCAAAAAGGTGGTTTCACGTGCCAAGTACAAGGGCATGGAAAATGGCGGTCTGGTCCAATCTTCAGGTCAAATCCTCTCTTAGAGAGATTTTCTAGCACGAAAAATAACACTCACAGTGCAAACTATAATGTGCCCGAAAAACTATTGCGGTGTTGAGGAAAAATCCCGCTAACGGATTTCCAAGATTTTCCTGGATTATTTCCTCAGACCCGCGCTGAAGACCTGTGGTTTATCTGCAGGTGACCAGAAAAGTGAAAAAATGTGTTCCCCCAGCTTCCTTTCCGTCTAGAACTTTGGTTAACTAAGGTGGCGGAATACCATTGGCTAGAATATGTCAGGTGCTAACAACCTTGCCAAAAGAGCACATAGACGGAATAAAACAAGGACATGATTAACATGTTAGACAAGAAAAACGACTCTCCATTGGTTGATAAAGATACAGGAAATAATGCAGGAATACACTTGGCAACAGCGAAAAAGATGCCTGCGCTCTTGATATGAGGAAGTACCGGATGGAGGGTTTCGAGAATAAGTTAATATGGAAGTCTTAGCCGAATAGATCCGAAAAGTTCCGAGACGACGCAATAATAACATTGACAGAAACAACTAACCTGAAATTTAAAAGCAACGCCTAGGCGAAATGGAAACGTAAATAAACAAATAATATTTAATTAATTACTCTAGTACTAATGGAAAAGGACCACTCAAAAAAGTCAAATATTAGTCTGGAGTAGAGTACCAAAGAGTCAAAAAAAAATGATGTGCTGATGCAGGAGTAGTTAAACGCCATAAAAATGAAAAGTAAGTTGAGTTTAATTTAATAGAATTTTCCCAACTGTATAAACTCATTATTTAACCATAAAACAGGAATTTATTCACACAATTATTAACTATTTATTTTAGCAAATGCATCAGACGCAGACGTAACGAAATTTCAGTTTATAATAGGCTCCAAGTAATTATGCAACTATGGACAAACAAAAGTCGATCTGAATTTCGGAACATCAAACATTGATAGAAATTATAAGAAGGCTGTAGTTTATATAGTCTCAGGAAAAAAAAAGGTAAGAATATTAATATTGAATCGAGAAATACCTTTGGTTTATTTATGTCTAACTATATGTTACATATTCACAGCAAAAAGGAACACGAATAATAAAATGTAGATTTAAGAGAAAATATGACGTGTTGTATATATAGTATCTATAGTCTAAAAATAATCCTATGTATATCTGAAAAGAAATATTTATCAAGGCAACCTTTTTTTTATACAAGAATTTACAGTTCAATATTAATACATAATATCGACTTTATATCAAAGAATTTATTGGGGTACTAATGATTTGGTTTTTTTTTACAGCGACAGAAGAGTTATACAAAATACACGCTCGAATCTAAAAATGCAGCATATCTAGCCAAAGAAAACGAAAATCCCAAGACTTGTATAAAGGACTCGAAAACAGGTTTTCAAAATTAATAAAATTTAATTTATATCTACTCTGTAAAATATATGGGAAATAAATAGTTTGTCTAAAGTGCTATTTGAAGTTTTTCTTATACAGTATATAATTATTAAATTCGGCAAAATTAAATAAATCCAACAATTATATTTGAACTGATTTTTTTTTGGCGACATCTATGAACGAACGCTAAACTTATACCATTTACTGAAAATTATTCCTTTATATCTTGAGTTCAGATATAGGTACAAAATTAACTACTTATCGAGAGGTGACACTGCGTGAACCGAAATTTGCTGCAAAAGGTGTTGAATTTATATTTCGCTTAAATTTGAACAATGTAACCGCTTCTAATAAGAAAGCTACTAAAATCTAAGTAAATCAAACCAACAAGGCGTACATATTAATCACTAAACTTAATACTAAAGTAGTAGATTATAATATTAAAATAATCATACAATGAAATGCACTTATAACAAAATTAAACTGTTACAACTTACCTTGTAATAGGCAATATTGTAATCGTGTAAAAATCTATCTTCAAGATTTTTACAGTTCTTTGTGTTCTAGGATGTGACATTCTATTTCTGAGAAAAAAAAAAGGATTTAAGACGAGGAAAGTCCAGCTAAAAGAAATTGTCGATTTTTTAAGCTTAAGCAGGTAACACTCTGAAGTCCTCTTCATTGGCATTTTTCAACTCTTTTATTGTTTGGTATTGTCTAGTATAAATTCTACTTTGAAGGTATTCCCATTTCACAGGTTCCAATGGCCTCGATAGTCTCTCACTATTTGAGCATTATGATCGGGAGCTCCGTCTCATTGCAAATATAAATTATTGATTCGCGCCAAAGGAACATCTACTATTTTTTTGGATTTTTCGCCACAATCTCAATTATAACAAAAAATATATATAGAAAATAATTATCTGATAAGTTTAATAAGCAGTCTTCAGTTCCGGGTCCAACCATAAAGTTACCCGAGGAACGACATTAAAAAATATCTGTATTCTGGACGTCTTTAGCAAATCTAAAAATAAATAACTAAAAGCGGACAATTTCTTATGTTTAGTATGAGAAATATAGCCAGAAGCAAACCCTTTTATTATGCCGGTTCAAAATACCAACACTGGTTAAGTACCCCTCATGGGACTATATAACAGTTCCTTCAAAATTATTGACCATGTCCATTACTGACTGAAATAATCTAGTCGGCGTTCGGCATCAACAGGATGTAAGTTTTGTACCAAATGAAATTTATATGATTTAAATTTTTTTTTAAATTGTTTGAGCCCTGGATTTAATTACGCCTGCAGAAGAATCAATTTTTTTGACAAAATTAGTTTGAAATATCTCGACCGAAGCCCACACATTGTTTGTCAATATCGCAATTTTTCTTGTTGTAGGTCTTAGACCGCGGTTTGCGAACGAGCAATGTTCAATTAAATTTGATTTTATTCTTAAAAAAAAATTATCCGTTTGCCTTCCTTCTGGACATCTTCAAGGACATCATATTTTAAATATTTAACTAGAATGAGAAAAATAAATGTCTATAATATTAGCTGTTTAAATATAGTTGCAAAGCTTCATCTGCGCCTGAATTGTCTATAATAGTTGAGAAGTCTAATGTTATTAAACATTTTTAACGTAATTTATTATTTATTTCAAATGTCCACCTTGGCCTACTAAGATTTTTTGATTTTGTATTAAAAAAAGTGTTATATATTGATATAATAAGTTTGGGTCTTATCATAAAAATGGCTACCCACAGCAAAATCAAAATACAGTGCTTATATATTTTTAAAAAGTATTTGTAAAAATAAAAATATATTTTTAAAAAGAATATTTAAAAATATATAGCGTGTCCCGTTTAAAAAAACCAAAGTTTGGGTCTTATCATAAAAATGGCTACCCACAGCAAAATCAAAATACACCCCTGGATTTTACCTAATAAACTACCCTAGAACCACTTTTTACATTTTCATTTTCACCCTGTATCTTAGAAATAAAACGGGCTATGAAAAATTTAATTATGGCATCTTTCGTTTTACAAAAACGATGATGTTATGTGAAAACCGCTTCCCTGTAGCTTTCCAAATAACCGAGGTACCCCGTAAAACCATCGGAATCTGAGCACCCTGTATATATGTCCTGATAAGCTGTACCTGCATCTGATTTATAAACTGCTTGCGTACTAGCACGTAAAAGAACTATAAAATGTGAACTGCACCCAGAAAAACCACAGCAAATAAGTTCAATGAGAAGGCTCTTCGCATGCGACGAATAATTTCGGCAATCCTTTTGGCAAATTCACGCCGCCGGCAACCTGCCTGCGCATCATGGAACTCGCGGCATTTATTTCGCACTCAGTCCTTCGCTGCCGAGCTGTCGACGCCCCCGACGCACCTCGCTGCCCTCCATAGACCACCGCCGCCTCTATTTTAATGCCGCCAACTTGTTTGAAACTTTTCGCGCCGCGCGTTCCTCGGCTGATAAAATGAAGTGAGTGCGGTTATAAACTCATTTTCGTCGCCCAATTAAGAATGATAGTTTCAGGGACAGTTGTTTTCGTTGTTTTTGTTCTTTTGAAAGGTAAGTAAACAAAAACAAATATGAATGAAAACGTAAATTTTAATTCTGATATAATAATAATAAATGTCTTTTATTTGCAAAAAACTAAAATACTAAATATTTTTAAGATGTTAAATTGTGACAAAGCCAGGTACGGTCAACTTTTGCACAAAACAGTGGCGTGTTTTGGGGGTTCAATAGAAGGAAATGCCTACGAGTTATGTTACTTTGGTTTGTTTGAAATGAAGAACCTTTGCCAACATAGTTTCATGAAATATTTTATTTCATACCGTCTAGTATATCTGTTTACGCTCTAATGGTTTGCGACCATTAAATCGAACACTACAGTATCTGATACTGCAGTGTGTTGTCTAGCAACACTACCATGTTATTGCTATTAGGAGGCAATTATTTGTGAGGTATGACTTTGACATTTTCTCACTTCAAAATATAAGAAATAATATATTTTGTTTCATTTATTTGCCAGTGGCAAGTCATAATTAGTTATGGAAAACAATACCCATTATATAATAAAAGTGATAGTTTTGTTAGATTTTTAACTAATATTCATTATATTTTAATAAATAAAACTTTTATTTATTTTAAAAATATTATAGAGACAGTATCAATTAAAATATTATACGACACATATCCGTTGGGTGTTATTACAGTACTCGTTTATATTCCAAACAAACTTGTATAGGAGGTCCCTATTTCTTTGTTTTTAAGTGCTATAAAGCATAGAAATTGTTCAAAACTTTCACATTTCGTTGTTTATAAAAAATACTATAATATATAAAAAAAATGAAGAAATTCCAACGAGAACTATTTTATATGGGTTCCCGTGCCTTTTGCCGTCTTTTAAATAATAAGCCCTAATCTCTGTTATTATTGAAGATAGAGGGTTGCAGTTTTTGCGATGTGGTGCTACTTTTTTATGAAACGAAAGATGACCCAAACAAAACTTTCATAGCCCCCTTCTTTTTTCAGATACAGTGTGAAATTGAAAATATTGCTTGAGCCCCTCGTATTTCGATTGCTGTTTAACTTATCGAAAAGGTAAAACCTGGCTCTGATACGGTTTTTCACGTAGAATCCAGTGGCGTATTTAGATTTTGTATGTGAGCTGTCGTTTTTGAGATATAATACCAATTTATAATTTTTTAAATGGGACACCTAGTATATTTTTATTTTATATTATTCAGTTTACAATAAGCTTCTCGAAAATATACAGGGTGATTCATGAGGAAATGTCAATACTTCAGGTACATATTCAGGACCAAAAAATAAAAATAAAAGTCTATATAAATAAGTGTCCGCAAGGCCTTAGTTCTCGAGATACAGGGTGTTAAAGTTTTTATTTAATTTTCCTATTTTTTAAATAAAATCTATGATAATGAAAATAATGAAGTGAAAATTGATATACAGGGGTTTTCTGGTATGACAAATTCGAATCTAATTTTAGTATTGCTCTTACTTGTAGGGGGCGCCACCTACATGTCTTACTACTTCTTCGAACAATCACAACTTTTTGGTACAGTTTTGTATTACATTTTTGAGCAAAACAAATTATTCCCTTGCCATTTCTACGTCAAAAAAGTATACCTGTTAAAAGTGGATACGAGCAACCGTTTTCGAGATATTTGGATTTAAAACAGTTTCGGCGCATGTGATTTTTTTTATCAAATTCACATAAAGTATGCATGTATTGTAAAAAAATAAAAGTGTGCCTTGCCTGACAGAATAACTCCTGGTTGGTGTTTTCATCGTTTTTCCTGTTACTTAGCAATAGTAATGTCAGTTAATAATAAGATCAAATTTTGTCACTGTCAATTTCTGTTCATAACTTTTATTATCTGACAATAATCATTTAAGAAACTTTAGATCTAAATACGTCATTATGCCTGTGATATTCTCGCATCGTGAATACGTAGATATGATATTCGTCTATGGCTTCTGCAATAGGGTCGCAATTCAAGCAGTCACGGAGTACCAGCGTCGATTTCCAGATAGAAGGGTGCCAGATAGAAGAGTTTTTCAACAAGTTTTCACTGCTGCTGGAGAATCTGGGATGTTTCCAAGTGCGAAAATTGTATCTGAAAGGGAATCGGGACCCAACGTTGAAGTAAAAGAGGCTATACTCAATGCCGTCGAAAATGATCCAAGCATAAGCACTAGGCGGATTGCAGATACTTATCAAATTACACAATAGTCTGCTTGGAGAAATCTTCACATTAATTGTTTATACCTATTTGATTTACAACGGGTTCAACATTTGCAGGAGGGGGATTTTGAGTTGAGAATGCAATTCTCTAACTGGATTAATGAAGATCGAAGGTTGTATAGGTATGTTTTGTTCACTGATGAAGCACAGTTCACCCGTGCTGGTATAAATAATCTTCATAACGAACAGCGGTAGTCCTATGAAAATCCTCACGCTACAGTAGAACATAATTTCCAACATAAATTTAGCATTAATGTGTGGTGTGGAATGTTAAATAGTCATTTAATTGGTCCATTTATAATAGACGGTAGTCTTACAGGAGAAAAATATTTAAACTTTCTTGAAAATCACTTGCGAAATCTATTAGAAGATGTTCCCCTTAATGTAAGACAAAACATGTATTTGCAGCATGATGGAGCCCCTGCACACTACAGTTTACTTGTAAGAGATTTTTTAAACCAAAACTTTCCAAACCGATGGATTGGTCGGGGAGGTCCGTTTAATTGGCCACCTAGATCGCCAAACCTTAATCCTTTGGATTATTGTCTTTGGGGATGGTTCAAATCACTGGTATATTCCACTAAAATAAATACAATAGAAGCATTATTGAATCGGATAACAAACGCAGCACAAACACTAAGAAATGCGCCCGAATGTATCCACAGAGCAACCCGAGCTATACACCATAGAGCTGACCTGTGCTTAGAAGCAAATGGAGGAATTTTTGAAAATTATAAAACGTAATCTAGATTTTATTAAAAACAACTTAATAATAACAATTTTAATAAAAATTAAATACCTTTTGTTTAGTTTATGTCTGAGGCACTGAATACACACCTCAAAAAAATGTGTTAGTCTTTCATTTCAAAGCTTTTGTGCCAAGATGCGTTTAAATTTGGACAAAATAACAAACTTTTAAAATTTTGCGATAAAAAATTACATGCGCCGAAATTGTTTTAAATCCAAATATTTCGAAAACGGTTACTCGTATCCACTTTCAACAGGTATACCTTTTTGATGTAGAAATGGCAAGGGAATAATTTGTTTTGCTCAAACATGTAATAGAAGACTGTACCAAAAAGTTGTGATTGTTCGAAGGAGTAGAAAGACATGTAGGTGGCTCTCCCTACAAGTAAGAGCAATACTAATGTTAGATTCGAATTTGTCATACCAAGAAACCCCCGTATATCAATTTTCACTCCATTATTTACATTATCATAGATTTTATTTAAAAAATAGGAAAATTAAATAAAAACTTTAACACCCTGTATCTTGAGAACTAAGGCCTTGCGGACACTTATTTATATAGACTTTTATGTTAATTTTTGGTCCTGAATATGTACCTGAAGTATTGACATTTCCTCATGAATCACCCTGTATAATAGTATATACCTTTCTATTCGAATCGAAAGTAATTTGCATTTTTTTAGAGATATACTCAGTTTTTGGTAGTAGGCTGGGATTGCCTAAACGAAACAAAAGAAAATTGCTGCCATGTTAAATACATTACTTGTCAAAAACCTCTGCTTCGTTTTGAAGCTAGTTTAGATAACCGCAACAATTATTTTAAATTTTATAAAAAAAATGGCTAGAAACCAACCGTTTTCTAACGAAGAAAAATACGACATGTTGTTCTGCTTTGCACAATCGAACGAGGCTTCGAAACTATATTTCTTGAGGTATGCTTAGCATTCGTCGTACTGTTTAATAAATACATGTTTATGAAGCTGTTGGCGTTTTAAACGTAGGTATCCAGAATGGAGACAACCCTGTGATATTACATTTCTTAAGGCCGTTTTACATACTGCAATTCTTTCTTGCAAGTTGCAATAGTCTTGAACAAAAACATGCGCAGTGGCAACATATTTGTACCTTGTGTCAAACTGCGCATGGCTTTGTTTAAGACTATTGCAGGATGTAAAACGGTCTTTAGAATGAAAAGAAATCTAGTTAATTTCGGATCTTTCAATAAGCCGCGAAGCAAAACCTATAACAAGGAAAACGAGGAAGACGTAGTTAATCTTATGGCGTCCATTGATGTAGATCCTTCAAGTTCTTGCAGAAAACTTCATCAGAATGTTGGGATTCCTAAAAGTACAAAAAATTTTAAGGAAAAAAGGTTATAAACCATTTAAATTCAGATTGGTGTAACACTTACATCCGGGAGGTATGATTTTCTGTATAGTCAAAAGAAGTGTTATCGTGCGGGTCATACGATTTATCAACGACAAACTTTTTAAGTTTTTTTTCTTTTATTACGTGTAATCGTATCCTCCGCATAAAATCCGAAAGATGAATTAGATAGACCTACGATATTTTTATATGAAAAAAGAGGATGAACATATAAATATCAGCAGTTGCAAAAATCTTTGAGCGATGTCACTTCAAAGTAAGATTGACAAGTCAGTGACAAAATGATTAATAGAAAACAATTTTCGGGTTTTTTGCATCAACAAGTGAAAAAAATGGTATTAAATCTAATAAAATATTACGTAAATTCACCGGCCGATATCCAGGAGACAGTAGCAAAAGCTCTGGGAATCGGTATAAGGACTGTGCAGAAAATTGTGCATAAAAAAATATAATTTACTACCGAAGAAGATTAAGAAATGTACACGAAAAAAGCCAAAGACCGAAGACTTAAGTGACAATGTAAAAATGTATGTTCGTAATGCAATTTACGATTTATACACATCAAAAACTAATATAACCCTTCAAGTTTTAAAAGAATCTTTAAAAAATCGAGGCATATTGGAAATTGGACTAAAATCGTTGTCGAAATTAATAAAAATGTTGGGTTTTGGATATAAAAAGGACTGTAATCGAAGATTTTTTTGCGAGTAACCACATATAGCAAGTCAGCGTATCCAGTTTTTAAAGAAATACACAGAAAATGTTAAAAGAAAAGTGATATTTTTAGACGAGACTTGGATATTTTCTAATTGAAGTGGTTCGAAATCTTGGCAGGACGAGTCTGTAAAAAGTGTCAAGAGAAAAAAGGGATGAGGGACGGGAAAACGGTTCATCATTTTGCATGCAGGTTCTTCAACAGGATTTCTCACAGGTGCAAGTCTACTGTTTTCTTCAACTAAAGTGAACTGTTTAAAAAGTGGTTAAAAGAACAACTGATTTCAAATTTAGATGCTCCATCTTTAATTATTCTGGATAATGCATATTATCATTCAAGAATCTTAAATAAACAATCTACTTCATCCTGGAAGAAAAGTGATATTTATGACTGGCTAATAAAACAAAAACAAAATCCTTTACCCAATATGCTGAAAGTAGAAGTTCTTTTAATGGCAAAATATATTAAAAAACCAACAATATATGCCGTAGATGAAAGATTCCGGGAAAATGGATATGAAGTTTTAAGACTGCCGCCAATTGCCAGTTTAACGCAATAGAATTAATATGGGCTGGGGCAAAATCATATTACGAAAAATACGTGAACGATGGTCTTACATCAGGTGAAGTGCAAATTGTTTGGCAAGATTCACTAAATTATATTACGCCGGAGTACTGGAAGAAATCCGTGGAACATGCGGAGAAATCAATATGGGATTGGTGAAATCGAGAACGGGTTCTAGATGTCGAAATAGCACCAGTGATCATTGCGCCATTTGAGGACTTTTTAAGTGATGAAAAAATCATCACTTAAAAAGTCTATAATATCAAAAAGTGTCTGAAGGATTATATTAGTCTTTGACGTGTATAAATCATAAATAGCATTAAGAATATCCATGTTTGCATTGTAACTTAAGTCTTTTGCCTTTGGATTCTTTCGTGTATATTTCTTAATCTTCTTCGGAAGTTAATTACGTTTTTTTTCATGCACAAGTTTCTGTACATTCCTTACACCGATTCTCAGAGGTTCTGCCACTGGCTCCTGGATATATTAGCCAGTGAATTTTAATTTAAAATTTTTTGTATTAGATTTGACCCCATTTTTTTGCTTACTTTTTACTACATTTGTAATTTTGTTGGCAATAAATAAATAATTATAGAATACTTGTTCCAATTTTAAAGCATTGTTTAAAATAAGTAAATTTTTTTATTAATTATAAGACAAAATTTGATATATAAAAAGCGATAAAATCGCTATACCAGAAACTCGGGGGGTAACGAAAAATACAGGATATATATATATATATATATATATATATATATATATATATATATATATATATATATATATATAGCCTGTATTTTTCGCATGCATGGCCCTTAATTTTAGACTGAAATTTGAAGAAATCGGATAAGCAGTTTTTTAGCTATGCCGCGAACAGTCAGACTGATGGAGAGATATATCTACAGACAGACGGAATTAAGAAAACATGTTTTCCGGCATCTAGGGATCCTTAAACGTAAAGTTCTGAAAAAATCTCACGAGGGAAGTAATAACTAATTATCTTCTGTTTTTAACAAAAGTGTATAATATTTTTGCAAAATTAAATTTTTTTTGTTATCACAATACAAAAAAAAACAAGTTTTCTTTGCACAGGGGTGGCATGCATTTAAATAAATGACACTGTATAAGTGGTTAGATTTTTAAGTCAAGCGGGGCTCATAATTTTTGGTGATTGATAAAAAAAATCTCACTTTCATTAACTGATTTTTCCACTGATTCGAATCGCCTTACGACTTTATTAAGGCGCTTGCCATTTTCTGTATTTTGGTTTTTGCCAACCAAAAAATTTTAACCAAATACATTTAGCGAATTTTCTTATTTAGTCCCTCGGCATTTAATATATAAAATAATATTAAGTGGCTATCTTAATAATATTGGGTAATATAATAAAAAAAACTATTTTCTTTCTCCCTGTTAATTTGTAAATAGCCCATCGAGATTTAATAGCTCGATAAAAGAATCACACAATATTTTGGTATTCACTGTGTTTTCTGATTTGATTCATAATGTTGGTGACCTTTGGACCCGCACGATAAGACCGCATCCGACTATAACTGGTATCTAGAAAAATGCCATAATGGCCGTTACTTTTATAGAAAAGTAATATGGTCCGATGAGCAATATATAAGTAGCGCTGGAGTATTAAATAGGCATAATTCTAGATACTGGTAGCAAGAAAACCAGCATGGAGTATTTCCTCGCGAACGATAGGGGAGGTTTGAGTTTAATATTTCTTGTTTCTTATTGGGTTCAAAAATAATGTATCATATATACCAGAGGAGCTTAGATACAGATCGGTATTTCCAAATACTGGAACTTATTCTACCGGAATTACTCGATTATCTGCCTTGGGCCTATTCATACGAGAAATATATTTTCAGCAGGACGGAGCACTTGCTCATAATTCCGGTAGAATAAGCCAGTATGTGGAAAATAATTTTCTTGGAAAATGGATAGGGACCAATAGTCCCGTAAGATGGCCAGCGAGATCGCCAGACCTCTCGTTTTTGGATAACTTCTTGTGGGGTACTACTACTACTTACTACTTACACCTTAGCTGATTTAATTATTAATTAAGTCCACAAGAAGGGCATTTAATGAAATGCAACAACGACCGGTTAGTATTTTCAATGCCTTAAGAAGAATACGGAAATTAGGTTTTCTGTAAGGCAAAATGGACATCATTTCGAGGAATATTTTTAGGGTATAGATTTAATTTTCTGTTTATTTTAGTGGTAGGGTTAGTTTTTGTTGTAGTTGTTGTTAGTTTTCTGTTTAGAGGTATTAGAGGTAGAATTATTAACATGTTCATTTTATTCAATTAATAATAATTTTCAAGATTAATGGATTCACGGGTTTAACAGCGAAAAACAGGTTAATAATAATTCTTTTTATTACAAAATCGAGTTTTCGGTCCGATTTTGAACCTTCTTGGAGGCAACAGGCTAAAATTATAACAATATAAGATAAATAATACTATGATAGTTATTACAAATCTACTTACATTTTACATTATAACTATTGAATTATTAAGTTGCTAAAATTTGAACATTACTTGTAAAATAGTATAAAACAAGGAAATACTAGGTAATAATTTGTTGTAGAATTTTTAAAAAAATCTTGTTACTGTAAATAAAATATACCTGAAAAATTCATTTGTTTTGTAAGCATTCCCAGCCTACTACCAAAAAATGAGTCTATCCTTAAAAAAAATGTAAATTACTGGACGATTTGAATAGAAAAGTATATGCTATTGTATATTTTCGAGAAGCTTATTGTGAACTAAATAATATAAAATAATAATATAATGGGTATCCCATTTAAAAAATTATAAGTTTTTGTTATCTCAAAAACGACAGCTTACATAAAAAAATCTGACTACGCCACTGGATTCTACGTGAAAAACTGTATCGAAGCCATTTTTTACTTTTTCGATAAGTTAAATAACAACCCAAAAATGCAATATTTTCAGTTTCACATTGTATCTTAAAAACGAAGGGGCTATGAAAATTTTATTTGGGTCATTTTTTGTTTCACAACAAAGTAGCTCCATGTCGCGAAAACCGCAACCCTCTATGTTCACTAATAAAAGAGAGACCCCCAAAAAACTACGAAAATGGGACACCCTGTTCTCGTTGCGACCTACAGGGCTTATTATTTAAAAGACCACGCACGGGAACCCATTAAAAATGGTTCTCGTTGGAATTTCTTAATTTTTTTATATGTTATAGTATCCTTTATAAACAACAAAATGTGAAAGTTTTGAACAATTTCTGTCTAGTTTTGATATTATAAATTTTTGACATATTGATGTCTAATTTTTTAGCACTAAGAAGTGATAGAAATTTTGAACTGATGGGTGTGAATAGGGGTGGCGGTACGTGTATAATTTTTAGAAATACTCTTTCGGTGGTAAGAATCGATACGTCAATGTTTGACTGTTTACAGTGCGTTGATATAGTCGGCGCTAAGGTTCTTTTAAATAACGTAGTTTTTTACATCTTCGGCTTATATATACCTCCAAGTGCGTCTGCAGAAATATATGAATCCTTTTTTGAAATATTCTCTTCACTGCCATACTTTTTAAACAATAAACTCATAATACTTGGTGATTTTAATTTACATGACTATAGTGATTTTGTAAATACGTTGCAGGGTAGTAGTAAAACATTATCGTTGATTAATTTTTTGAATTTTGCCAACCTCAATCAAATTAATCTGGTTAAAAATACCTATTATAAACTTCTTGACCTTGTGCTCACTAATAATGTTGGGCATGTTTGTGGAGCTATGAATGTCTTAACTCCTGAAGATAATTATCATCCCGCCATAGTGGCATCGTTTAATATACGCCGCGAGTCAAAAAATAACAAACTGAAAAACAATTTAAATTTTTACAATTTTAGAAAAGCAAACCTAGTAAATCTTTATCAGAACCTCTCATATATTAATTGGGAATTTCTCGCTGAATATACTGACCCCAATAAAGCTTGTGCACAATTTTACGCAGTTATTTATCAAACGCTGAATATCCACGTTTCACTGACAAAGAAAAGAAATCAAAATTATCCGCCGTGGTTTTCAAGTCATATTATAAAAAATATTAAAGCTAAACACAAACATTGGAGAAAATACAAAAAAACAAAAAGTCTTGTCGAATTAAAAAAATTTAAAGATTTACGTAGAATAATCAAACAAGATATAAATAATTCCTACAGAATATACTGTACAAATATGGAAAACAATATTAAAAATGATTCTAAACAATTCTGGCGTTTTGTTAATAACAAAAGAAACTCACATAATTTGCCAAATGTTATGTCTTATAATAACTCTATCCTTGGTAATCCCCAGCATATAGCAGATGGTTTTGCATCTTTTTTCCAAGACTCCTATGTTGCATCATCTTCTAAGGAGGATGTCGCAACTGACAATTATCCTTATCAAAACTCACTTGACGTTGGCGTGATTACCGAGGATGAGGTTTTAATTAGCTTAAAAAGAATTAAACCTAAGGCTACTATAGGGCCGGATAAAATACCTGCGTTTCTCTTAAGGGACTGTGCTTCTATTTTTGCTAGACCACTTTCAATATTATTTAATATATCACTTAATACTTCAACTTTCCCAGACCTATGGAAAATATCGCGAATAACTCCTGTCTTTAAAAAAGGAGACAATAATTCTGTCACAAACTATCGTCCAATAAGTATTATAAATAACTTTTCGAAGATATTTGAAATTATTCTGCATGGCTATTTATACAATTCGGTAAGTATGCATATATCTCTAGCAGCACGGCTTCATGAAGGGTCGATCTACAGTTTCAAATTTATTTTGTCTAGTTCAAGATCTTACAGAATCTACCGATGCTGGAGATCAAACTGACGTCATTTATACCGATTGCTCAAAAGCTTTCGATCATCTTGATCATGGCATTTTGTTAAATAAACTAGCTTCCTATGGTATTTCAAATAAGTTACTTTTATTTTTTGAGTCTTACTTAAAAAACCGAGTTCAATTCGTTCAATGTCATGGTCACAACTCCAAAGAATTTGTCGCTACATCTTGTGTGCCACAGGGCACCCACCTAGGGCCTTTGCTTTTTCTTTTATTTCTTAATGACCTTATTTATACTCTAGACGTTGATTATCTTCTTTACGCAGACGATGTCAAGCTATACCTCAAAATTAAAAATTTAAGTGATTGTGTTAAACTACAAAATAACTTTGACAGAATGAACATGTGGTGCGAAGAAAATAAATTGCTTCTAAATGTCTCTAAGTGCAACGTCACTTTCACTAAAAAACTTCGGCCTATAACCTATAATTATACTATAAATGGGCAAATATTAGATAGGTCTGAATCGGTGAATGATTTGGGTGTAGTTCTGGATGCAAGTCTTTCATTTCGTGGCCACGTCTCTAAAGTTGTTGCAGATAGTTTTAAATTGCTGGGATTTATTATACGAAATACTCGTGACTTCGTCAATAATGATACTCTTAAGTTGCTTTTCAATGGTTTTGTCAGATCTCGGTTAGAATATTCCGCAGTTGTTTGGTATCCGTTTTACCAGGCGCATATCACAAGCCTAGAAAAAGTTCAAAGACGTTTTTTTAAATATATTTGTTTTAAACTTGATGGGGTTTATCCTGAAATAGGCTTTCTACATGATCAACTTCTAACTAGCTTTTCAATGGAGAGTCTAGAAATTTGCCGAGATAAAGCTCAACTTATCTTTTTACATAATATAATTTCTGGGAAAATAGATGCCAACAAAATTTTGCAGTCTCTGAAATTCCAAGTACCCCAGACCTACGACGGGTAATTTTTCTACCTTTTTCTTACCCACCCCAAGAACAAATGTGCTAAAATTTTCCCCGCTATTTCAATTGTGTAACAAAAACAATAGTGTACAAAATCAACTTGATATATTTAGTTGCAGCGTGGCCTCGATTAAGCGGCTGATTTTTTGACATATTGTTTTCTTTTTTCTATAAACATCTTAAATATTATAATTTACTTATTTAAATTAATTAAAACATGTTTGTACGTAAATTAAGTAGTTTTTCCCATTCACTAATTGGATATATTCTGTAGAATGTAGTAAAATAAAATAAAATAAAATAAAACTAAAATAAAATAAATAAAATAAACCAACCCAATATATAAATAAAATGTTTCTACGAATTTTTAAATGTGTTATAATTATATAAATAGTTTCATTTAGCAAATAACCTTTATTTAGCCATCTTTAAAATTATTTGTGGCCATTAGTACTTATAGGATAGCTTTAAAATGGCCTCAAACTTAATTAAGTGTATTTTATTTTTACGCCTAAAATGTTTTCGATTAATTTTCATTTTTAAACGATCGTTTATGTAAATAAATATTGAAAATTAAAAATAGTTATTAATATTTTTAACAATATCAGACATTTATATTTTTAACAATATCAGACATTTAAAAAATAATTCTTATTGAACCCGAACCTTAAGAATATAACCTAGATAACGTGTTATCTATATTTTAAACTATAAGTACGTAAATGTTGGATAAATATTAAGATGACAAATACAACAAACTTTTAAAAAGCAAATAGTTATTACATAACTAGTCCATAAAATGAATTATAAGTACTGCACATACAGGGGATAACTACAAATACACCTACATGTTCATTTGAGTATGAAATTGCAAAAAACGGAGAAAAAATACGAAAATGTAAAATTGTACATCAAAAAACTATTGGTAAACAGTTTATTAACTATACTGATCTATTTCTTACATCTAAGATGTTTTCTAAAAGAAAGCGACTGGGATAATTAATCCTATTTCTGTATCGTGCATATCCCAAATACCACAAAACACTACAAATATGCGAACAGCATGCTACCGTTTTCGAGCTACTTTTAGAAGTGCAATAGAAGCCTAAAATAATACTATCAGTGTCTCTCTCTTCAGCTATAATCTCTAAGTTAATGCTGTTGTATTTAATTCATAATTGGTGTTTCACAGCATTCCTAAACCTAGATGATAAACGACATCTCAGTAGCCCTTGATCAGTTTCAAAGACATTTGTTTCTTCTTACTCAAAACTGGCCTGAATATATGATGTATCCAGGGTATTCCAAATCCAAATATAGAAAATCTGGGAAACGAGTATTATTCAAACGTATCCAATTTGCATGGTCCTGGGCCAAGTTATTTTTCAAAACTCGTATTTTATTTATAGATATCCTGAATTTATTGATTAAGGCTGAAGCTATACATTGGGCTGACTCTGCCAAGAAACTTAAAAATGGATTTAATATGCCCATTTCAACTTTCAATTACCCATCTTGTTTTTGTGATAAGACGGGATTCATTTACATTTTCAGTTGTCATTTGGTTTTGCCCGGGTTACAAAAAAAACTAGAAGTAGACATGACATACCCAAGTCTTCTAGCAGCTGCACTGAATATCGGTACCCTCTATCACAGATGACAATATCTTCTTCCTGAAGCCATTGTTGCAGCCCACTGGCATCTCTTTCAAAGTCTGCTCGTAATAGCTACGCATCATTGATTCTGCCATCTGCAAAATATGGCACGTGAATGACTAGGATATAACCGTCTGGACCTGTAACCAGAACCGGCTTCACCAGATGAGAAGGTTTATAGGTTGAATATGATTGCATTAAGCTTCTAAAGTACTTACTTCTTTGTGGCTGTAAGTACAATCAATATAACAGATTGTTCGGTGCGTCCCTGGTTCTGGATTGTATAATTCGTTGGCAAATTCCGTAATATGATTAGCTATTTACAGGGTGTTTCATTATAAATGGAACCTCCCTTTAACTCATTTATCTGATATTATAGAGACAAATGTCTTATACAAAAGTTGTAGGGTACTAATAGTTTTTAGGCAAGTAATAATAATGTATACAGGGTGGTGTGGAAAAGCGCTGCGGAGAAGATTGTGTTTTTTTCTTACGGAACACCCTATATCTTGTAATCCTAGTTGATACACCTCATTTCCCTCATTACGAATATATATAGATTGTTACATTTATTTTAGATATTAACATCAGAAAAACTATTTTTACAATAAACTCGGCTGGCGCGGCAGTAGGCCATAAATCGTCGACGCGCTTGTTTTCATTGCCACGTATTATATCTGACAACACTTTTGCCAAACGTGTCTTTAAAAGTTTAAAGTGAGTTATTCGAAGCAGGAAAAAATTTTAATTGTAAAAAACAGATCATTTGGATTAATGTAATATTTATTATACGAAGAACGTATTGAATTTACCCATTGGCTTTTTAGCAAAACATGTTAAATAATAAGATTTGTGTTCTCTCAGATTTATTATACATAAAATAAAAACTTATATTTCGTTAACGAAAGGAAAGTTTTATTCAGAACAGTAATGTTTAAAAATTAGAATAATATATTATTATAGTAATATTTATAAATAAGAAGAAACTCACATTCAATTAATAAAATGCTTTGAGCTGCTGATTTATAGTTCTTATGCCATTTTGGATTTCTTCCTGAAGTATATTTATGCTGTCGTGTTCTTTAAAGTAAATATTATTTTTCAAATAACCCCATAAAAGGATCAAGGGGAGTTAAATCCGGGCTGTTCGGTGGCCATTTAATCGTTCCATGCTTACCAATCTAGGTTTCATAGTTTTCATTTAAAACATTTGTTACCTGGGCAATATTATGAGCTGGTGCCCCATCTTGCTGAAATATCATGCGTCGCATCTCCGTAAGAGGAAAACTGTCAATAATGTTGTCATGTCATGTTGTAAAGCATGTTAAGATAAGTATTACACGTCAGACTGTGATTGTAAAAAACTGGGCCCAAAACTCTATTATTTTTTATTCCACACCACACATTTACTGAACGCCTTCCAGAATGTTTGACTTCAAAAAAAGTTTCAGGATTTTCCTGTTGGAATACCTGCAGTGCTGAAAGATGACTCATCAGCCCATATAATTCTGTTAAAGATGTTTGGATCCGTTTCGGATTGTTCCAATATATCTCTACAGAATCGCAAACGTTCTAGTTTGTTTGCTTTGGTTAAATGTTGAACTGTTCTCGGCTTGAATGGGTGAAAGTTATATTTTTTTAATGTTCTATGTTTTCGTCTCGAATTTAATTGGCAGGATTTTCTGGAGAAAAATAATAAAACAATGTATGTGGGGTAACTTGTTAAAAAGTTATAAATAATCATAATTTGAAAATATAATGGGATATCTAATTCTATATCCTCATTAATAGAAATGGTTCTTGTTGGCTTCTTTCGATAAATAGTTATATATTCCCGTATAGCTGCACATCTATTTTTGTTATTTTTAATCTATAAAGATAGTATATCATAGATTTCTTGCTCCGAATAACTCATAACTAATAACTAAGGACGCGTTACGTGTCATTCAAAACAGTGTCATTCAAAACAAGCGCGTCGACGATCCATGGCCTACTGCCGCGCCAGCCGAGTTTATTGTAAAAAAGTCGTTTTTCTGATGGTAATATTTAAAATAAATGTTAGAAGTAATCAGGAAGACGAGGTCTATTCATTAAACCTTCATATATATATATATATATATATATATATATATATATATATATATATATATATATATATACAGTGAAATCTCCCTTCGCGGACACCTCCAATAAGCGAACGCCTCCATTAGACAGACACATTTTTACAGTCCGGAACTTCGCTATATAAAATACCACATAACCAAATCTCTCTTAAGTGGACTCTCCCTTGGGAGGCTGCGGACACGACATTTTTATACAAAATACGCCAAAACTCTCTCTTGAATGGACATTATAAAAATCGCGGCAACATCGCGGTAATTCGGTCATGATATTTTCATCTATACAAAAAATTTTAGAAAGACATAATATGCACGACTACAAGTTTATCAAAGTTCAAGCACTCAAACCTCAAAAGTGCTCGCTAATAGTCGAATTTTGTGAAATGTTACTGACACGTACACAGGAAGATCCTCTTGTATATGTATAAAGCATATGGACCGATGAGTCAAAATTTTCGAGAGAATGTATTTTTAATCGCTGGAATCGATACTGCTGGGCCAATAAAAATTTGCCCACTACAAGACAGAGATAGGATTTCAGGAAAAATTTAGTCCTAATATCTTCTGTTTGCTAATGGATAATCAAATTAGCTATTTGATATACGATGAATAACTCACTTTGTACGGTGGAAGTGACTGTAGAGCTAGATCGAATTTTCTAAGGCCGATGGTATAGACGTCTAGGATCGTTAAATTAGCCCCAAAGATCGCCTGATATTACTCTTTTATTGAAGTGTTTAGAGGTCATTAATAGTCAACATTTTCAACGTTTCTTTGTGTAGTGACAATTTTTAAAATTTTAGTTATCATTTTAAATTTCTTGGTGGTCTTAAAGCTGAACCAAAATCTTTGAAGTTGTTCTGAATTCAAATTTCTGATATTCACTTGTGGTAAATAATAAATGGATACATTTCATTAAATTTTCTACACGTTCTCTTGATAATCTTATCACACTCACCATGCAGAATAAAAATATTTATTATAACTGTATTCGTATTTTAACGTTGACTTAAAAACAGAAGCGCAAGAATGAAACTTCCGTCAAACAAACTATCATGGCGTCTCACAACAATTGCTTTCATGGCACACTACTGTTAGATCCTTCGAAAATGACCCGTTATTATGATATTTCATAATAGAAATGCTTATAAATCAAAATCGTGAAGAGTTAGGTATAGGCAAAGTATACATTATTAAAAAGCTACTTTTATCAGTTTTTTGAATCAGTATTGTCGTTCTGAAAAGAACAGTTTTGCTGACGTTTCGCCATGCTTCTGTATATATATATATATATATATATATATATATATATATATATATATAACTTCAAATCAAATTTGGCATTTTCGTATATATATATATATATATATATATATATATATATATATATATATATTATATACATATATATATATATATATATATATTCTCGCGTCATATATATATATATATATATATAGAGACTGAAGTGTTGGTGACTGCGACGCTTCCTTTTATACCCCCATTCGGGGCCGAAGGTTATATCTGCGCAGGCGTTGGTCGTTATTTATGTTTTCCGGTTGGTGCTGTTGTTGTTGCGCTAATTGCACTTGAGTTTTTGCGATTTTAGATTTGTCGATTATTGTCTTCCATACTGTTGGTAGTTTTAATGATTCGTCCCTTTTATTCAAATCACCTTGTTTTTCAATTTCTATGGCTTGTCGGATTATTCTGGTCTTATAATGTTCTATATTGGCAATCTCCCTACACCCATCGACATTTTTTTATGGCCGGTTTCCTGATGATGTAGGAATAAAGCTGAGGTTGTTTGTCTATTTCTGATGCTGAGTTTATGCTCTTCCACTCTTGCTGATATTCGCCTGTTAGTTTGCCCTACGTACAACTTTTCACAGTCTTGGCACGGAATACTGTACACTCCGTGGTTTTCCAATTTGATTTTATCTTTTGGGTTTCCGAGTAGTTTACCTATAGCTGTTTGTGGCTTGTGTATTGTTTGTCTGTTGTGCCTTTTACATATGGTAAGACTACTCGTTGCTTTCCCGGTTCATATTTTTTTTTGTTGTTCGTTGTACGGGAAACCTGTCCATTAATAGCTTTCTCTATGGTGCGATTTGTGTATATATATTATATATTTGTCATATTTGGGTCCTTGTATTCTATTTTTTCAGTACTGACTGGTCTGTCCAATGTATACACCATTGCAATCCTTACAAGGGATCTCATATACTATATGTGTTCTTTTTTCTTTTGCAGTTTTTGATTTTAGTTTACTGAAGTTGTTCTTTAGGAGGTTATGAACCTTATAGCTGACTGTAACGTCGTGTTTTTTAAATACATGTTGTAAACTTTCCGATATTTTTAGTATATATGGTAACAATATGTAGTTGGTGTTATTTTTATTAGGTCTCATGTTTAAAGCAGAAATTTGAGGATTGTGTTTTAAAGCAGTTCCGTTTTAATACTTTAAACATCCTTATCACTGACACCACAAAAAACATACTACATCTGCAAAACGAAAAGATTAAAATATTAAGAGCCCTAGAACTTCTCGTACCGTGACAGGTACTCGATATTTTCGTGAAAGAAGATGATAAAAAAACCGAGAAAATTTTTCAAACAATTAGGGAAAGTAATATTAACAAAATTCAAAAATTAATAACAAGGGGGAATAATAATGTTGGTAACAAAAAATCGAAAGAATGGATACACAATATGACTAATGTTGAGATTCCAGAAAACGTGGCCGAAAATCTTAGCTTAGGTCCGAACTATGCTATTCCTATCGAATCTTCTGAGGACATACCAATCCCAGATCTAATCAGCAATATAGAAACATCAATTATAAACTTGACTTCAGAAACTAAAGATCAGTTAAGATCGACATGCTGCAACATTATAACTAATTATAAAAACAAATTAAGCCAAACAACAAAAACAAGGAAACAAAAACAACTTTTGAGCAAAGTCAAACAAACTAAACTATTTATTAAAAAGAACAAAAACTTAAGAATTTTGAGACCTGACAAATCAAACAAAACTGTTATTATGTACTCTGCCGAATATGACAAAAAAATGACTGACCTGTTACATGACACAAACACTTACAAGGAATTAAAGAACGACCCGACCAACATTTTTCAAAGAAATAATAACGACTTAGTAGCCCGGTGGAAAAACAAAATGTATATATCATCAAATACCGCCAAGAGCCTGAAAATCCTAAATGCTCTACCTCCAAAAATTTATGGCCTACCAAAAATTCACAAACAAAATATTCCATTAAGACCAATTGTTTCTTGCATCCAGTCATCCTTTGAGAATCTGTCAAAATTTCTAAAAAATATTTTACAAAAAAAACATTAACAAAAATAAATATTACATAAAAGACTCGGTAGATCTAAAAAATAAAATTAAGGATATACGAATCCCTGACAACCATAAATTAATATCCTTGGATGTTATATCGTTATATACCAATATCCCTACTAACTTAGCAAAAGAAATTATAACTAAAAAATGGAATCTGATAAAACAATACACAGATATTCCACTTGATGAATTTCTAAATGCTGTTGAGCTCACACTCAACTCTACATATTTCGTGTATAATGACAGATTCTACAAACAGGTTGATGGTTGTGCTATGGGGGCATCTAATTCCAGTGTGATTGCCCAATTAGTAATCGAGGACTTGGAAGAAACAACAGTAAAAAAAAACTGATTCTGACGTTCATTTTTTCTATAGATACGTTGAAGATTGCTTAGCTGCAGTCGCTAAAAATAAATGTCAAGATATTTTAAAA